>CAUJNA010003335.1:0-221953 GCA_963377175.1 Effrenium voratum
CACTCACCCAAGGCATATCGATTGAATCGGCAAAATATGCCATCCATGCTAGCATGGGGAAAAGAAAGTATGGAGCTTACGATTGTTTGTGAAAGTTAGGTATGCTTGGTATGTGTACGTATGTATAAACCGAACATGCCAACATGTACGCACACAACTCATGAGTAACTCTTCGTGTGCGTCTGCAAACGTGCCTGTGCATGACTTCATACATTTGTCTACATGTAAATGTGTGTATACTGTGTCTGTATAATACACACGTGTGGATGTATCAACCATGTCTAGGTATTTACATAGATACATGAACATGTGTGTCTCTATACACATAACATACATACACTTTCATTTACATGTGTCCTATGCGTAGATACATGCAGGACATACACCTATACAGATTGTGTGCGAAATCCATGAGTGCCCGATGTATGTTGCTCATTGACCCATGGCCCATGCCCCACCTCATGGGACATGAGCTTCCTCTTCGTGGCGGCCTCTTCCTCAGAATCGGCTCTTTGCTCGGGAGCCAAAACATGCTCGGAGAAAAAAAAACGGGGGGGGGGGGTGGAAGAAAAAGAAGAAAAAAAACAACGCGCTCGAACCGGTCGAAAAGGCCGCAAACGCCGGGACAACGGTAATGCCAATTCCATGTATTCAAGAACAGAGCTGAGGCCTCTGCAGAAAGCTCCACTTCCTGCACGCAAGCACACTGCTTTGGCCCCATGGAGTAAGCTCATGTCTCATGTTGGCTCTGACAAACCCGACCGCTTTGGCCGAGAACTCATGGGCAATCATGCTTTTACACGCAAAGCTCTGTGAAGCTCGCTGAGTGATGAGGCTGTTCAGACGGATCAACAAAAAGGCGCGTGATGCATTCGGCTCAAGTAGTCGCATTGGCAACAGACTACAGCCTTTTCTCTCCCAGCCTCGTCCTCTCCTTTCCCAGCATCTCCGCCTGCGAACAAATGTCTCGTGCAAGAAGCAGCATGGTGTCAGCAGCTCAACTCTAGAATCATGCGACACACACATGGAAGGACCACCGTCCTTGGCCTTGCGGGTTGGGCATGTCCTGCTGATTTTGCAGGCCCTAGGCCCTAAAGCTGAGGCCCCCTGCCAACTGCCACCCAGGCTGGAAATGCATTCACGTCGGTGTCGTCCAACCTTGCCGCGCATCATGAGTTCAAGCATATCCAGCCTGAAGAATTGCCCTAAACCCTAAGTCAAGAATAATTAAAGGGGGAGGGAGGCTGGACCATGTGTAAAGGTAAGTTGTGTTCAGACTGGCTTGCAGAAACACAAAATATCCACATCTGAGGGTACAAACATGACAGGTACGCTCAAATGCAAACTCTCCAGGCAGCTCTTCACCGAAGGCATCATCCTGGCAGTCATCTCAAGCACGAGAGGCAGCTGCATCGGGGAGGAGGATTTGGTGAAGTGCATGGAACTTGTGGTGATTCTTGAGACTTTCATTTGGCCATGGGTCAAAATCCCGTACCCCCAGTGAACATCCCAATCCCCACTAAAATAGGTTTTAAAATGGGTGGTGCACCTACCCCAAAATGGGATCCCATTGGTTTTGACAACCACATGCTCAATGTTGGACATCGCGATGGGATGCGCCTCTTCCGCCTTCAGTGCGGAGTCGTCCTCAGCTGCATGAAAAAAAATGTCTGCAAGCTTCTGAAGCCGAGGCCAGGGCTGGAATCAGCTTGATGTCGGACCCAGCGTCGCTCCACACCAGAATGCCGTCCTTGCCACAAAAAAGTCGAAGCTGTCATGAAAACATGTCGTCTAAAATGGCTGTCCATGTGACAGGGAGAGCTCTCGACTCTTGCGAACAATACCAAATTTCGCTTCTTGGGATAGAGTCGGATGGAGCATACAGCTCTCAAACCAATGGCGAACACACTTCCGACGCCCACATCAACCCCCTACCCCTGAGTCGCTGAGTGTGCCGGCTGCACCGCCAGTGCTCATAGCCACTGTGCCTGCAATGCGAATAGCTCACTTTGGATGCAATGCGCCCAAAAGGATCCCCAGCGTGTAGCAGCTACGGCAGGGATTGTTTGTGACAGACAGGTGGCCATGGGTCAAAATCCCGTACCCCCAGTGAACATCCGAATGCCCACTAAAATAGGTTCTAAAATGGGTGGTGCACCGAAAACCCCAAAATGGGATCCCATTGGTGTTGACCCACAGCCAGGTTTTCTCCGGTCGCTGCAAGAACTTCCTCCTTTCGATTGAGGCCGGGGCCATCACGGCTGCACACCACCTGCGCAGGACGCGCAAAGTTCATGGATTTTATGCAAAACCTTTGCCCTGGAAGCAGCGTTGTTGCCACGCAGGACTCGGATCAACGAACAATGCCACAAAAAAGAAGAAGAAGAAGAAAAAGCGATTGATGCCACATACCATGATGTGCTTGCTGTCTAATGTTCTGCGTTGCTTCTGGTTTTTCGTGGAACCCTGCAAGGCATCATTCGCAGCGTTCAACTTGTGGCGGAGGCGAGTCACATCAAAAGCCCATGGTGGCCTCTGTGTAACATCAAGGGCACGAAGGCATGTAAAAAAAAAGAAGAAAAAAAAAAGAGAAAAGCAGCGAGCTTCAGTTGCTTGCTTAACTGGCCCTTGTCTTCAAGTCCGTGCCGCTTCGTTCCGGCCTGCGCCGTTCCGCCATTGTAAGGGCTATGGAGGGTCTTGCACAGCTGCTGATCGCCCTGCCGGAGCACTGCCATGGACACTCCCCCCCCCTCAAACGGACTGGGCAAGCATGTTGAGGGGCATTGGCATGCCTCACTTTGGCTTGGATTCTTCCGTGTGCTTAATATTTTTTATTGGTTAGTCACTCCGTCCCAAGCTCATAGTGGACTTACGACTTACCTCCAATCCTCTGTGGCCTATCTTGGGCCAAGGCCGTAGGAAGACCTTGGCACGATGGGCTGTGGCATTTCGACACGCAAGACGTGAAGTTGTTGGTTCTTAGTACCTTTTGGTAACGTAGATGTTGACGGCGACGAAACCACCCACCCACAATGACTGTAGACAGACTGTCAGACTGGATGCACAAAAATGCTTAAAGCATGCACAGGATGTTTGGGCAATGGAAACCGGCGTGGCTTAAATCATTTCAGGCTGGGACACCAAGCGCTGCGGTTGGATGTGCCTCTGGTGAGGGTATCTCTGGGGTTTGGGAGCAAGGGGCCCGGGGCGAGGTGGTTCGAAGTGTTTGGATCACGGAAATTCAGCGACTCAGCTGAGGCGGGAGCCGAACTTCAGAACTGCTCCATCCTGACCAAGGCATGCGGGATGATTGCCAGCGAGGGTGCCAATGATATGCCTGTGTGTTTTGCTTCTGGGCGTTAGCTCGATCTGCCCAGGCACATGCACAATCTATTGCACGGTCCATTGAGCATCTATATAAACTTTCAGCTAGTCCGTCGATGATTCAGAGTCGTGGACATGATGTGCCATCCTCAAGACCATCTCCTCCTTTGTGCCAGTCTGGTGGCTGTAGAGTTCTTGGTGTTTGCTCTTCACCTCCTCGAAATCTGCGTCCATCAGCTTCTCCAAATCTTGGCCCTCCGGGGTATCCCGGGTCATGGCCCTCTTGTACACTTGGCCCAAGGGGCAAAAGTAGATGGCGATGAACTTCACCGCGATGGCCGAGAAGGCCAGTAGGGCCATGCCATTGGTGAAGTTGTCCAGGAGATCCGCGGTGGAATAGTTCGCAAAGGTCCCGGAAGCCGCGATCTCCATGCGGAAGCCGTGCTCGTGCCGATACTCTCGCTGACCGTTCGCCTTGGTATCAACGCTCCAAATGGAGAAGTACTGCCTTGAATCCCCTTCTGCCTGTAAGTCGAGCACGTAGTAGGGCTTGATCAAGCCTTTGCCCGGTTGATACGAGTGAACTCGCAGAGAGAGCAGCACGGAAAGCCCGCTGTCACGCAAGTTCCGCGTGATGTTCTTCTTCCAATCCTTGCCTTCCATACTGTCCAAGGATTTCCCCATGGAGCGCAGCAGTGTGGATACCTTGAAAACGTCATTCCCATTCACCTGCGTGTCTGCCAGGACGTAGCAAGGCGCGGCATTTGTAGGCTGGCCCTCTGGGTGTGCCCAAGCGCCATCCGGTTGTAGGGCCTTTTCCTGGCAGAGTTCCTGCTGTTCTCGAGTAGACTCCGCACCCAGTCTCCCCACAAAGAGCCGGCCCTGAATCTCATCCCCTGGCAGAACCAAGTTCCGGCCGGTGGGCTTCTTGTTCACTTGATAAATTGTGGGCTCGATCAAAAGGCTGTAGTTCTCCACATTTGCGACGTATTCTCTCATTGTAATGATGTTATCTTTCGTGAGAAAGTCAGTAGATGTCACTATTGTTATGGAAGAGTCACCCTGATGCAGTACCTCTTCCGCATGGTAGTCGCGGCAACTGCAAGCCTTCACATGGGTTGAGCATATGTCTGAACAGTAGGGCAAGCTAGAATGTGCCACGGGCACCTCTGGCATCTCGAGTGCAGTCATTATGCTGACTCCGATAGCAGGTTTGTGTAAATAGCCACATTGATACCAGATCTGATATCCCAAGATGTACAGCACAATGAGCAGCATTAGCAAGTAGTTCATGGCTCCAAGCCGCCAATCTTTGATCACCGCTTGAAGAGGCACATTGTATGTCAAAAGCTCGTTCATGGACATGCCAAACAACCGGCATCCACCACGCCCCATTGTCGCTGTGAATGGAGGCGAATTATTGGCAATGAATCTTCAAAATACCGGGACTTGAGCCTAAGAAGCACAATGCGTTCCGAAGTTCCCAAGCAGGTCTTGTACTGCACTGCCCCAGCGTCCAAAGATTGAAGGTGAAATCGAGTTTGTGGACAGTTGTCGGCCTCCATTTTAGATCTTTTAGCTTGTAGCATGTGCCAACTCAGCTAACCCAAACCTCTCCACCCCCCTCTCCAAGCAACTTCCCAAAATAAGTGGAGGAAGCTCATCACAGAGAGCTGAGCAGCTCACCATGCATCCCACCAGCAGTGTCGTGGCGCTGAGGTTCATCCTCCGGATGCAAACAAGAAACTCCAGGCGCTCGCAATGGCAAACCTGAGAACGAAATGAGTCACAAGTCTAGGGATTCATTCCCCATTCTTTTCAACCATCGTTCTTTTCAAAAACCAGCTGCTTCCCCTGGTGTTCTGATGGTTTTCTGGAAAGAAGGATCCCTGGAATGAATGGGGAAGTGTCCCCTAGAACAATCAAAACCGATCGGTACTAAAATGGTGAACCCAGAACCATGCTTCAAGAATTAGAAAGGCGGATCTCCGCAACTATTTTTCCGGCTGGGACTGCCCTAATCTTCATCTAGCTGGGTTTTGATTGTGGCTCAAATGTAATTGCCTGCTTCCTTGAGATCTGGAAAGGTTGCCGGCACAGCCAAAGAAAGTGGACTATATCCACAGAAACACAAGATCTACAAGGTTCCAACCAAATGCAATTCTCTGCTTCAGGCTTCCGAAGGATAAGTTGTGTGAGAAACGGTTCTTTGCACGTCACGTAGAAAAGTTCCAACCCCAGAACCAGGAGACGCAATGCAATTCCTAGCGGGCACCAGGGTATGGGCTGCAAGCTGGTGATGAGGTGGTGCGTATCAGGCTCCAGAAGACCTCAGCGCGTCCACTGTTTGACAAGTGTTTCTTTCGACCCCAATCGAGTTGCTCTAATGAGGCTTCACGCTTTTTAGAAAGACTGGTGTGAAGAACTCTTCAGGCACCCGGCATCTGCATGCAATGCGCTTGGTGCAAAAACAAAGACATTTCTTGTGGTCATGAGTAAGCCAGTCGCGAGCATCTAAGCTGAATCTTGCCTCGAGCCAAGGCACTTTTCACAGGGTTCGCGGCGTTGGGCTTCACCATGAGGCCAACATGAGTCGGCCTCAAGACGCACGAGCTGCGCAGGTCCGTGAGACGAGTCAACGAGGCCTGGAGATGTCCCTTCAACCAGAAAGGGACGTTGTGAGCGGTGGGCTTTGCACAAACCTGCGTTTTCAGGGTTTCAGGCAAAACAGAAAAACTCGAGAAATACAGACTCTCCGGAGAGTTTTACGTTTGTCCGGGCAACAATCCACACCAGCAGACCCACTTGCGAGCATTTGCTGAGTTCCCGTGCGTGGAGTAGATTCGGACCTCGGCGACGGTGAAAGCGACCAAAGAATCATGCTCAGAACGTGGTGGGTCCCCTAAATTCAGCATTCCTAGGCATCCTAGGCCTTGGGGTAGGATTGTCTGGACGTCTTTTTCTAGTTGGCAAGGAGAGCTCTGCTCCCTCGACACTTGCACCCGTAAGGCAAGTAAAGGCCAAGCGGAAGCTCAACTTTCAGCTTCGGGCTGCGCCGCTCGCGAATCCCACCACCGCTTGATTCCTGGCATTGGCCCGGGCTGCCTTTCGAAGTTTCCACGGTCCATTGGCCTCACAAGATCCCTCCCACCCAGTTCACCCTGACCGAACCCCCTTGACCTGACACTCAAAACCCGGTCTAAAAATGAAGACCCTTTCTCTCAGACTTGCCAATTGGGGACCGCACACCTTTATGGCAAGGGGATTGGATTCCCTGACCCTCCAACTAACTCCGAATTGTCGATTCTGCGACTCGCAACTTTCCGCCAGTAACACCGGGAGATGGAGCAAATCGCCGTGGGTCTGCCCTCCATGGTGTCCGAGCTCAGCTTCACGGTCCAGAAGCCTGTGGCCTGCAAGCTGCAAGCGGAGTCGGAGACTCGGAGACTCGGAGCAGCTGCCCAGCGATGATCTTAGGGCTCGCGCGCCCAAGAAACCGCCCACTTTTCTAAGGCTTGGTTCCAGCCATTCTTTCTAAAACCATGGCTCTTCTCTAAAACCGGCCGTTTCCCTGGGTTGACGGAGGTTTTCTAGAAAGAAGGATCCCTGGAAAGAATGGGGAAGGTAGCACTAGAACTTTCTATCCAACGAAATCGGATCTGATGACACAAGAGATGACAGGATATGAGTCGGCCTCAAAGAACTACTTGTCTGGGGGTGTATTCGTTCCAACGTTAGGACGCGCCGTATCGCTTGACAGGTAATTTTCTCAGGTTTTCGGGTATCGACTTTTGGACGTCCCATGTGGTGTTTCGAGAACAACCGAACAACAATGAAAAAAATAAATGTGCATAAGACACTTCAACATACCGCAAATGACGGTCATTTTGCAGCCTCAAAAAAAGTCCCAGGGTCCGATTGGCCTTAAAGGAGCAGGGTACGGGTCGGTATTCCACGAACACTTCCCAACTCCAATTTTTCGGGGGGGGGGGGGGGATTGAGGGTGCAAACAAATGGATCTCGTACCGGACCTCGCACACGTCCGTATTGGACATGTGCACCAAGGTTTTCTTGCCTGAGGGACCTGTCACAAAGCGGGACAGCAGCTTCAAAATGCCCCTCAGCCAGTCGGCCTGTAACGCCTGGCTGAGGTCTAAGCTGACCTCTTCTCGTCGCCAGTCCAGCATCAGTGTGCCTCCCTTCAAGGAAAGGCATTGGCTGTTCCCCGCCCGTCTCAAACCGGTAGAGGTTCGAAGTCGAGTGGTACAGTATTCAGCTGCTGGGACGCTTTGTTCCTCCTTTCAGGCGAATGGGTCCGGACTGGTCATGTCTGCATCCTACGACTGGCACAATTCATGGAGTTTTCTTGCTGGTGCTAGTAGGAAATGCGGGGATTCCCTTCAAGGAAACCAAGGGATGGTTTATAAGGGTCATTATTTCATTCCCTGAGCAGCCCAAGGTTTCCAGGCTCCCCACCTCTCTTGGAATGGTCAACTCTCGCGGCTCATAGCCTTCGGTTGGCCTGGCCGGGCATTAGATGCTTGGCGGCTTCCAGGATGCATCCCGGACTTCTTTCCACAAGCACTTTAAACCGACGGCAACAAACAAAATGGGTTGAAGACCCAGGCTGATGTGATTGTCAGTCTCCTAGCAGTGCTGGCCAATTGACCTTGGTAGCGATGATTTGGACTCAACATGTGCTAGGGCGTCTCCTTGTTGTATTGCCTTGCCCCAAACACTTTGCAGCCCAAGACTGGTGCCCTCCAGGAATATCAAACTATCCCCACGGCACCCCATTCAACTCGCTTTTCGTAGCATGCCATTGCCAATGCATCAAGCGAGGCAGGTCTCACGATCTGATAGACCACATGCATGCCACCTTAGATGCCAGGATGCAACGCCTGCTTCCCACATCTCACGTCGCAAGCTTTGCCACTTGTTGGCCATGGGTCAAAATCCAAATAGTCCCAGTGAACATCCCAATCCAACCACTAAAATAGGTAAAATGGGTGGTGAATTCACCGAACACCAACCAAAATGGGATCCCAACACGGTTTTGACAACCACAATAGGTACCCCAAATGGAACCCTGGCAAATGGACACATGAATCCCAAAACGGTTTTGGGATCCTAAACGGCTTTGACCACCACAGCCACTTCTTGGCCCTTCGCCCCAAATGCGAGCGCGCCACATCTGCCGTCTGGCTGCCCACCGCCAAGAGCTTCGCCGGCATGTTCAGATCTTCCGCCTTCTCCTTGGCACTCCCATGACGCGCTGCTCACACTATGGGGGGAGAAAAAAAACGATGAGGAGGAAAAAAAAACGGAAAAGAGGAAGAAAAACAAAAAGAAAAGAAAAACGCCTGGCACGGTGAGCGATGTCCCATGGCACAGCTCAATGGATCGCCATCAACACAAGGCACGCCTGCTCGTGGAAGCAAATGTCTTCCACCAGGCCAATGTTCTCCACGAGCCCCAGCATTCGGACCTCAAAGCTTCGGGACTTCGTCTGTGGCTCGCTGAAGATACGAATGGCTCGGCTGGAAATGGCTGTGGCTCAAAAAACCAGTACCAACATGGAACCTTGGTAAGTGGAAACATGGACCAAAACCCACGTAACCCCTCCGGTTTAATTTTGAGCCACAGCCAAATACGAAAGGCAACAGATCATGTTGCAGAAAGTGGCTTGCTCTTCCGGCAAACGGATCGTCAGGGTGTTTCTCAACATAGGGGTCACCTGAAATGGTTGGTGTGCGTCTGGAGTCCGTTTAAATGGGGGTTCTGGGGTCTATCGTTTTTAGAAACTTCCAAATGAGTGTCACGCAATCAGATGCTCGAGAGGCTGGGGCACCAGCTTTTGGCTCCCTCAATGAGAAGGACGCCATTGCTATCCTGCAGTCAGGATTTCGCCACTTGCTGGTTCGATAGGCAGGTTGGATACGACCCCTATATAACCACACCCTATGGTGTCCTTTAAGGGAATCCCCAGGTTCATTCCCACCACATTGGGTCATTCCCTACTGAGCACCAGCAAGATTAATGCCCTGATAGACCAATGTGAAAGTAGAATCGCATGATTACCTTTAGGTGCTTCAAGCAACGGGATGACCAAACCAACGTGTGGAAATTGTGCCAACTGTAAATCTGGGAGGTTGCAAAATCAAGGCCATTCCTGGGGCATCGTCCCTTCCAGGACTCTGCAAGGGCAAATGCAGGCATTCAGGGCGAATCTCACTCATTTCACGGTCTGCAGATTGACCTCTCTCTCTCACACACGGTGTGTCATGTTTGAGGGCTTGTGGTTTCGAATGACACTAAAAGGTTTCCATCCACCCTCCTTTTTACCCCTCTGGTGATTTTAAAGGGAAACCAAAAGGAAAACCACCCTCCTTTGTGCCCCTCTGTTGGCGGGTTGAAAGGGCAACCAGAAACGGAAAACCCGGGGGGCCCAGCGGGCCATAGGAAAACCGATTCGCCGCCCGCATTCGCCTCCCATCGAAGAGCAGCGCCGCCACCTTCAGCGCCAGGCCATCCTGTGCGCGATGGACCGCTGCAGATGGTCTGAACCGTCGAAAACTCGTTTCACACGGAGAAGGTCCTCGTTTTTGCCCCCCTAAAAGGAGGTCCTTGGATCTCCCAGCTTGGGAGATTGGCAGGAGTTTGTTTCCCAAAAGGGAGCTTTGGAGATTGGGAACTGGGTGGATTCGGTCGAAAGAAATTTACCTGGGCCATTGTGGGATGATTGCCCGAAAGCAAAGGTAGGCTCTTTTTTTTTGGCAGACTGCAGTGGCTTGTTTGCCATTCAGCATATTTTTGGCGGACTGCAGTGGCTTGTTTGCCATTCAGCATATTTTTGGCGGACTGCAGTGGCTTGTTTGCCATTCAGAAGGGCAATGCTTCACCGTCCGGCAATCGTGCCTTTTCCGGGAGGGAAAGCACAGCAGCTAGGGAAATAGTCAAGCGGGCTAATTCACCGAAACATTTGCAAACCAGCACGGCACGTTTATGATTGAATGCTCCCCTCCGTATTAGGTCCCCCTGTTCTCGCATTCATAAGCTTCACAGATCAAGGGTCGGCCCACATCAGTTCAGGATCTACACGCGGTGTTGGAATTCTGTCGACAGCATCCAGCCACATTCATGTACATTACATGTCAAAGCCGAAGCTTCGCACAAAGCACCGATCCTTTGGGTTTGAAATCGGCACGGAAAAAAGAAAGTTTCGGGGAACAAAAGAAGCTAAGAAGCCAGAAGCCGCCGCGCTATGACAGGGGCTTCGTCATAGGTGTCCTTTTCGAGGAAATAGATGGCCCTGGTAGATGATTAAACCACCACTTAAAACCAGAGCCATCTATTTTGTTCTACCACAACAACCAAAAAGGACGCATATGGGCTTCGTCCAAGCCGAAGGCCGGTCCCTTCCTCGGAGAGCGTGCTGCAGAGCTTGGCAATGCCCACTTCGCTGATGCGCTGGGTGTCGATCACCTCCAAGACTTCAACGGGTCCCAAAAGTCGAAAACAAGTCAAGGGCTGCCGGAAGAAAAACAACAAAAACAACAAAGAAAAAAAACGCCATTCTAGGGGTACCTTCGAATTCCATTCTTTTCCAGGGATCCGGATCTTTCCAGAAAACCTCCAGAAACCCCGGGAAAACGGCAGGCTTTTGAAAAGAACGATGATTGAGAAGAATGGGGGGAATCAACCCCTGCAACCATAGCGACATGCTGCCTCTGAATTTACAGAGACTGGACACCGCAGGTCCGAATGGACCTCTGACCACAAGTGTTTCAAAGACCATCTGGCACAGCCAATTGCGTCACACCCAGATGCCATCCGCTTCCAATCCTCCAAGTGGAGGCATGGCGCGCCGGCACACGCCTTCCCTCGCCTGCGCTTCCGTCCATGGGTCTGCGGCCACCGCATGGATGCACCCGGAATCCGTTCCTCGCTCGGCTGGCATTTGGCTCCGGCCCTGCTGCCAGGCGCTGAAAGGAAAATATGGGACCTCCAAAAACCAAAACCGAGCCTCAGCTCACTCGAGTCATACTCAAAACCGATCGGTATTCAAAACCGGTCGTAATCATTTAACCCCAGAAATGCATGCTTCAAGAATTCAAAAGCCGGAGATCCGCACCCATGAATGGCAAGGGGAGTGTCCCTTACTACCCTCCAATTTATCGGGTTTTGTGTTGACTCACTTGAAACACCTCAATTTTGGGGGTCACCCCCCCTTTTGTTTGGTTCATTTTGAAAGGGAATCTCACCGAAAACCAAGACGGAATACCATGGGTGTTGAGAACCACAGCCAGGTGGCAAATGGAGGTTCATCCATCCCATTTTGGGAGCCATAGGTTATGCAACCCCATGGCCCAATTTCCCGGTGGCTTGCCTGAGCCCCCGCACCCGCCAGGAGGAACTTCCCTCTGGACTCCGCGGTGAGGCTGGTCACGGCCGAGGCAAAGCGCAGCAGCCGGAAACCCTTGGGATCGTCGCCGCGGATCACCTCGGCATGGGGAAGAACGAAAAGACTGGGGGCCACTGTTGGATGCCTTTCTTGGGGGGGGCATTCTCATCTGAGAATGCTATGGCTGATTTTTGTTGGTAATGTTGGGTGCAATTATTTACGGTCGAATGAAACTGCAGCCGTATATGGGGTGAATGGGTCAATACAGCAAAGAAAGACTCGGAGATGCAGTTTGACACGACAACACAGGCCCTCCCCCCTCTCTCTCCAACTGCAATCCACACCTGCCACAGCCGCAGCCGGCCGCCCTCGTCCGCACTAGCGCAGACCTGCAAATTAACATAAGGCAGCGCGCAAGCTATCAGGACGTCTGGTCGCCTTGTCGTGGTCTTCACGATTGGCCAAACAAGCCACGTGTTGGTCTCCAAACCATCAAACGTGAGGAAGGATACAGTGCAGCATTGGTCAGGAACAACAAAAAAGAAGCGCAAAGGTAAGAGCAATCGAAATCCTGCCTGGAGCCCGGTGCCAATGGGGCACAAGCACGTCACCGTGTTGGCCGGAAACCAAGTCAGCAGCTCCATTTGCCTGGCTCCCCTCACATTGTCTAACAGAAACGAAAAGAAGTGCATAGGTGCCCTGACTTGATCATTGGGGTGCATCAAAAAGATTAGTACCGCAGGCCGAAGGCCTGTGCACAACGTGTTGCATGCCTACCGCGTCCACCTGGAACATTTCAAGCATGTAACTCGCGGCATGCGCCAATTCGCCAGGCATTGCCCGGGAGCTCAATTTGCACAGGCCAGGCTTGCAGCTGATCGGCGCGTACGTACATGTCGTCCTGCAACACCACTACAGCGCTTGTCGACTCATGGAGCCGGTGTGCCACAGCTGAACATGCTAACCCCGACATGCTCATCTACATCTACGTCTCGCTGTTGCTCCTCATCAGCTCGTGCACTGAATCACTTGCAATGGTTTGGTTTCTTTGACAGGTCAGCAGCAAGGATAGCAGCAAGGATGGCGCAAGCTTTTTTCCCATCTAAAGGTTGTACCGACAAAGTCATTGACAAGTCTCAGCAGGGTGCAGGCTGCAGCAAAACTCATCAGATCAACGGGACAGGTCCTCCATTTCGAACTCATCCGGCTCGCTGTTTCTGGCAGCGAAATGAGCAGTCTGTTTCTCTTACACTGAGCATTGCGTTTGTCAACGCTCAGCGGGATCGACCTGCACCTCCCCAAGATGGCCCTACGAGCTACAAGCTCCAACGCCACCAAGCACAAGACATCCCTGGAGAGCTGAAGGCAAATTGGCTCTCAGCATCAGGATCCGAGCTCATCAACTGAGCCAAAGACAAGCGGCAGTGGGTAGAAAAATATCTACCCAAAATGGGAACCCTGGCAAATGGAAACATGGATTAAACCTGTGGTCCCATGGTTTAATTTTGACCCACAGCCAAGCCAGCGGCCTAAGACTTCAGCAACTTGTCAGGGGCACTGCTGGGAAGGCAGCTGCATGGTCCAGACTTCGCCCTCAGCAGTTGTTAGCACCTCGGATGGGAAGCAGGTCAGAACCCCGTGTACGTCAGCAAGACCAATTCGGGGAACTGATGGTAAGGGACAAGCGCCTTGACAAAAAATAGCTGGGGGCGCCCTTCTTCTTAATTATTGAAGCATGGTTCTGGGTAGACCAGCTTAATACCGGGTTTTGATTATGGCTCATGTGAGGCTGTATAGAAACCGTGCCGTTTTTCTTAGAGTTCCTCTTTTGGGGCTATCGTGTTTTGACCCGCATCGTTTTGCAGCGTTCTGTGCCATCTGTACTTTCAACCTCGAAATCGCGACCTTTTGGTACACGTGTAGAACACCAAGCACACATTGGCAGCTCCAGCTCGAAAATCGCAACTTTTGAGTACGAGCGTGGTGCAGGAAGTAACTCTGGCAGTTCCAGCTCGCACAACTGTACACTTTGGACAGCTCGAACATCACCTTTTAGTACACCTGCAGTACACAAAGTCCAGTTTGGCAGCAAAATCGCAACTCGCAACTGTCAGTACCACTGCGCGCAACGTACGCTTTGGAAGACTCCTGTGGTTACTTTACGTTTCATGTGATATTCGGCAAGGGTGCGAGGGGTGCGAGGGGTGCGAGGGGTGCGAGGGGTCATGCTAGTCTGGTCTCGATGACAGCTAGACAAGCCCTCCTGGCTGGAGAGAAGCGCGAGGCAATCAGCGGCATGGTACAGTCAAGACAGCAACATTGCAAACATGCGCAGGCTCGAGTGGCTGATTCACAGGCTGACTGCGGCACCACTTCTTTGAAGTTGGGAGCTGCTTGTACAGAAGCCACCTGCATACCGACTCTCTCTCTCTCTCTCTCGCTCTGAGGCAGTTCAACATGACAGCCTATCCGCAAGCCCCCTTTCACAGTGGATCAAAGGAAGCGTGCACGCATGTAGGGCTAAGCCTGCCTGACCCAGCAAGCGGTTTGCCAGACGCTGGGTCTGGCTGACACTTTCCAGATCCACCACCTGCCAAGCTCCAAGGAGAGACAAACAGCAACAATTGTGCCATTTGTGAACCTATTTTAGTGGGGGGTACGGGCTTTTGACCCATGGCAAATCAGAAGATTTGTACAAATCAAACCAAAACTGCCCGCACCAGCTTGGTGTCCAAACTCTTAAAGTCCACATGCTTCAAGTGCATGGCATGGTACTGCAAAGCCCGGGACCAAACTCTGTGGTGGCCTCACACTTGCACAAGTGGAAGAGGTGCCAGTCTCAAGGCTCTCTTTGACAACTTTGCAGCTTTGCAGCTGTCTCCCACGGAGAAACGGACAACTGGCCTTCTTCAGGTGGAACATGCCAGTGGACAGGGCCATCTGTGGCCTCAAGACTTGGAACACCCGGCCGCCCAACAAGCTCGCCCCAGGCCCATGGGGATTACACAAGTGTTTGCGACTTGCACTTCTTCTGCGTTCTGAATAATCTTTAGATGTCTTAACGACTTCCCCCGGAAACGACATACTTGCTCTTTGGCAACTCTGAAAAAAGATCCACGGTAGTTTGAGCTGGATGGGACTGTAAAAATGGATGTGCGAGCCAATGGTCAACTCCAACAGGCATGGCTCAAAGGCTCAGTCCCAAGAACCAGGTCCTGCCAAGATTTCCGTGGCTGCTGGCTGCAATTGATGGGAGCCAATACATCCAGCTGTTAATAATTACATGTAGACGGGGAACAAAGCACACAAGGAGTGGAATGAGAAGTGGAAGAACTTGCCATGCTTGAATGCTCTCCCCAACCCATTCTGTCCACAGACTAGCTAGTTTGTAATGGTGGAGGCACTTGTACTTCCGAGCCACGTAAAGAGCAACGTATAAATCGGTTCAAGTGTGGAACGCGTGGCTAAGGATTTTGTCCTTTCAATCAAATAGCAACTAGCAACTTGACATCTGCACGTCATACAGCAAGGAGGTCAAGTCACTAGCTGACTATTGGATCCAAATTCTGGAAAGGGAAGAGCAAATGATTGGCATGATCGGAGGCTGGCATCCATGTTCTTATGCGCATGCATCCGCCATTCAACCCTTCGCAACTTGGCACTCTACTTTGAGCACCACGCAGAATTGCTCCTAGCAAAGCCAATCACCTTCCTGAAAACTCCGGGGGAGAGTAGTGAGTACGCGGACCTTGTAGGGACATGAAAATTCACAAGGAACGGTGCAGTAAAACCTGACCTTAGCTTAGGTTGACAATGTAGAGGATCAGGTAGGAGTTTCTCAAGTACAGTTTGCTTCCTCTTGAGCAGCAAAGTAAACTACAAGGAAGTCCATGGCAAAGTTGACAGTTCATGACGGCTTAGACATGCTTGAACATTCAAGCAATATCCGGCTCTTCCCCCTATGGAGGATCTGAGGAGCTGGGGTTCACCCAGTGCCCCTTCACCCGCAAGGGGTTGGGCGTCTTTTTGGGGAACAGTCCATGACGCTTCGGCCCCGTGCCCCTTCTGCCCCTTCTGCCCCTTCTGCCCCTTCTGCCCCTTCTGCCCCTTCTGCCCCTTCTGCCCCTTCTGCCCCTTCTGCCCCTTCTGCCCCTTCTGCCCCTTCTGCCCCTTCTGCCCCTTCTGCCCCTTCTGCCCCTTCTGCCCCTTCTGCCCCTTCTGCCCCTTCTGCCCCTTCTGCCCCTTCTGCCCCTTCTGCCCAGCGGCGCGGACGCCGCGCCAGACGCGAAGCTGGCAACGTCGGCGGAGTTCACCCGTGCCAAGGCCTCCAAAGGGCAAGTCTGTATCCGTGATAGCTGCCATTCTAGGGATTCATTCCCCGTTCTTTTCAACCATCGTTCTTTTAAAAAACCGGCTGTTTCCCCTGGGGTTCTGATGGTTTTCTGGAAAGAAGGATCCCTGGAAAGAATGGGGAAGTGTCCCCTAGAGTCATGGTGGCTCTGGCTGGCTAACATCCAAGGCCATAGTCCAGGTTTGCAGACCAGCCGTAAGAAGAAAAATCCACCCAGCCGCAGACCTCCAGCCCTCCAGACGTACTGCGGATGGACAAAATCCTGCACCACTTTGAAAACCATGGGAAACCATTGTTTGTTGGCATTTGCAGGTGAATCATCATTCCAGGTTTCCTAGGTGGTGCAATCCACAGTACCACCTCAATCCCTTGCCTCCGGCTGCAGCTCCCAAAAGTTCAGGGTGTTGCCGATGTGGGATGTCACCAGGAACTCATCCGTCCTATGCAGCGAACAATAGGGCTTAGTTGCAGTTGACCCCCCTTAAAAAAAGTTTAACTTGTTGGGGGCGTGGAAAACACCTTTATTTCGCAAAAAGTTAAAGTCTAAAGATCCAAGCCAATAGCAGTCAAGTCGGGGAAGAGAGCTTAAACCTGTCGATAAGCTTAGCCAGTTCCTTCCCTTCTGATGCCCAAAGCAAGTTTAGAAGGAACTTCCGTGGACGGTAACTAATTGCAAGCTAGCTCTGTGACGGAAGAAGAGAAGCACAAGTACGCCCGAAAAGAATGCCCGCACGTGGCGGGGGAGTAGAAATCAAAAAGCTGCAATTTCCTGCGTCGTTTGGTTCCTTGGGATGGTTGAAAGATCATCGCGACGGGCCCATAGGCACGGATGCCTGTGCGCTTTTTTTCACAACTCTTCTTTGCACTTTGGCTATCCCAGCACTGTCGCAAGGTCAGGTATGGATATCGTGGGGTCACGTACAGATTTCGTGGCAGACCCGGCAGCGTCGCGAGGTGAGGCATGGATACGCGGCAGGCGCAGCACTTTCGCCACATTTTGCGGCAGGCCCAGCACTTTCGCAAGTTGAGGGATAAAATTCGCGGCATGCGCAGCACTTGGGCGAAGCGCAGCACTTTCCCAAGGTCAGGGATAGATTTCGTGGCAGGCCCAGCACTTTCGCAAGGTGAGAGATAGATATCCTGCCAGACGCAGCACTTTCGCCTGGTCAGGTACAGATTTCGTGGCAGGCGCAGCTCCGTCGAAAGGTGAGGGATAGATTTCGACTTTGGTTGAGTCTGCTACAGATTTCGTGGCACGCGGGTGCAGCGCTTTCAGAAGATTGATGAATGATTGATACATACACAGATAGATAAATAGATAGACAGATAAATCGATGGATCGATAGATGGGTAGATAGAAAGCAAGATTGGATAGATAGAAAGATAGACAGATAAGGTAGATAGCTCGGTAGAGGTAGATCACTAGAATAGATCAGACTGGATAGATAGATGAATGGATAGATGAGTAGACTGGACAAATACATGAACAACTATTCAGTTAGATTGGATCGGATCAGATGGATAGATAGATAGATGGATAGATAGATAGACAGATAGATAGATAGATTGGAAAAATGGATAGATGGATAGATTGGATAAATGAATACATTAATGTTTAGTTAGGGAGAAAGTGAGATTGGGTAGATAGAACGATTTATCGATTGGATAATAGATAGATAGATAGATAGATAGATAGATAAATAGATAGATAGATAGATAGATAGATAGATAGATAGATAGATAGATAGATAGATAGATAGATATATAGATAGATAGGTAGGTAGGTAGTTAGATGGATGGATGGATGGATGGATGGATGGATGGATGGATGGATGGATGGAGGGATGGATGGATGGATGGACGGACGGACGGATAGATATATAGATAGATGGATTAGATATAGATTGATGGATACATAGACTGATTCATTGATTGATTGATTGATTGATTGATTGATTGATTGATTGATTGATTGATTGGTTGGTTGATTGGTTGGTTGGTTGCTTGGTTGGTTGATTGGGTAGATTAGGATAGGCTAGGCTAGATAGATAGATTGGTAGATAGATACATCGATGGATAGATAGATAGATATACATAGACAAATAGGGTAGATAAATATGATAGAAAAATGTGACAGATAAGACAGACAAGATAAGATAGAGAAAAATAATGATAAAACACAAAAACATAGAAGATAGTTAAAGTAGGTCAGGCTTGCACTTTCCTGCAGGTCGTGCACGTGCAAGGGCATCCCCTAAGAAGGAAAGAAACAAAAAAGAAAGAAAGAAAGAAAGAAAGAAAGAAAGAGAAAAAGAAAGAAAGAAAGAAAGAAAGAGAGAAAGAGAGAAAGAGAGAAAGAAAGAAAGAAAGAAAGAAAGAAAGAAAGAAAGAAAGAAAGAAAGAAAGAAATAAAGAAGGAAATAACGCAACAAAAAGTCAGGAAACAAGAGAAACGGCGGGAAAACAACAAACGGAAGAGCAAGCAAGAGAAGAAGAGATAGAGAAAAAAGGAGAAAGAAGAGTGAAGAAGAGAAAAATAACTATAGATCTTATATTTTTTGAACCTTTCCACCCACCGGATTCGCCGGCTCTACTGGAAGGGGGAATGAATGGAGAACAGCAAGAGCATGCAAACCCTACAAAAACAACCGCCGGTAAGGGAAGGGAAGCTTGGCGACGATTTGAGGTCGCCAACAACAGCTGAGGCTGCGACAGCGTGATACTTGTGATAGGCTGCTCTGCCTGACACATGTACCTCAGCTTGACCAATGTCCAACCCTGTCCAAGCCTGCGATATCATCCAGACTCATCCACAACCACTGCATGTAGTCAATGCTCGGGTGCTTGGTTCTTTCGACCCATGGACAGGTCAAGGTTACTCGGTTGCTTTCTGCTCCTCTGCTAAAAGTTTAACTTTTAGTGGTCCTCATGGGAAAACCCACCAGTTGGCGACAAGTTGCTAAAGTCCTAACATCCCTTGGCAAAACGCAACCAATCTTACCAAGATCATTTCAAAAGGGAGATCTCCATGATTGTCTGTAAAAAGGGGCCATTGTCTAAAGGTTCCAATGATCCATTCCGCTCCGCTCACATCTTGCACCTGGCCCCTTTGCTGCCCAGTCACAGCAGCGAGCCGGTGGCGCCGTCCATCGTGCAAAGCCTCGGCGCGGGGCGCAAGCGCGCGGATGCACAGTTTGCCCGTGAACGCATGTTGAACGGAACTTCACGAGTTTGTCTAAGAAACATATGGGTGTGTCTCCAAATGGGGGGATGCAAAAAGAAGCTGGTTCGCTGTTGTTGAGCCAACCCTAAAGGGCACCCGCAAGAAAAGACGCACACATAACCATATTGTGTGCGTATCCCTGTTGGCAAAAGTCCAAAGGTGGTTGTTCGCAGCACGATCGCTGCCCTGAAGGCTCAATGAATCAGCACAGGCTGCCCCTTCAAACGAACATGGTTTGAACCGAGCTGGCCAAGACGGATCATGTCGCCATCTCCCTGAAGCCGAGCTTTTGCGTCTGTTCCAGGTTCCAGCCCACAGCCTATGCGAGAAAGTTGTGCCCGACGTCACCCTGGGCCCTCTTGACTCTCTGTCAACCGTAAGCGTCCCTGCGCCCCTTGACGCGTCGCCACGAGGAAGTGCCTTGGCCGGTAGATCACTCTGGAATCGTCCGAAACCCTGCTTCAACAGCATGACAAGTCAATCCTGGCTTGGCGTGACTTTTTGTGAGTCACAGGAGCCCGGCAACACGGAAAAGCTGTGACATTGATTAAGTCATCACCGTGGCGCCCGGTGTTCGTCCAGCAGTATGCCGAGACCGCGAGGTCCGTATCACTGGGAATAGCAGATGGCCTTGGAGCAGTGAGGAATGCTGGTAGGAACAGCACTAAGTCAAGATCATCCCGACAAATGTGTGCATCTCAAGTTACAAGTCACAGACCAGACATTCAAGGGCCTGAGTCGCCTCTTGAAGCCAAAGCTAATGCAATGGCAACTGCGCGACTTCAATCAAATGATGGTTCTGGCCTGCAAAGTGACACACCAAACATCTCATATGCAGGCCTTGGACACATATCCATTGCAGGACAGAAGCACCCAGAATTATCTTTTTTCACTACCTGCAAATAGACTGAAACCCAGGGATTCCTTTTTTGGGGTACGTGACCCACCCCTGGGTTTCAGGCATTGTGGGGGTAGTCAAAAAGTGGAACCCTGGAAGCAACCGCATGTCCCTGCTATGTCCCGGGCTGCAGTTTGGCGATGTAGGTCTCGAAGGACTTGGTGATGGACACCACCCGCACCGCCGAGCTGCGAACGACCGCCAGGTGATCCTGCGCCGATCGCTTAGAAGCGGAAACGTGCACCCATGGGGAGGTTTGGAGAGCGTCCCCTCATGGGGGGAGGTGGGTTTTTGAAACCAACACAATGCACCAACTTCAACCCCACTTGTACCAAATCCCTGCGTGTCAAAACACCCACCCCCCGTGAGGGGGGGCCTTCTGTAGCTTTAGGGCCTGCTCAACAAACAGCACGGATCTGACGCATTCCCCCATGCATCATTCATGCTGACAAGGGTGATGGGTGCTGTGGGATCCCTCTGCTTGGTGGTGATGGGCTGAGGTCCGCTTTCTGCGTTGCAGTCTGGAGGAAACGCATCCTGTGTTGTTCTCCGTCTTGCTTAACCGTCTTATCGGGGCATGCCCCCGGTCCGTGCTGTGTTTGCAGCAAGCGCATCTGCCTTGCCCGAGCATGCAAGATCCAGAGAGATCATACCATCCATGGGTGCCACACTTCCCAAGAGGAACCCGAAGGATCATGCCGGGCCTCAAAAAATCCCCGCAAGGCAGCGAAGGGAAGGAAGGGAAGGAAGGGAAGGAAGGGAAGGAAGGGAAGGAAGGGAAGGAAGGGAAGGAAAGGAAGGGAAGGAAGGGAAGGAAGGGAAGGAAGGGAAGGAAGGCAAGGAAGGACAGGACGGAAAGGAGGGAGGGGAAGGAGAGGATTGCGAGCCCGCCCGGCCTTGTGACCAGGATACACGCAAACCTTGTCGAAACGCAAGGGCAGCTTCAGCTCGCATCCTGAATGCCAGAAGCCAGGCCAAACGAGGCCAAGTCGACGAATGCTGTTTTTAGATTCGCGAGTTTCGATGTCTGGAAGAAAGCTTCTGGGGGATGCTATTTTTCAAAAAATGCTCCATCACGTCTATATGAAGCAAAAGGATCTGTGTGAGGTTCGTTTGGAGAGTGGCATGAGTGTCTTCAGTGCATGAATTGGTTGGATTTGCATATAACGGCGCGGACATCAGCACATTTAGGAAGAATGCGCCGCTTCCCAATCCTCACGTGTTGCTTGGAGCATTTCTTGATGCGTTAGCTGCGCATCCTGACCGGGCCAAGGCAACGCGAATCGAAGCGTTCGCACGAAGCGCGTCCTGGCAGTGGCTTACCAGTCTTCATAGAGAAGATGGAGAGCTTCTTGGATGTTGCCCTGACATTTCACACATCACACACAAAAGCATGGTGCGGCCAGAGGGGTAGGTCCATTTCCAGGGCGGTTCCTTTTTGCTTCAAGCCAGGGGCATCGGACGCAACTTGGCTGTGGGTCAAAACCCAAATCGTACCCCCAGTGAACATCTCAATCCAACGTTCTAAAATGGGTGGTGAATTCACCTAAAATCCCCAAATGGGATCCCAAAACGGTTTTGACCACAGGCACTTGGCAGCACCTGACCCCAACAGCGCGGCGCCTGGAGAGAGCGTAGAGCCGGGAGCCGCAGCGGCTGAAGGCGAGATCCGCCAGCTCCAGTTCCGCAAGGTCCGGAAAGGTGTACCTTAAAGGTCGACCAATGACCCTAAAATCATCTTCTTCTAAGGGTGTTGGTATTGCACCCGAATACACCCACTGGGTATTGACCCCATTTAGGCACATGTCCGGATAATATCGTATTGTTTTTGCGGTTTTGGGCGGAAAGGGCGTTGCCCAGGGAATCAAAAGGGTTCACGTAATCCACGAAGAACCCAAAGAACCCGCACTCACGACTCAGTGGACTGAAGCCGGTGACCAGGTTGAAGGACGTGATGATTGAAGAAGAGGTGGTTGAAGTGAAGGTTAAACAGCAAGTTGCAAGAGATCACCTTAACCAGGCCCAGGCAAGTCCTGCCGCAGCACCACCTACCTCCTAGCACCAGCCCACCCCAGCGCCGAGAGTCCTTTCTCGGCGACGCAGCGAGATGCCGTGCTATGGCGAGTGCCGTGCTACCAAAACTAACCTGACGGGAGGTTAAACTTGAGCCAAACGGCCATTTGGCCGCTTTGCCACATGATGAAACAACACGTGAACAAAACACACCCCCCTCATCCGATATCAGGACGAGAGAAAGGATGCGAGACAGTTGAGTTCACGACGAAAGGGACCAACCAAAAATGCCGGTGTCAACTCAGAGGTGAGCCAAACGGCATCACCTGGGCCCCAGTTAAAATCCCGCCACCACCCCGAATTATCGGGGCGACAGGATTATTTGACGAGTGGACCACATGAGTGAACAAAGACATATTGGAGGAACCAGACGAAGATTCCTCTCGTGCCGTTCATGAGTCGTCATGGGACGATGCCATGCGGAGGGGGATCCTATCTGGATCACCGCGCCTCACTGCACGCCGTGGAGCGGTTGGAAGAGTAGTCGAGTTGGGAGGAAATTAGAAACGGAAGTTCCGAAATTGGTGTGAAAATAACTGGCTATGGCCGGCCCGGCACTTCTAGTGCGGTCACAGCCTCACACAGGATCGCCAGGGGAACCGTCTCCGGCGCGCACGGCAGCGGTGCGGGAGGGACACGAGCAACGCCGGATCAGCGGTACAGGGCAATGGAGATCATCACCCCCAGCAGCGCTGCACGGGCGAGAGGAGGACCGGCGCGGTCGCGTTTGTCGGCGACACACGTACTATCCTCGCCCTTCTAAGGCGGATGCTGATTGCGGCACCCGTCTACCACCCTGAACCAGGCTCTTCCCGGTCCCTGGGCGCGTCGTCTCTTCGGCGTCCACCACGGTCACCTCGATCACCTCCTCCATCCCGACGGCGATCCTCACCACCACCCCTATTGTGGTCGCCAGCCGGAGGTCGGCGAGGCGGAGGGGGATCTGATTGGTGACGTCGGTCATCCCTGCGCCGGTCCCGGTGGCGATCGCGACGGTCATCGCCCGGGTCATCACGTCCGCGGCGCTCATCTCGCCCCGGGCCGCGCCTCTCGGAGGTCTCCTCATGACGTGGAGGAGGTCGGCGATCATCGCGTCGGCCTCCGCGGGTGTCCCTGCCACGATCATCCCTTTGTCGGGGCGGGCCGGGATCCTCACGTCCACCTTTGCCAGGTCGATGTTTTCCTCGACCCTTCCCCTCACCCTTAGGACCACGACGATCCTCGCGGGCCCCAAGCGCGGTCCTTGACCGATCGTCATCTCGTCGGGGCCGCGACTCATCTGCCGCACGAGTGGTCCGAGGCACACCCGGGGGAAGCTCCCACTCGTCGTTGTCGTCATCACGCGGGTCATAGCCGCGATGGCCGCCCAAGGAACCGGTGGCATCCCGTGGTGGGGACGCAGGAGTTCCGGGACCGCCCGATCGAAGACGAACTCGGGGAGTCGCGTCCTCGCCGGTAAAAGGATCCTTCTGGGTGTAGAAACCCTTAGTCCTGCCCCTTCTCTCCCCACCTTCCACACCGCTTCTCGCGGGGACCGGGGATGGGCGGGCAGGCTGGGCCATGCTCTTAGAGCTGGGTTGCCCGCTAGGCGGGACCTGAACGCCCCCCTGCCCTTTTTCGGGCGCGGGGACCCGACCGCGAGATGTCCTTCTGGCCTTGGGTTGGTCGGACTCACCCTCCAGCTCGGACTCGGTGTCAGGGACACGAGTATTGATGGCCATGTCCTCTTCCTCAAACGGATCCCCAGTCGTAGTAACGCCTGCCGCAATGGGAGCGGGAGGAGGAGGAGGAGGAGTTGGCACAGCATCGCCAGAATTGACGCCTGCATGCGGCACCACGGGAGTCTCCGGTTCTACCGGGACAGGCGGCGCAGGAGGAGCCGGGGGCGGTGGCGGAGGGGGAGGGATCTCCTCCTCGTCGTCGCCCATGGGCTCGTCAAGGTCGTCAGGCTTCTCGTCATCTTCGTGCGAAGAACCATCCGATCCCAGCTCATCCTCCGCTGATCCAGCAAAGTCGGGCTCGTCTTCGTCCTTCACGCCGGGGCCTGGTGTAAGGCGAATTCCGGGTCGATGGCGATCGCGGGGTCGGAAGCGGTATTTCCTTGGTACAGGGTCGGATAGCTCCTGTTTGATGTCATCCTGGGTTTGAGGACGGTCGGCCAAGCAGGTGTCGTAGGCAACGGTGGACGTCCGGTAGATCAGATCGTCCATACTGCTGAGGTCGTTGAGGGTGTAGACATACCCCTTCTTAATGCCTTCCCGTATCGTGTCCATAGCCCGTTTGAGGCGCGCGGCAGGATCGAATCCGGCCCTTCTCCGCATGGCCTGCAATATCCCGCAGTGCTGTGCGAGCAGCCCCACCTGGAACTTGAATCCCTCCCCGGACACATCGTTGGGGAGTATCGGAGAAAGGTGTCCTGTTCTCAGCCCAATGATATGGGCCTCAAGAATGTAGTAGGACGTGTAGAAACCGCACCGGTTGGCGTTGAAGTTTGCGGTGGTTAGGCGTCTGCCCCACTCAGCCGCATATCCCTCATATTCTTCGAAGAATTCGGGGACGGAGCTCCCGTTGAAGGCCAGACCCCTTACCAGGATCGCCTTTGCTACCCACTCTTCCACGTTGTTGTCGACCGTGTCACGGTATTTGCCGTCAAGGACTTCGTCTCGGAGCGAGTCGTGAAGTTTCCGGAAAATGCCATCCACGTCCTCTTTGTCAAGGTACTTAGGAGGCCGCATCCCAGACATCAACAAGGACCGGGCATCGACGGCGGGACTCTGCGAGTAGAGGGCCATACCGATGGCGTTGGCGTCTGAGTTGTTCCACAGAGCGGGGACGAAGCCCTCGTATTTTGCCAGCCAGGGAGGAATCAACCCGTCAGTGCTCGCTATCGTGCGAGGGCCGCCGTTCGTGTCTCCGGTGGGCAGGACGCCATCGTAGAAGATGGGAAGGTAGCAGGCGGTGCACAGGTGAGCGCCGACCGGATGGGCCGTCATGCACCTATGGCATGGAACGGACACCACCTCGCGGGCATGTTCCGTCTTGGTGATCTGATGGTACTTCTCCATCTCGTCCCGACACTTCCTCGGGTTATCACTCAAGGAGTTGAGGAAGTTGGGCGGATAGCACCAAGGCCTCAGGTAAATGATGGAGCAGTCCTCCTTGAAGTAGACGCATCTCCAGTACCCGATCGCGATGTTCTCGCGCGACGCAAAGGTACCCTGACGAGTAATATGCATGCCCCCATTTTCCATGGAGAAGAAACGTGCATCGATAGCCATGACCACATATCGGGGATCGCTCCTTTGGCGTCGACCCGAGGTGTGCAGCTCCGTCACGTTGCTGTCGGTGATGCGGTCGACAGTGTCGTTGGGGCACTCTCCGTGATCGCGGAGGGATTGATACTCATCCGGCCGAGAGGGAAGGAGCTCGATCAGAGCTCGCCCACCCCGAATGATCGCCCCACGTTCTACGTAGAGCCGATACATTCGGAGAGGCACCACCTTGTAGAGCGTCTTAGGAACCACCTTGGAGGTGATAGGAAGACAAACAGGGCTCTCGTAGAGCATGTATTGGTATCGTTCACGAAATGCCCGGTAATCAGTGTCGGATCCGATTTCAAGCGACCTTACCGCCGCTATGCGGGCGGAACCAGGCAGCAACCGACGCTCCTTGTCACGAATGACGGTGATGATGATCTCGAACATTCCCACCCCATCCTCGAGAAAGGAAGACAGGAGGTATGAAGAAAAGGCATCCTCGGACTCGACGCTGGTCCCGAAGTAGTGGCTCAGGAACCTCTTCAGTTGTATCACCGAAGTAACGTTCCCTTGCCCGCTGGCAGACGAGGCCTCCAACTCTGGGTCCTTGACTGCACCTGCATTTCCAGGCTGCACAGCTGTTCCACGGAGCGCGTCGCGTATTTCCGCGCATGCTCTCCTGTAGTAGTGCGAAGAGGCGCCCGTCCTACCCTTCACCTTCTGACGGATCTCGTCGGCGAAGTAGTCCAGAAGCTCCTCGGGTGCGGGAACAATGGCCTGGATCATCAGGTCAGGATCACTCTTGGTCGGGAGGATAGGCCCTGCCCTGGATCTCACTCCCATCTCCAGGAATCGGGCAATGTCCCCGATTTTGGCGCACAGAGTAGCGATCGTGTTTCCGATCCTGGGGGCGATGTCTTCGCTTCTCCTGGCGCCAAGGATGACCACGTTTTTCTTGATGGACTCCTCCTTCAGCCTCTCGAGGTTCCTCCGGGTGCCATCAGTGCCTTTCACCGCGCTGAGGCGGAGAACCGCAGGCTCCGGTTTGTCCGGTCGCACGAGCTGGCCGTCAGGGAATCTGGTCGAAAATGCGCGAGGCGGACTTCACTGCTGGGACATTCCTGTACTGATCCGGCACGCTGTAAAAGGCGTAGGCGAGAGTGTCATGCGAGGATGTCTCCCAGTACGTGTACTCCTCGGAATCACGCGGGTCACCGACGACGCGACTCACGGTCCTCAGCTCGGCCAGAGCACGCTCCGCCTCGAACTGCGATCCGATGGTCGTGGGCAGCATGGCCCTCTCCTCCTCCGTGCAGTCGACGTATATGAACTGACCGGTATGCAGATCTCTGGGCGCGGCGAAGGGCCCCGCAGTGTCATGAACGCCCAGTAGAGTGCTCCTCGCCTCGACCTGGCTAGGGAGCGCATCCGCAGGAGGATGGGCGGGCTCGGCAGGGGCGTCAGGGGCTTGAGTGGCAGGCGGAACAGGGTCGTCCTTCTTATGCTCAGAGGCCCCCGTGGCGGTTGTTCCCGCTGCCTCTCCTCCAGCCACCACCGGTTTGTCCCGGGGCACATCCATGTCAACGTCCTCACCAGCATCGCGAGCTTCTTTCTCCGCCTTCTCCTTGGCCTCTTTGATCTCGCGTGCAGTAGGACGTCGATAAGCCGGCCATGGGATGCCCATGATTTTGTCACCACGGGTAAAGGCGGACTCATCTCTGCGAATGATAACTGCCCGATCTTCACGCGATCCAGACATGGCCAGAGGACCACACATGGACCGGAAGACCTGTGCGACCGATTGTGCCAGGCAGTCCGGGTACTCCCCTCTGAGCGCGGTGGTTCGCCATGTGTCAGGGATGTTCGGCTCCAGCTTGTTGCCACGATCGTCGACGCGATCGAGCTCACCAACGATCTGGTGAAATGGCAACGAACCAAGCCGGGTCTTGCGGTGAGCGGCGTGGAGGCAGTCATAGAATGTCCTAATCTTTCTGCAACCCAGCCACAGCACCGGCCACGTGCGGGTGAACATGCCCCATCCTCCAGGCGGTCGCCAAGGCCATATCAAGGCCGGCACGGACCGCGGAGAGCTGGGAGTTAAGGTCATAGGCGTTCATGTACTCTGCCGTCCAAAAGACGTCATCCATGGGAATGACCTCGCCGTTCCTGGAATCGACCATTCCGAGTCGGGTCCCGTCGTGCACCATTGCATCGCACCGTGTCCTGTTCGGATACGAGTTGGAATTCCCAAGCGGTTGCTTGGCTTTTCCGAAGATGCCGGTGTGGTGGTCGCCGGATTCACCCTTTCGGGTCACGAACTTGGAGTCGATCTGATCACGAATCTCCGGCGGGTATTCAGGGGGAACGATCGTTTCCATGACCTTTGTCCATTCGTCAGCCTCGGTTCTATCCGTGGCCTCCTTCCCGAAGTGGACATACTGGAACTGCCTGGGGCCATGCACAGTGCATTTGTCTGCATATGCGTGGGCCCAGTCAACCAGCGTGGCGCGTTTGGCCATTTCACGTTGCCCATGGCGGTCATTGGGGATGGCAGCGTTCAGCGTCCTCGATTGATCACCCTGCTCTTTAGTCACCTGGTCCGAGTTCCTCGCCTTGTTTGCGTAGCTGGCCACGATCGGCTCGAAATTTTTCTCTCGAGCAGCGATGTGGTGAAGCACGAACCTGTCGGGCCGGGTGAACGCCTCGTCGAGGGAAATCGACCCTCTCTTGGGCTCCGTGTCGTCTCCATAGTAGTTGGGATTCCGCTCTTCGGGTTCCTCAAGCCCGCCGTGCACTGGATCCTTCGACTCGGTGGCGCTAGCTCGGACGACCCTGTGTCGGGACGATCTCCGCTGAGCTCTCCACGCCTCAAGCGTCTGGAAGGTCTCCTGCGAGTCGGGGTCATAATACTCGCCGTCGGGGGTGATGGTATACCCCTCAACGGATATCCCCGCGTCCCCGGCGGAGGTGCGGGCATCGGGGTCCACCTCATCAAACTCCGAGAGATCCTCCTTTGTCGGAGGTCCTCCCGATCCAGTGCTCCCCCCTATCTCCATTGAAGCAGCAGTGTGGGGATCGACTTTTGGTACGTCATCAGCCGTCCGATCAGGGGTCGCTATGAGGTCATCGATGTTTTCCACAGTGTTGCCTCTGACACCCACCGGATTGGACGCGGTGGGGGCGGCCGGTTCTACCGGCATGCCACGCCAGTATGCTATCTCGGCGTCAACATCCATGTCGTCATCCTTTTCCTCGACGGTCGGGAGCGTGGGGACGTCCTTCCTTTCACTTCCTGCTGGCTTCTTCAGCTCCTCAGCCTTCTTTTTGGCCGCCGCTGCAGCCTTGCGAGATGCCTCAGGCGTCGCGAGGCGCGGGAAGTTGCTCTCGTCCTTCCCGGGCGGAGTCAGCACAGACTTGGGCAATGGCCCCCCCCATCGTGGGGCCTTTGGCGGGTCGGTGGGCTCGGGAACCGGTGAACTTCCCCCGGAAGTGCGGATGTTTGGCGCCCGAGCGGGAGGTGCACCCTTGGCAGCCGTAGAGCCGGGATCCGGCGACTTAGCTGGCGTGCCGCCCTTTGCGGGCACGGAAGGGACAGGGGCCTTGGGGACACTCCTAATGTCGATGGGCCCCTTCGTCTTGGCGGGCGAGGCTTTTGGTGGCGAGACGGGGCGCGTCGGTGGCGACACCACCTTCGGCGCAGGGCCTTTGGGCTCGGCCTGGCGGGCAGGGGCCTTCGCCACAGAGGGAGCCGCCGCCTGTGCGGGGGGCGTCACCTTGGATGCCGCATCAGTCATCTCCACATCATGCGACTGGCCAGAGCTGTCTGCCCCGGCGACCTTCGCTGGCGGGACGGTGGAGTAGGTTAACGAATCATCCCAGACCTTGGTCTGGAGAATCTTTTCGGCCTTCACCTTTGCGTCCTCGTCGGGAGGATACATGGTCTTCTTATACAATATGCCCAACGTTTTCGCAGCATTGGTCGCACTCATGACGCGGTGTAGCGTCCACGAGATGTCCACGGCCGCACTGGCGAGAGCCGGGAGCGCTACCACAGTTCTGTACTTGTTCGCAGGGGCGCCGGAACCGCCGACGCAGTGGTCGCCCCAGAAGGCGAAATCCGCAGGAACCACTATCAAGTTCCTCTTCATCGCTGCCCTGATGAACGTCGTGATGACGCCGAGCATGTTGGTATTTCGAGCGGGCTGAAGCCATGACGCAACCGAAATGAGGATCACCACATTGGATCCAGCCCTCCTCACGGACTCAAGCCTTTCCAGGGTGGTGTGGATGAGGGTTTGCGCGTTGCTCTTGATGACCGACACCTGCTTTTTCTCATCCCAATCGGCCAGGTCATGTAGACGGGTCGCAAAAATGCAGACGTCATAGTCCATGGCCCCCCTTCCAACCGCTTTTTCGCGGTCATGAGTGAGCCGTGTGGCCTCTTCGACCATGGTGGCGATGGGGACGTGGTAGCCGCTCTCCCCGTACGGGCAGAGGAATTGGATCTTTGGGACGGATCCCTTTCGTGGCCCGCTGTCAGTGGATCGGAGAGTGTCCAGTTGCGCACTGAACTCATCCGCCGTGATGTAAGAGCCCTTCTTGGTCTTCCCGCGCGACGCAAAGCAAAGGTCGTAGAAGACAAGCACCTGGGCATTGGCCTTAATCGTTGGCTCCTCCATGTATGTGGGAGGCCCCCAACCCGCTGCCATCGCGGCGAGGATACCGGTGACTCCGGTAGTGCTCATAGGCAGGAGGCCCTTCAAAACCGACGGTATAGTCGGGACATCAGAATCAATGCATGTGAGGGCGAACTCCGGGAACACGGTCAGGATGACGTTCCTGAACATTTGGTTTCCCCAACCAATCCATTCCTTTTCGAGGGCATTCTGATCGTATGTAGTCAGATGGGAGGTCTTAGGCCTGCTCAGGCTGGGGAGCACCTCACTCTCGGGGTTCGTGATCCACTCTTGTTTGTACTTCCCGATCATCTTGTCAATGTCAAGAAATATAGTGGACGGCGCCAGATGCTCCTCCATGATGTAACCCGAATATTTCGGGTACTCATTTTCGAGCGCAAATGGGATCGACGAACCAGCCTCTTGCACCTTCATAGCGTAGGTGTTGCTGACGAGACGATGCCTGGCGAACTCCGGACTGAATCCACCAGTCTTCGTGGGGGTGCTGGGGGCAGCCAATCGCTCCAGTTCGCGCTTGGTCGCGCCAATCTCCCCAATAGCATTAGGCTGAAAGAAGGCGCGCTTCCTCCAAGAGAGCGACGGAGAGCAAGGGTTAACCTCAATGTAAGGGTTGAACCGTTGCAACTCGACGTCTCCGTTTGCGTAACACGTGGAGAACCCCTCACCACCCGTGATCAGCTCCAGGTCATGGGAGAACTTGATGGCGAGAGCAAAAATGGGTGCCCGAGCCAGCATGAGACGCCGCGTTTTATCTCCGCGGGGGTTGTCACCGCTGGCAGCATCCACAGGCAGCATGAAAGAAAGATGGGCCCATACTCCTTGGCCGTAGTGCGCCCACGGGGTGTACCCGAGCGCTTGGCTGTACACCAGCGACGTCCAAATCCCGAGTTTGTCCTCGGACTCTGAACTCACCACCTCTTCATGGGCGATGGAGGCCCAAAGGGAGAACTGGCTGAGTCCGTGTGCCCAGAGCTTGTTCTCAATGCTCCCCTGTTGCCATTGGTTCCAATTCGGGGACTCGGCATCAATGACGGACGAGAGAGAGGGTACGATCCAATATCCCTCGCCTGCCGTGATGCCGTAGTCATGGGCCACGTTGGTCACCCCGGGGGTGGCGAGCCTCTCAACCTTGTTCCACAGGAAGAACTGGTCAAGCACGGTTGCGACCTTCAGCTCAGAGGTCATGTGCTCCGCAAATGCTCCAAACCCGCCGTAGGCCTCCATGGATGGCAGATGGTCGATCGATCTGCTAGTGGTCCTATCCTGACACATGTCGATGATCTCCTCCAAGGTTCTATCCTTAATGAGGGAGATGCCATCAACAACGATCTCTGGGGGAACGAACATAGCAAGAGGGCGCATTTGTAGCCACTTTCTCACCATGGAGGGCTCGTACTGAGTGAAGCTGCTGATGCCTCCCGTGTGTTGGGAACGGCGCGGATCACCCATGTCATAGCAGTCGGTTGTGAAGCCGACATAGCTCCGGTACTGGTTCTGCTTGACCGCCAAGTACTCAGTCCTCCAGTTCTTCTTCAACTCCCCGTCGGCGTTCGTGATGGACGAAGACCACCCTCCTCCGGACGGTCGACAGCAGGGGTGTACTGCCGGGTCGACATCCCTCGTCTCATCGAGCCCGAGCGGCGCAATGTGGGCGTGAGGGAGGTAGTGGGTGGCAGAGCCACGGATGGGGATCGCATCGCAGAGGATTGCCGCAGCGGTCAGGGCATTGTGCTCAGTGGCGATGAAACCAGAGTCCTTGAGTAGGGCGATTATGTTGGCCGCCCTTCCTCTTCGATAATTCAGGATCTTAGTCCTAACATCCGCGGGAAAGGAATCATAGCCCTCACATTTGACGAGACCATTGATCATGGTCTCCACCTGCTCTCCGGTGATCACATCGCTCAAACGGGCAGCCTTTAAAGCCGCGCGACCGTTGAGCTTGGAAACCCAGCTGTTGAAGCTGTTCTGCATGATGTTGGCCACGGCTTTTACGCGGCCGGTGACGGGGTAGGGGAACCGCAGCGAAGATGCGCTGGAAGGTGTGGGGAGGCTTTTCTCAGCCCCAGCCCTGGTGATCGATCCGCTTTCCGCGGAAGCCATATCACAGAACCCGCGTAGAATTAGCGGAGGTGGGAAGTGGTCCAAGGCAGCCGCCGGCGGCGGTGCAGGAGGGCGATGGAGATCGCCAGTGGTCGCACAGCAGCGGTGCGTGAAGGTGGTGAAGATCACCAGCAGCCGATCGGCTGTCGAGGCCGGGGTGGAAAGTCCGTCTAGGACACGTCACCCGGGCCAGGGAATGTTGCAGCAGCGGCCCAAAGCGCGAGGCGGGGCGGCTATGTGCAACACTCAGGCTCTCACAAATAGTGAAAATAGAGGAGCTCAATTGGATTTAGAGATGAATCGTTCACAATCTCAAGATCGACAATACCATCAAGAATAAACAAAGGTCAAAGCCCCGTGTGTAGGGGAGTCCCATATGGTCTTGAAGTGGTCGGAAATGTGCATCGCTTGCCGATGTAGACTTCCGAGGAAGTCGTGCTCAGCTGAGAGAGCCAAAAAGCGACATGTAAACGCTTATGAGCATCCCACACTGCATGGCGAGCAACAAGAGAGCACGGGTTCAACAGAGATCGAACACATTCAACCGAAAATCTCATCGAAAATCCTTCCCCAGGCAACATCGTGAAAAAAGAAGTTGTTCTTCCCGTTTCGAAGCGATATAGAGCAGGGTGCACAGCGTAATCGATCATTAGTCCGTTTGTTCACGGCAACAGTAATGACGGTGGCGTGACCGCAAGCTCCAACCTGGCAACTGCAGAGATTAGATCTGTATAGGTCATGGTCATCAATAAATTGGCGGATTTTCTGAACGCAGAGTCCGGGTAGGTCGCCACCAAATCCGATAACAATGTCAAATTCGTGATGTATAGCATTCAGGGCAAAGGCAAGAGTAGAGGCAGTAAGCGCGTCGCACTTTTGTCGAAACCTCCTGATCTTGGACCAATCCCTTTTGCAGGAATCCGGGCATGAAGGAAAAATATTGAACACAGCAAAATTATCTCTTTTTCCTTTTAATCCGGGATACGTAGAGATCCCTCCGGTGCTTCCATCATCGAGATCGATTTTTACGACTCTGTGCCCGCACTGAGGGGGCAGGAGTGGTAACACAGATGAATCAATGACAACGGTCAGGTTGTCATTCTCAGACGCCCTAATCTCGGTGATTGAAATCCTGCAATCCGAGATGTTGGCGTCATTGATGAAGGAGTTGAACTTAGAGTCATGATCGGATTCAACGCGAACCCCCCTGATTGGTGGAAGAGCAGGAGCAGCAGGGGGAATATGCACGGGTTGGGTGGGATGGGAGAGATATGATTGCAGAAACCCCTGCTTGAACATCCCAAGGGTGTGGAGATTTTTGCTCCATACGATCTTGTCAACGCACGCCTTTGTGAGGATGTCGGCTCCCTGATAGTCCGAAGGGCATGCAACGAAACGGAATATCTTGTCGTTGTATCGCTCATTGAGCCATGCGATATCAACCCGTTGGGTACGCGACATGTATCGCATGTTCGGGTTATTGCCCGTGACGATAATTCTGCACGCGGCTTCATTGTCCTCAAGGACGCTGATGGGTTGTGGGATCGAAGCGTCATATTTGATTTTGCACTTACACACGATTGAGTCCGAGGAGCCGCGACCGATGGCAAAGTGCCAGAGAGCGGCGAGCATCATGGCCTCTTTGGAAATGCCGTGATCAAGGGCGACAATTTCGGCCTCGGGAGTAGACTTCGATACGGAAGTTTGCTTCTTGCTCACGGCGGTGATGGGCATGTAGGTGCGGGGGCCAACGAGGCACACAAGGACCCCGGATGTGCTTTTTGCGTCGGTGCGATCGCCGGCGAGGTCAGCATCGCAGTAGGTGACGACTTCGATCATATCAGATCGATCGCCAACCCATCCATAGAGGTGCAACTCAATGGTGGAGTTAATGTACGACACGAGCCTGTGAAGCTTCTTGTCGCACAATTGGTTCCACTTTGTGATTCTGCTGGCAAGCGCTTGCACTGGTCGGATTAAATCATAACGGCCCATACGAGCACCATATAAGATTTTCATTAGGACTTGTGCAGCTGCGTCGCCTAGGACGCCGGGCTTGGCAGAGATGACCTCGATGTCTTCTTTTTGATCAACAAGCCTGTCAAACTCCGGGTTTACCGGGTTCTCGTCAAACTCAGGCTTGCTCTCGTCGAGGAACGGGGTCTCGACAGTCTGAAGGGCCTTTGGAAATTTTGACTGGCACAGTTCGAGGTAACGCTCAACACATGCTTGCATGAAGCAAGATTCGTTGTACTTGATGAGGTTGATCTTGGCTTTGCCGCGACATGCGTCGGCAGCAGGCCTTCGGTCTGGCCCGAAACGCATCTCCGGTATAGGCTTCGAGGGAGGATGTCCGACCGTCCAGGCAGTTCTCGGATCGAAGGGCCCATCAACGGTGGCAGATCTGAACTCGTGCTCGCAGCCGAGATACCTCTTCATAAAAACGAGGCTCCTCCATATTGATAACGGAACCTATGAGTCTCCACCCTTCGGCGAGGTTAGCCGATGGGCCACTTTGCTTGAAATCGTCAACATAGACAACGAGAAAGGTCTCAAGTGCGGGGTGACGAAAAACACTGGGCCAGTCGGGAATGGGCACAAATCCAACCTTTTTAAGTTGGGTCTCGCAGTGCTGTTCCCAAAAGCCTCCAGCGTCGGGGTGTCCATAGAGAGCAAGAACAAGGGGGCATACGGGGTCTTGCATGCCCTCCCAATCCTTTGGCCATTGGTCACGGGGAAGGCGTATCCATGTCTTGGTTCCGCCGAGCAACGCCTGTGTATATGCGGATTCCCCGTCACTGACTTCAAGCGAGTTTCCTGGCAAAAGTCCGTACGAATCAGCAACCTTTCCCGCCGCCATGGTGGCAGGGCACGAAGTGATTTCGGAAAACAGAGCCCAGGCATTGGACTCATCCCTAACGTGACATCCCTCGAAGACAACACGACCCTTGAACTTCCTGTTCGGATCATCCTCAGCAAGTTCGTGATTCTTTTCGACGCATATGTCAAAAATGCGACCGACGTGAACTTTGGTCCCTTCTCGTTTTGCCTCAGCAGCGACGTCACGCCACTCACGCACCCTGGATTGGTCCCAACAGCCAAGATCCCTGAGCTTCTTCCACTCTTTTTCTAGGGCGGCGAAGGCCTTGGGGTCGAGCTTTGCCTCCTTTCGAGGCACAGGGCGAGCGACACAGGCACTGAACGGAGGGAGCCCGAGGAATGGACTGTGACCGGACCCATCGGCCCCACGAGGCATGGCAAACCACTCGGTGTTTCCGGTGGAGGACCACACATGTGATGGGAAAGTAGCGGATGCAGCGGGGGCACCTTTGTCGGTGCTACCGAATCCTTGCCCCCCTCTTTCGGTGGCACGCGGCTTCTGCACGCATATGACGGGCTCAAGAATAGAGACGCGCTCAAGAATGAGTTGCGCGATTTTATCTCCCTTCTTGATGAGGAAGTCACTGTTCGAATGGTTGAAGATTACAACTTTGACCTCCCCGGTATAGTCGGGGTCGATGACGCCGGCACCGATGTCAATCATGTGCTTGGCAGCAAGGCCAGAGCGGGGGGCTATTCTCCCGTATACTCCCTCGGGAATGGTGATGGCCAAGCCAGTCCCGATGGTGGCTTTGTCGCCAGCGGGGACTATGTGATCATCGGCCGATTGAAAATCCAGACCAACACTTTCAGGAGTCCCGCGATTCGGGACAGCGATCCCTTCCCGAAGAGGATGGATATAGAGCGCATGGGGGTCTCTTTTCCAAGCAGCGCGGTTGTTGGGCTCGGCGACAGCGACGGGGATCGTTGATCTCTCAGTTCTCCCTCTGTACCAGGATTTGATGATCGTCTGGCACATCTGCTTTGGATAGAGGGCAGTGAGCGGAGTGAGGGACCCCTCAATTCTGGCGTGCGCGAACCCCTTTTCATGATGACACGTTCGGCCCCCGAGCGCGGCGGCGAGGTCGGGAGAGTTCGTAGCGATTCTCCATTGCTTCCGGATGGGCGTTCCGTTCTTGTCCTTCATTCCGAAGTCGCATCCGTCAATATTGACAGTGAGAATCTCAGGATCGTTAAGAAACTTCTTCATGAAGGGTTGGGACCATCCAAGGCAATGACGTGGCCATTCATAGGCAATTCGTCCACCACCCTTCCGCACTTCATGAGAAACTCGAATGAAGGCCGCGAACATGATTTGGGACTGTCTTCGAGCGTCGTTAAGCTCGGCGGCGAACTCGGGTCCGTACTGAGAAAGGTTGACGTATTGCCAAGTACTCCAAGGTCCACAGGGAATAGAGGACCAAAGATCGCATTTAGGATTCTTCCTAACGATCTCGATAAGCCTCTTAACGTCCTTGCCCTTAAGGATATCAAAGGAGCCCTTGTGCACGCGAATGGCATCTCCACCAAATTCAAACATAGTGGCGGAAAGTGCGGAATCGGCTTCGCATGCAAATTCAATTAAAAGTGATTTATTGGAGGTGGCCGGCGCGCCAGGGTGATCGTCGCTAGGCTTGGAGCGAGACTTCTCAACCTCAAGCTCCCTCTCAGTGCTGACATAGATCCTTCGCGCGGTGAGCGACATGGCTCGCCAATCATCGGACGAGATGGAGTTGGGCTTCCCCGTCCCGGTGTAGGGACGTTCTTTGCGTTTGGAGGACTGAGGATAATCAATGTCCTCCTTACTTCCCGGTAATACATCTTCGCAGAGCGGCTTCTTGGGAGAGGGACGCCTCCTTTTGGGCGCGCACCCCTTGTCAAAGAGGATGGTAACCCCGGTCCAGAACTTGTGTGTTCTAACCCGATGGCCGCTGGCATACACATCACGGGAGTCGCGATAGACCTCATCTCTGGAATCGAGGAAGTTGCAATGAGTGATCCTGATGTCGTCGAGATCAGCTTGGACCGGCCCCCCTGAAGGCAGAGGACGGGTGTCGTCTCCAAAGAAGTCCTTTCTCGCCTTGACATGGTATCGATGCCAGGACCTTTCTTCTTCAAAGCGCACCCAGTAGTCATCCCTTTTGTCAGGGGAAGATCCATCCGAGACGTGACGATCTATGAGGTCAGTCTCAGGAACATTGTCAGAGCCATCATTCTGTCGCCGATTTCGACGATCATCCCCATCGTCCCCATGATCAAAGCGCCCCTCGTCAAAGCTGAAGGACTCGTCTTCACGGGACAGAATTTTTCCGCTGAGGCGATCAGGGTCTGGCAGGCGATCATGCTTGTATGATGCAATTTCTCGGGTACGAGCCTCATATGCTTTTAGCAGAGGAAACACGAACGGCTCTTCAGCATCGTGGTAGATCTGTTTCACTTGGTGGATACTAGGCCGAACAACTCCAGCCTGAAAATGCTCGAGGTCAGCAACATAGTAGTCGCCTTTCCATTTCCCTCCGGGTTCGAACCGATAACCAAGGAAAACACCAGGTTTGGCAACAGGGGCGAACTTGGGAGCCTTATAGTGATCGTGTTCTTCGCCGGGAACAGCGGGAGCGATACTAGATTCTTCCTCAGCGAATTCAGCGAGGGGGTCGTAGTCACAGTCGCGCAGAGCTTCCTGGATTTCTTCTGCTGACATGGGTTCATAGTCATCATCAGAAAGAGGTGCGTCTTCCCTTGAGGTTTCGCCCCATTTCTCGAGAGCGTGGACGTCGACCTGAAAATAGGTTTCGCCAATCCAATCTTGCGATTGATCATCTCTAGGATCACTCAGGTTTCTCCACGTGGTTGACTGAATAGAGTCATTTTCACCGTTGAGATATTTAATGATGGTGAGAGTTTCGTCAGCGAGGAATTCAACGTCGATCGGGCAGTTGGAGCCCCTTGGATCGAAGAGTTTCTTTCTGGGTGTCCGGTGTATACGGATAACACACTCGTTCTCTTCGTCTTTGCTCCAATAGTCATCGTCGGCAGGCTTATTTTGATCTTCGGGGGCGTTTTTGATCCCCCCCTTTTCAACACGACGCGGTTTGGGGGCGACGGGGAAGAAATCAACCAAGCAACCGAAGGGAAGAAGCTTGCCGTTGAAAGGAAGGGGGGCGTGTCTTTTAGACCACGCGCTTCCACCTCCCCGATTCTCGATGTTCCTAGCGACGGCAAAGTACTTTGTTGCGTAGGGCCACCATCGGGCTTCTAACCCGGCTTGACGTAAAAGCACACGTGCACCATGAAGGACTAATTTGACTTTGTTCTCAATGATGCCGTTGGTCTTTGGCATTCCCGGAGTAGACCATTCATGTATCCAGCGCAGTTCTTTGCAAGCACTGACAAGTTCTTTAGCTTGATCAGTGTGCATCATCTTGATGTCATTTTGAGGCCCTGCGAAGCGGTTGAAAGCGTCGACGGTGTTAGCGTCAGAGCGGTTCATGACAGGCATGACATCGATCCACGAAGTGGCGAGATCATAGAAAACGATGGCGTCGGCCTCGCCGTTGATGCCCCTGTCACGTAGCCCTCGCAGAACCATCGTGTCGGCGGTGACTAAGTCGCCAAAGTCTTCGGCTCCATGACCAGCCGCGCCCTTCTTCCGGAACAGCCTAACATTCTCCATCTTGGCACGCTGGCAATGCGAGCAAAAAGGGTTCTTGGGAAGATGAGTCATCATGTGGCGGAGGGTCAAGGCGTCAGCTCTCCAGTCATCGGCGCTACGCAGGGGGCCGTGGCCTTCAAGTTCGACGGTTTCCTCAATTGGATCAGAGGCAGGAGGATCAGGGTCGGGTGGGCCAGGATGGCCTTCGGGTACAGAAGGTATGTCCTCTGTTCCTTCTTGGATGACATCCCCGGAAAGAGCAGAAGGAGCGGGAACAGCAGGGATGTCAGGGTACTGATGGCGACCGGAGAACTGAAGTTACAACGTGAGGCAGGCAAGTACGGGACGTTGTTCAGCACGTCGAGCACAATTTCCTTGCCATCAGGTCCTTGAAGGACGGGAAGCTCACCTGCGGGCCAGGTGAATGTATAACCTTGCTCCATACAGCGTTTGCCAATAGAGATAAGCGATGGCGTGTTCTGCATGACGTGGGCATCAATCACCTCGTCAATGTCCTGCATATCAGCAGCAATGTTTCCGAGGGTCGACGCCGTACCGTTGGCGGTCTGCAGGGCATGGGTACGTCTGGTTTTCTTCACCAGACTCTGCTCTCCGGCACTAAGTTCGTTCAGTCCGACAAGGTCGATGGGGCAGCCTGTATCAGCAAGCCATCGGATCGATCGTTCGTGACCAGGAGCGGATGGAGTGGAGGACATGCGCGATGCTCTATACATCATGCGCCGTCGAATCGGTTTAGATTCGAGATATTCGCCCTCCTGATCAATGGCGACCTGCTCCTGCATGGAGAGTGCGCGGAGAATGGCCTTCTCACTTTGCCGTTCAATGGTGATCTTTGAAGCGTTCTTGAACTCCCCGGAGTGAGTATATGATGGATTCCTGGATTTCTGAGAAACATGAGAAATCTGCTTCATAAGGTTGTTATCGGAAACGACGATATACTCAATCATGGCGGAGTCATTGATCTGAACTGTCGGGCTGCGATCGTCGTTGTAGACGTTCGGACGCATAGAGGCATTCCACGCGGCACGCTTAACAGGATCAGTGTATGACCAAAAAGTAGTTTTCACGTCGCCGGTAAAACCGATAGGACAGAACATCCTATTCCGCGAAGTGTGAGAGGTGATTGGAAGGTCCTGGATAACCCGTCCGTCGGGGATGGAAACGGTACGTCTCCACACCACATTCTGTAGCTCGGGGCCTCCACCAGTGGGTCCCTGAAACATGCAGGCCCGGTGATCGGTTCTAGACCACACTTGTGCATCAGCAGGAGGAGAACGGCCGGGTGTCCTGTCAGAAAGGGCACCCGTTAGACCACCAGATTCGCATTTGGTCGCTGGGCATGCGATAGATATTCCCGGCGAGGCCTGTGGGTAACGGCCCGCCCCTCTCAGAAACCCTCGTCAACCCCGGGTGCGGGACTGTCAATTCGCCCATCAGGATAGGGATCCGACGAATCACCCCCCCGCTCAGTAGCAGGGGCACTGGGCTTCCTGGGAAGCGGAGCTAGGTCAGGAGGGGGCTTCTCATGCTTGTACGTGCACTTTGGACGCGTGCACTTGCCGACGTTTAGCCACTCTCTGCAGTACCCAGGGTATATGGGACCGTCGTTATCGCGGGGAGAATTCGGCTTCTCCTCATGGTGCGCAAAGCGGCAGTCAGAACCTCGCCTACATTGCCCCTTCTGCCAATCATGACAGACTCCAGGGGTGGCAGGATGCTCATGGCGGCGATCTCTTCCTGGAGAAGGGCGCTCCCTGCTATTCCGCCTGGGGTCATCAGATCGCGTCTTTCCGCGATCACGATCACTTGATCTCGCGTCCCCTGTCTTGCGAGTATCCCCAAACGGCGAAGGACGGCGCACCCCAGGAGCGGCGGCATTCGGGTTGCGATCAGCATGCGGAGATCGGGAGTACATTCGATCCTTTATCTCAGAGACATTGTACCTCGTCCTCCACCTCGATACAGCGTTACGAGCGGCCCTCATGATCCAGTCGTAATTTTGCACGTCTGGATTACGATCCCAGTGTTGTACGTCAGGCATCAAACATGGTGAGTGTCGAACTTGCTCAAAGAAAACATGCTGAAGAACATGGTGATCAATCGGTGCGGTGATTCCGCCCAGGAGTCCTTCCCATTTATCAAGGAATTTCTCAAGCTGGGGCTCGCCAGACCCGGCAGCTCTGCCGAGGGATAGGCGAAGAAGTTCATTCGTACGGATAGACTGGCTCCCGACTTCATCGGGACGAAGGTATTCAATGAGACAGAACAGGATCTGGCGGCTTTTTAGCCTCGTCCCCCTTTTCACCTGAGCCTCTTCAGTCAGCCTGCTGATCTTGGCAACTATAGGTTTCGATGTGATGCACTTTCTCAGTGCAGCATTGAACTTATTGTCAAGGATCGGGTAGAGGCACTCCCCATCAAGTTCCTCTATTGTGCTGGCGTTCTCGACACTCATGACCCAAGACATGGCATATGGCGAGTCATAGCTGAATGCGTTGCTCACGATTTCTCTCGTGGAAATGATCCAGTCTCGCAACTCATGCGGTGCGGGCTCTTTTTCGAGCTCTATGTTGGCGCACTTGTTCGCCTCAGATGGCAACGAAGTTAAGGGCGGTCGAGTAGCCTGCCCAAAAACATGGGGAGGTAAAACGCCGTCTCTGCCAATGGATATGGCACACAGAGAGCAACTCCCGGACGATGGCGGGCAGCACGCGGCGCATAGAGAAGTGCGGCACAACGAACAAGTTTGGAAACATGGAGGCGTCCCGGGGATGCTGGTCTTGACGTTTATGTTGCACCGAGGGCAGACTCTCTCCTCAGCGGAAGATCGGCGAATATCGGGAGCTCCAATACCACCGACGCCACCAACGCCATGCACACCCTTACCGAGTCCTGGTGGAAGAGAAAAACCAGTTGGCCCGCCAGAGTTATCCTGTGCTCCGTGGTGAGGCTGTGGATTCTGCTGATTTGTCACAGCAGCGTCAGGGCCCGTATCTCCCGCGAATGACTCCCTGAGACGTTCCATGCTCAACCTGACCGGTGAAAATCCCCCCTGTAGGGGAACATCCGGGGTACGTGTTGATGGTCCCCCTCGGAACTGCTCGTCCGACTACGGGCGAAGACATTGCCCTTGGTGGCATTGGCCCGGCAGCTCCGGCGTGGGAACAGAAACCAGAATTTCCTTGGTGCGGTTCAGGACTCCGATGTGACGGATCTCCACGTGATGGCCCGGATCCAGGATCAGGAGCAGTGCCATCCCGCTGATTATGATCAGGAATGCAATCAGGTCCTCCAGGCCCCGCACTGGGGCCGCGATGCGTAGTTTTCCCGTCGGGATCAGCTCTCAGACAACCGAGGCAGATAGGTCGAACACTCGACCCAAAACGACGCACATCGTCAGGCGAAGCGATGTGTTGATCGCAGTACTCGTCCTTGCATATGAGACACCTCACAAGTCCGTGTCTCCCCCCTCTTCCTCTGCATGCGCGGCATCTAGGAAACTGATCGCTGCACTTGAAACACGAGTTACAATCATGGTCAAAGCAGTCCTCGCAGACTGACTTGCCGCAACTTCGGCATGGATAGCGAGGTTCCCGATGCTGTGGATGCCCGGCCTCTTCATGAGCACACCTGGCCCGGTTATCAGGGGCAGCGCCGGCAGCCCGAGCAATGGCCCTCGTTCTAGAGGGATCCCTGCCGAAGATGGGGGCTGATGGTGACGGTGGGGGTGGCCCCGAAGGAGGTGGAGGCGGAGGAGATCTCGTCGAGCTGACGGTGTGAGCATCACGAGGAGGAGAACCTCTAGGAGTCCTTCCCTGGGTTAAGGGATTAGTGTCTCCAGATTTTTCCCATGATCCCGTCCCGGCGGTCGAAGCAGCGCCAGCATTTGAAGATCCGTAGGCAGCGGGAGGTTGTTCCCTTATCTCAGCGATCTGCATGTTGATCTCATTGACCCTCAGCACAAGCTTCATAAACTGCTCTTGCATGTCCCTCGGATTGGGGCCTAAGCTTTTGTCATGAAGGTCCTTGACACATCTAGCAATGCGGGACAATTGAAGCTTGAATTCTTCCTGTTTCTGTGAGTTCTCATTGAGGGCTCCGGATACCTTATCACTGAACTGCTTCAGGTCGGTCGCAGGAACGAGATGCTGGATATACGTCTCGACGTTCCCACGGATGGTTCTTTCTCTTGAGATGGTTCCCTCAATGTCGATGACACTGCGAGAGTTCGCCTCAACTTCGTCTTTGATTTTCCGAACCTCAGCCTCAAGGGCCCCGATCTCAGAAAACCTAAGAAGCTGGACCTTGACGTTCTCAAGTGATTCGGCCTGCTCGCGAAGCTCAGCAGCGGATATGACGATCGAGTTAGATCTCTCATCATACATCTTGAAACGCTCATTCATCTCCTTCTCGCTTCGGGCGACCCACTCGTGGAAATCACGGAACTTAGCCTCGTGTTTTGAGAGAGTTCCGGCAACGGCAGAGAAAGATGATTCAACCTTCTTCTCGAAGGCGTCAACACGGTTATTGATCTTCTTGATCTCACCGACGCAAGCGTTGATATCATCCCTACATGAACGAATCTCAGCTCTGCATCCCTGGATTTCGGCCTTGCACCCCTTGACCTCGTTGTGGATCGCGAGAAGCAGTCGTTGAAGCTCAGATGCAACAGGATGGCCGCCACTTGTGGAAGCAGACGGAGCAGGACGACTATCAGCGTCATGATCTCCGCGGCTATTCTCTTCCCTGTCGGGAGTGCAGCCCGGAGTTCCGATTTGAAAGAATGCGGGGACAACGGAGTCGTTGACCGGTTGATTCGAAGGAAGCCCTCCATATCCAGGGGCAACAGTGCTAAGACCAGGTCTCCGATTCCTAGGCGTAGAGTTAATCCCGTCATCAGTCTCCTTCTCAGACATCGGGGCATTGGAGCTGAGCCCAGACCCCGCAGAGTGTATAGGAACGTCAATAGGATCGTGATGAGCTGGGGGATTAGATCGCAGTCGTAGAGCAGCTTCACGTCTCTCGGGTGACTCAGAGCTCCTCTTTGTGGCTCGTGAGTCAGTGCCGGTTTGTCCCGACACATTATCAAATGATGATGATCCGCGAAGTTGAGCTTGATCTGGATTAGGTTGAGTGAGATCAAGCCGTTGAGCAACGTCACCATTGAGTGGCTTAGGGGAAAGTACCTTGGCAACGCGGCTCGGCGGGAGCGATGTAGTCCGTCTCTCTGGTGTGACCTCGGCCTCATCGATTACATCAAGGATCCCAGGAATGGTTTCATCATCTTCATTTCCTCTCCTGGGTGGCTGATGGAAGGGGATGTCGAGGAGGTCAAATGGAGTAGAGCCAATACCAGGTGTATCCTGCTCGGATCCATCGCTGGTACGGTGGCTGGACTGCTCCTCGAGGTCGATGACGTCGGGGGCGGACTCTTTTCGAGTCTGACGCCGATTGAACGCCGCGAAGAGACCGGCATGGCTTCTTGACGAAGAGGAGGAAGGATTTGGGCCTGCTGTTTCGCGGCCCGCATCCGATCGACTAGTACCTGATGTCCGATTTGGCGGATTTGAGCCCGCGTTGTAGCGGTTCGCATCCCGACCTCGGGTACCTGAGGAAAGCGGTGGATTCGGACCAGCGTTGTAGCGGTCCGCATTCCGGTCGCGGGTACCTGACAGGTGAGATGATACTGCATCAGGGATGAAGTCCATATCCGCCGGACTGGGGTGATCGTGAATGATGTCAATGTCGGATGAACCTGAGACGGGAGGAGGGCCAGCTATTTGCGGCCAATCCTCAATCGCCCGTTTGCCCACCTCGGGTTGGGCCGAACCTGCAACATGAGAAGGGGAGAAATCTTCAATGGGGTCATTTTCTCCATCATGAGAACAACCCTGAGTAGGTTCATGCGTAGGCAGGGCATCAAAAGATCTGTCAATTCGGGAAGGCAGAGACCTCCAATCAGCATCAAAAAGGGATTGAAAATCCAGATTCCCAACCGAAACGGGGGCACCCGAGTTAAAGTCGAGCTGACCGAAATCAGGCGGTGTAGCCTGCGGTCCACTGCCGAGGAGTTGGTCAAACTGATCCCATGTAAGGGACCATGATTGAGCCGGCTCCGGATGAGCAGCATGATGGACAGCCCGGTCCTCGATCTGGAGCGCCACGAACGGAACAGTAGGCGAAATCGATGAGGGCACCTGATTTGGAGGAACCTCAGCCTCTTCTAGAGGGGGTCCGTCCTCGATCTGGAGCACTGCCGCCGGGATAGGGGCCTCCGCATCCTCATCAAACACAACCTGAGAAAGGATCCAATCGTCCGTGATCACCCCGGGATTGGGCTCTGCGCCCACCATCGGGGGAATGGGCCACAGCCGGCTGTCTAAGCCGGGGGCAGCAGGCGCGGCGTTGCCGCGAAGGGCGTTGGCCTCGTCGTCCACGAAGCCCGGCCCACGATGAGAAGCTCCGGGGGACGCCATTGCTCGTACAAGTAGGCGATGGGAGCAGGTAGCGGGTCACGTCCCGCAACCGGATCACCAGCCCCAGCTTCTAGCTGGTACGGCTGATAACCTGCGGTTTTGGGCGGAAAGGGCGTTGCCCAGGGAATCAAAAGGGTTCACGTAATCCACGAAGAACCCAAAGAACCCGGACTCACGACTCAGTGGACTGAAGCCGGTGACCAGGTTGAAGGACGTGATGATTGAAGAAGAGGTGGTTGAAGTGAAGGTTAAACAGCAAGTTGCAAGAGATCACCTTAACCAGGCCCAGGCAAGTCCTGCCGCAGCACCACCTACCTCCTAGCACCAGCCCACCCCAGCGCCGAGAGTCCTTTCTCGGCGACGCAGCGAGATGCCGTGCTATGGCGAGTGCCGTGCTACCAAAACTAACCTGACGGGAGGTTAAACTTGAGCCAAACGGCCATTTGGCCGCTTTGCCACATGATGAAACAACACGTGAACAAAACACAGTTTTGAACCATTTGGTGAAGACCCCTGGAAAAAATAAAAGCATATTTCCTGTAGTGATAGATTCCCTTTTAAACCAACAGGAGAAAATAACATACAAAACTCTTAAGCAAATGGAAGCTGTGGTTGTCAAAAATATGGTAGCCCCAAAATGGGTTGCCCTGGCACATGGAAGGACTAAAACCTGCGTAACCCTGACTCCTTAATTTTGAGCCATACCCAAATGACTCAAAATCATCTTCGTCTCCGATACGACTTTCCGATAAAGATGCTGTTTTTCACAAAGTAGCTGGCAAGCAAACACCAACTAGTTGCAAGTGATATTATGGAATCACCGGCAAGGGGAATCTGCAGCCGTCGCTGCCAAGTCTGGGGCCCAGTGAAGACACATTATTCAGTGTGCCCATCAGGACCACTCCATCTATGTGGCTGGATGACATGTCGCAACAGGCACGCTCTTGAAACTCTATGGCTGAGACGGGGAATTGAACAGCTTACAGCTCGTCTTGCCATCTAACTTCTCCTGACAAACTGAAGTGCCATGTGAAGTGTGCGCCACGATTCCAAGGGCCTTGAACGTGGAGCTTGCAAGTTTGGCCGAGGGCGCGAAAATGACAGGCCAATCGAAATCCGTGCAAATTTGTGCCAAGGCCCTTTGAATCTTTACGCTTTTCGTGGCAATGTAGTCTGTGAGCTGCCCAAAAAATGTTGAGCAGGGCTGAGGCTCCGGCAGAAGCTTGTAAGGAGAGCAGCTGTACACAAAAACCTGCCCCGCTGTGGAAATCAACCTATGTCCCAGGATAGTGGGAAAGAAAATCGGCGTAGACAGCAAGCTCGCCGATCGTTTCTCAAAACTTTGGTCATTGGGCTGTGGCTCAAAATTAAAAAGCTAGGGTTACGCTGGGTTTAGTCTTTGGTAAGGGAGCCATTTTGGTACATTTATTTGAGCCTTTGCTCCGTGCGTGCCACTGGGAATGTTGCAATGGTCCGCCTGCGGATTGGAGCCGCCCTCGCTGAAGGCGATCTGGCCAAGGGCACGAGTGACGCTGCCAAAGACTCAATCCAATGAAGGGGGTGAATCAGGAATGTCGTGTAAAAAATATCAAGCATGTCTGTAAGTGTATCTCTAAATGAGGGAAACCCTCATTTCGTCCCGCAGGAAAAAACTTGTCGGCAGGACCAGGCCCTTCTCAGGGTTGCTGCACATCTTTGAGATGGCATATGCCGGAGTCGAATGAGACGACCTTTGCAGTCTGTGCGCAATTGTCATGTCGCCTGGGACATGTTCAATCACGGATTGGAACTATCCAAGGTACCAGACTTGCCCTGAAAGCCAAAGTTCTCTCCGAGTCCGTTCAGAGTTGAGGCTTCTACCAAGCTAGTTCTACCAAATGCTGAGATCCTGGGAAATATCCCATGCCCAGAAATCCTCTGCCCCGACTGACTTCGGTTAAATCCTCCCAGACTTCGGTGCCGCGAGAGTGGCCCATTCGAGCTGCGGCTCCCTGCACTGAGTTGGCCTCCAAGTCCCAAAGATGCACCTCGAGCGAGAAGCCATCGAAGCCAGAGAGCGTTCTGTATGCACATTTTATATACATAGAATGTTGTGTTATCCAGTGTAAAATATTACATACATACACTACATTATATTACATTACATTACATTACATTACATTACAGTATATTACATTACATTACATTACATTACATTACATACATACATACATTGCATTACACTACATTACATTACATTACATTACATTACATTACATTACAATACATTACATTACATTACATTTCATACATACATACATACATTACATACATACATACATACATACATTACATACATACATACATACATACATACATACATACATACATGCATTGCATTGCATTGCATTGCATTGCATTGCATTGCATTGCATTGCATTGCATTGCATACATACATTACATACATACATACATACATACATACATGCATGCATGCATGCATACATACATACATACATACATACATACATACATACATACATTACATACATACATACATACATACATACATACATACATACATACAAACATTACATTACATTACATTACATTACATTACATTACATTACATACATTACATTACATACATACATTACATTACATTACATACATTACATACATTACATTACATTACATTACATACATTACATACATACATACATACATACATACATACATACATACATACATACATACATACATACATACATACATACATACATACATACATACATTACATACATACATACATTACATTACATACATTACATACATACATACATACATACATACATACATACATACATACATACATACATACATACATACATACATACATACATACATACATACATACATTACATACATACATACATACATACATACATACATACATACATACATACATACATACATACATACATACATACATACATACATTACATTACATACATTACATACATTACATACATACATACATACATACATACATACATACATACATACATACATACATACATACATACATACATACATACATACATACATACATACATACATACATACATACATACATACATACATACATACATACATACATACATACATACATACATACATACATACATACATACATACATACATACATACATACATACATACATACATACATACATACATACATACATACATACATACATACATACATACATACATACATACATACATACATACATACATACATACATACATACATACATACATACATACATACATACATACATACATACATACATACATACATACATACATACATACATACATACATACATACATACATACATACATACATACATACATACATACATACATACATACATACACATACATACATACATACATACATACATACATACATACATACATACATACATACATACATACATACATACATACATACATACATACATACATACATACATACATACATACATACATACATACATACATACATACATACATACATACATACATACATACATACATACATACATACATACATACATACATTACATACATACATTACATACATACATACATACATACATACATACATACATACATACATACATACATACATACATACATACATACATTACATACATACATACATACATACATACATACATACATACATACATACATACATACATACATACATACATTACATACATACATACATACATACATACATACATACATACATACATACATACATACATACATACATACATACATACATACATACATACATACATACATTACATACATATACATACATACATTACATTACATTACATTACATTACATTACATTACATTACATACATTACATACATTACATTACATTACATTACATTACATTACATTACATTACATTACATTACATTACATTACATTACATACATACATACATACATTACATACATACATACATACATACATACATACATACATACATACATACATACATTGCATTGCATTGCATTGCATTGCATTGCATTGCATTGCATTGCATTGCATTGCATTGCATTGCATTGCATTGCATTGCATTGCATTGCATTGCATTGCATTGCATTGCATTGCATTGCATTGCATTGCATTGCATTGCATACATACATTACATACATACATACATACATACATACATTACATACATTACATACATTACATTACATTACATTACATTACATTACATTCCATTCCATTACATTACATTACATTACATTACATTACATTACATTACATTACATTACATTACATTACATTACATTACATACATTAATTACATTACATTACATTACATTACATTACATTACATTACATTACATACATACATACATACAGACATACATACACATATACATACTTACATACATACATTACATTACATTACATTACATGGCATTACATTACATTACATTACAGTACAGTACAGTACATTACATTACATACATGTATACATTGGTATATATATATATATACACAAAACTGTCATACATATATATATATATGTAAATGTAGATATGCGTATGTATGAATGATCATAGATTATATGTATTCAATCATATGTTGCTATATTACATATGTATATATATAATCATATGCGTGGATATATGCAAGCCACGGTCAATACTCATGGTCTCCCTTGCTGACAGCCATTTTCTTGTCGGAGTTTGGTGAGTCTGGGCCACACCATCGCCTAGTACGGTAGGTGGTGAATAATGACCGTTTGTACTTTCGCTCCCTAAACGGAGAACTCGTCCGCCCACACTCTCTCCAAACCTGGACCCCAAGAAGCTCCTGTGTTGAGCGCACACTATACATAGCACAACCACTGCTGGCCGCAAATAACAAGCCACTGCAATGCTGAATTTGCAAACAAGCAACCTGAGCCTGCATGGTTTGAAAACAAATCAACCAGATCCACCCCGCGTTCCGCTTGTTCACTTGCATGCTGAATGTGTTTAAAAACCTGACCAAGCACCTGGACTGAAGGGGTGCCTCTGTGCCAAAGCTTACACTACATCCATACCAAAGCTGAGCGCAACTGAGATGGCTACACTGTTGGCTGCAGCGTAGCAAATGGTCCTCACAAGTCTCAAACACACACGTCGTGCACCTGAGCTCAAGCCTTCAACATGCACATATTTCAGTCATCAACTTCTTCTGCATAGCTTAGACTAGGATGCTGGTCCATAGTTTGTTCTCACTTTCAGTTGCAGTGTTCAACGCCTTGACAACATTGGCTGGATTGCCTGACAGGTTTGTCGGACAACCACATCCTGCCAAACGAAACAAAACCGTTGGAAAGCGGCATGACATGTGTCTCTACTTGCTTGCACCTGCGACAGTGCAAGTGTTGTTTTGCAATTCAAGACAATAACGTAGATACAACGCACGACATCTGCCTGACCGGTCTAATGTAGTCCATGCCTGCTTTTTCCTCCGCTAATGAACTTCAGAGTGCACCTGGTTTCAATCCTCCACCATATTGCAAGAACCACCTCAGATTGCTCCACTGCAACCATTCCAATATCGTCCCCTTGTGCTCTTGCCACGGGGGCTGGAGACGGTGTCCTGGGACCCACATAATTGATGGGCGCGCTCAGCGGCACGTGAGTCACGTGCAGGTCCACCTCGGCTAGGCTGTTGGCTCAGAGCGCTGGTGAGACATGTGGCCGAAGGTTCGCAAACCGTGCACCAAATGTGGGCAAACCTTCTGCCACGCTGTAATCGACAACTCCGTCAAGCTTTCATGGCTGGGTGGCTTTCCCTTCCTGCCACCAGAATGCAAGCAAACACAACATCTTGCTTTACAATACATCCCAGCGCAGCGCTTTTGTTTAACATGCCTGAATCATCCTGACATGTTGGACACATTGGAATCTCGGCGGACTTGTCCAAGCCTTAATCTCACGCCGTTCTTCGAGTGCGGGGCCGTACTTGCATCTGCTGCCTTCTTTGGCGGTGCCATCCTCTGCAACTCCGAACACCGAAGGCTGGCTGGATGGCTGGTTAGTTGGCTGGCTGGCCACATGTGACAGAACACATCTTTGCCCTGGGACCTGCAAAAGCTATTCTCGTTACTCGAGAGGAATAGAGAAATATTCCCAGGAGGGCAATATGGCCATGGGTCAAAATCCCGTACCCCCAGTGAACATCCCAATCCCCCACTAAAAAAGGTTCTAAAATTGGGTGGTGCACCTACCCCAAAATGGGATCCCATTGGTTTGCACAACCACCGCCAGATCCGGCAAATGGCAAATGAAAATCACACGATCCGCTTAAAATAACTCACAGGCCACATTCAAGCCACCCGGAGAGCGCCCCTCAGCAAACTGCCGCGCCTCTGGCCGCGGAGATTATCCGCCTATGGTGGGGTGCCCGTGGCTCGGGGCTAATCGCCAAAAGGCTAACCATCTTGAGCGGTCCCCTAAAGTGGTACAACCATTTGGCTCACAAAGGAAACCTGGAGCGGAATACGTGCGGCTGAAGAAGTCACATATTGGCTGGTCATCCCAGCCTCGGAAATTGGCCGCCGCCATAGCGTGCTTCCGAGCCAATGGCAGCGGAGCGCCAGATTTAGCCCAATAATCTACAAGTCTGCAGAAGTGCAGTATGAAGCATCTTCAATTCTAAGTGGGCTCTTGGACTTCTCGATTTGACCTTTGCATCTATATCCGGATGCTGGTCAAAGCGCTGTCGGGGACACCTGGAGAGGCCATCTGAGTCACAAGAGTCACAATCAAACCCCGGCATTGAAATGGTCGTAATCTCGGAACCATGCTTCCAGAATTGCCAAGGCGGATTCCCGCACCCATTTTATGGCAGGGGGATTCTCCCTTACTAACCTTCATCTACCCGTTTGGTGGCTCAGGTCACGCGTGCGGCATGCTTTCTTGCACGCCGGTGTCAAGCTGCAGGCTTGTCGGAAGCCCAGCCTGGCTTCTGGATCCCAGGTGCCGTGGCAGGGAAGTCTCAAGATAGTGGCAGGCTTCATGGAATGAACGGGGTGTGATGGCTTGGGCATGAGGGTCAAGGAGTTGAGGCCAAGAACAGGCCGAATGGAAGGAACGAGGCTCAAGGATTTAGCTGATGGCCGGTCTTGAGCTTGGAGCTCGTCAAATTCTGAGGTCTCCAGGAGCAAAAGGGAAGTGTCCAATTCAGAAAAATCATATTCAGCGTCGAACCCACAGCGACCTGGACTCCTGCAACCTGCCGAGAACAAAGAAATCCGGGCCCACGCCTCAAGACCCTCAGATCTAAGTGAAAACACCAGCTGAGTGCGGCACTTGGAATGAGAGCCTGCTTCTCTTTGCCGGTCAACCACCAGAGCTCATCCTCATGCAACACCAGGCACCACAGAGGCAGCTTAGTGAGCACTTAGCTGGCACGAGCTTGCGGTACTTGCACTGGCAACCTCTCGACTGCCCATCCTCCCGGAAGTTGAAGAGCATCCGGCACTGCCTCAGACATGCGCTTGAAGCTCAGAGACCTCCCAGCCTTCCGAGCCTTAGGGATGAAACAAAATTGCCCAAAACGAAACCCCAATCATTTCCGAGATGCTTTGCCAAAGAGATGTCAGATCCGAGCGTTGGGACAAGGCCAACACCGCCTCCCAACTTCCAGTCTCCACTCACCTTGCAGCCAAGCCGCTCTTTCTTGTCTGCAGAACGCAGCCTTGGCGGCAGCAGGTCTTCGGAGTTGAGAGACTTTGCACGGTTTGCCCGTGGCATATACCCGCATGTCTGCTGAGAACGTCTTCACCCATGCAAGGCTCTTGACTTGCTCGCCATAAGATCGAATGTCAATGGAGAAAAACCGGGCAGGCGTGTTGGTCCCAAAACTCATCCGTCAGCCAAGCGGCTCAGAAAAGAAGGGGTGCAGCAGGATGTGTAACGGCCTGGCAGCCGAACGAAACGCTTGGCGTTTCGAGCAAACACTTGGAGTCCGCAGGCGGATCGTTTCCCGTCCCTTGTTTGGCTGTGGGCAAACAGCTGTTGGGTCTGCCTTGTTTAGAACACCTCCCCAAAATGGTGGCTGTTCCTTTTGTTTTCTCTTTCAAACAAACCCAAAAAGGGTTCCCTGAAAAAAAGACAGACCCATTTTGACCTTGCAAAAGGGTGCTTCTTGGGCGGTCCACACCCCTTCCAAAGCTCTTCCAGCAAGCAGAACGAAGTTGCACCGCACCGTTGTAACTAGCAAAACAGCAGCTGTTTCTGTTTACCCTGCGGATGGCCAAAAAACTACGCTTCCCCGGGAGCTCTTGCTAAAGCACACATGCCCACACAGATGTACCCAAGGAAGACCAGCGCATGAACTCCCAGAACGAACATGAACACGTGCGCTTACCTATTTGCTCCGTGCAGGTGCTGCATTGTGGATGCGCCGGACAATTAATGCTTGCCGCTTGGCCTACCAAAATGTTTCTTTTGTGCGGACGCGAGCGAGAGCGTCGTGTGCTTTCCTTTTGACCTACGGAAATGCCCACGAGCATCTATGCGCTGCACCCTCACTTGGCTGATTGCACGTGAACGGGATGCCCTCAACGCCCATTTTGGGGCTCGTGAGAAAAGTCCTCTAGCATCAACAGCCTCGAACTCAAAGGCAAGTTGGCTCAAGCTGCTCGCTTGAGTAAACCGATCTCAACGGCAAGTTGCCAAGTGTCCCAATTGCAGGACGCAAACGTTTCCCAGCCCCACTGCCTGCAGGAAATGCTTGACATTTTGAGAATGAGCCGCGCACAACATGTGCCATGCTTGCAAACTTGCCAGCTGCACGGTGAGCGGGCCGCCTGGCGAGAATCACTTCACAGGAATCACATGCCCAGTGGAGAGGTAGCATCTGAAATAAGAAACAAGGAAAGCAAGCAAGCGAGTCTGTAAGAACAACCTCCTCATGCCAACTCATTCCTGGCAGAAACTGAAACCACACTGCCATGTTGGCGTTGGGTGTCTATTGAGGTGCAGCAACGAGGAACACATAAAGTCGCTCGGCCCATGACAACGCAAAACTCATCGACTTGGCTTCCAGGCTGGATCGTACGTCAGCATCAATCCAATCTGAGTCGTGCGATGAGCGGGCTTCGTGATGTGGCGTTTATTGCCTTTCGCCAAGCCAAGAACCCAGTGTTCAGGCCAACATGCAGATTTACACACACACACAAAAAAAAGTGAGCCGAACAAGCACACAAGCGGCCAGAGGAGTCTTCAAGCGGCCAAACTGGATATCTTGACCAGTCACAATGAAGTTCTTTGACTGCAACTTGTTTGCCGGCTGAGGCCCAAGGCCAGGTCACAAGCATGGGGCGGTGCCCAGCCCCTCAGGACCTGCAAGACAGCAAACAGGAAGCCATGCACCGCAGCAACCTCTCGCCTTGTCCCATGTGTGGGGTGTGATCCTGGCCAAAGTGCGCGCAAGCAGCGCGAAACAACTACTGCGAAAATTACAATATGTCCAAAAGTAGAAATGAGGAATCCTCGCGGAAAGGATCCTTACCATGGTGAGCTCGTTTTACCCCCATGCCGGCTGCAAAAATGCACATGACTATGATCAAGTTGCTTGACAAATTCAGCCCAGGTCACTGTGGCGTGAATTCGTAATCCGGGTAGTTCGGATTCATGGCACCTCGGCGATCCGTGAGCATAGGACAGGCTCTGCAAAACTCATTGCAAGCACCTTGGAACCTGACGCACCTGAGCACATCTAAGGCCGACGCGCAATTGCGTCGGGGATGGCGTCCCCAGAACTTTAACAATTTGAACCTGCACCGAACGTTTCCAAACCCGGCATATGTGACCATCACGTGTGAAGTGCAAACGTGCCATGCCGCACCAATTGGTCGATTCCATCTTTCCCAGTGAAGAGCGGCTGCCCCAGGATCAGCTCTCCAAAGACCTTGCAGGCCACACCTCTAAGTTCAGCTTCAATAGCTCGCCAAAGCACGTCATTCATTGGCTTTCAGCCAAAGTGCAGCTGCAATTGCACAGCTTCGTACCACATTTCATGACACTTTCTGGGAATCACGATAGCAACCGGAGTGCAAAAGTTGGGTGAGCCTCGAGATCGGCACCATCTCATGCTCAAAGGCCCAGGCGCAACCTGCAGACCACAAGTCCACGGCCGTGGTGTAGTTTGTCGCCTCGCAATGCGGTCCCAAACCCTCACGGCATCCAGTGAGGAATATGCAGCCTACCTCTTTGCCTTCAGGGAGCCTGATTTTGCTCAGCCACCACATCACACGCATGAAGCAATGGGCCCTTCAAGCAAAGCCTTCCACATCAATCACTCCAACACCAGGCGCAGCCTCCATTCGCTTTCCCGTGCAAGCGGCAAGAATTCCAGGGCGCCGGCTCCCAAGATCAGCTCGGGCGCCCGGTAATAGCGCGACACCATGTACGTGCGCTGCCTTCGCCCAAACCGCCGTTTTGGACGCGTGGCGTTGGCGCTTGGCCCATGGGTGCCAGGGATTGCTACACATGAATCCGCGAGACCACAGCTCAAGGATTGTGCAGGGCGCTGTCAATAAGGACACCCGTGTCAGACCCCGACCAAGTGGGGACAACGACTCAGAAACGACATGAGCGCCTCTAGGCATGAGCCAACCCAACTCAACGAGAGTCTTCGCTTCTGATAGGTTTCAGCTCAAACACTCCGAGGCCGCGGCGGCTCGCCGAAGATCATGCGCTTCGCGGTGCCGAAGTCGCAGATCTTCAGGGTCTGGGACTTTCCGTCCAGCAGCAAATTCTGCCTGCGAGTGATCCAGTAACCCAGTCATAGGCTGAATGATTTTGAGCGATCAGCTTGATGGGAGGCGAGTTCCTGGAACACGGGGAGCAAAGGCAATCACAAGCGCCACAGCAATCTGAATCTCGTCTTAGGTGCCTTTCAGCAACAAGGACGTCGAGGTGCCAGGACAAGACCAGTAACTAGTACATGTTTTCTTCAGCCTTGCAAATTGGCATGCAACCCGCCGCAGAACCATCAAACCGTGAGTTGTCGTACACCCCCCCCCCCAACCGGGGTGAAGTGATCCAGTCACATATTAGAGTGAAGCAGAGCTGCTACACGTGCGGTGCGAACGACCCTGACTCTGTACCCCATTCCCAACGAGCCAAGAAAGAAACAATGGCAGCCGTGCACCCCGGCGGCTTGAGGTCGCAGTGCACAATGCCACGACCGTGGACAAACGCAAGGCCTCACCGAGACACGTTGATTGCCGAGACCTTACAACATCTGTGCGCATAGCAATCCAAAGTAGCGGTGTAAGGTCTGTGCAAGGTCTGTGCAAGGTCTGGGATGATCCCTTTCGAAATCAACTGTGGAGATCGAGCATGCAACTGTGAGGGCTGAGAAGCTACAAGTCTCCTGTCATATGGCTGTGGCTCAAAAATAGAGTAACCCCAAAATGGCACCTTGGTACATGGAGCCAAAGACCACCTGCGGTTTGCCCTGGCTGAAAAAACATTCGAGCCGCTCCCTTCCGAACCCTTCCCAACCGACCCGCGGCCCTGCCGGAGCCCCAGGCCTCGCATCAGCTGGAACTGGTACAGCTTGGCATAGAACGCCTCCTTGGCTCTGCCAGAATAAAGCCACAATCACAAGGCGACCGGTATTCAAATGGCCGTAATCCCGGAAAAAAAAATAGGTAAAGAAATAAAACGGCGGCCGCAACCGCTTCTGCCTGAAGGTGTCCCTTGCAACCCTCCGAGTACCTGGGTTTGATTGTAGCTCAGGTGACTCTACATGGGTCAAATCGCGACGATGCCCAAATCTCTCATCTCCGGGTCCAAAAACATGTTGCTGTGGTTGTCAAAACCAATGGGATCCCATTTTGGGGTTTCCTTGCACCACCCATTTTAGTCTAGTGGGGATGGCTGTGGTTGTCAAAACCAATGCGATCCCATTTTGGGGGGATTGGCCCATTTTAGATTCCCTATTGTAGTGGGGATTGAATCAGATGTTCACTGGGGGTACGATTTGGATTTTGACCCATGGCCATGTCAAAGAATGCCCAGCGAGGCCCACACCATTTTTTTGCCCAGCTGGTTGTAGTGCTTGATGACCTCACAAAAAAGGGGAGGCACACAAAAAAAACGTGGCAACAAATCATTGTTGCACTGCTAAGTAAATCATAAGTCACTATCATGAAACATTTGTCTAACTGATTGGATCATCAGTACAAAGGCTTCTGGTGTTGGTTCGGATGTTGCTGCTGCAATCCTGACTTGATTTTATATACAGATACAATGCAAAAGTCACTATGGGCCTTGGTGATGACTATATGTTCCAGAAAAAGTGAACCCCCCCAGCATCTTCTTTAGTACAAAAGTATCACCGTGATACTCGAAAAGGGCCGTGGAAAAATATGGCTCGTTTTCACGCTCTTTGGCTGTTTGTCTTCAACGTGAGATTCTTTCGTCGGCAACATCCGTACCCCAGAAGCAACAAATGTATTTGCATATTATACTGTACATATGTTATATGTATAGAGAGAGATATTAATATGTTGTGCTGTCTAAAATGTGTTCAGATTCTGGTGGTCGGCACAGGGCGGAGCCCTTAGATAAGCAATCTAAAAGGCTGACCTGCCAACATTGCCATCTGGCCAAGCCGATCTCCAAGAGATCAACACAGCCAACTGAGAGCAAGCCACGGGACTCTTCACTTGTCGCAGGTGTGAATATGTGGCTCAGGAGCGAACTCTATGCAGAGTGTCAGAGAGGAACTCTAGGACCAGGTTGAGCCTACGCAAGGCAGATGCAACCGCCAGCTTTGGGCTTGAAGGACTGTACTGAGGGTGAACCCATGGCTCCAAAGTGTGCAACACTTATATTATAGATGTGTCTGATTTTGAGGCTACCCTTTGTTTGGTTGCTTCAAAAGGAAACCAAAAGTAACGGGGTTTCCCTAGCAAACGCCACACCCATACAGCCGGTATATACTCAAGTTGAGGGGGTGGTTGCTTTCACAGAATTGGACTCCAAGGCATAATTTCGAACATCTGCGACATTAGACCTTCATGGCCAGCAGCAGCATGCCGCGCTTCTTGCCGTTGATCCCTTGGAAGCAGCGCCCTCCGCACGCCGCGAACTCCGCGAACTCCGCCTGGTGCCCTGTCCAGCTGTGCCCTCGTCGCTGAGGAAGGCGCCGTGCCTCAGCGAAAGTGCCAAGGCCACCTTGGGAAGGCCCGGGCAAAGGTGCAGACGTAGATGTTCCTCTTGGTGTGGCAAAGGTGACCCTCTAGATTTGGATTGATGGTTTGGTTCAGGGGCGTCCCAGTAACCGCACCAAGACTGAGCCTGGTACAAGCACACAATGTTGGGATGGCCATCCAGCTCCTTCAGGATTTGCACCTCGCACATGGCGCATAGAACGCTTTTCTTGGGCAGTCCTGCAAACATCTAAAGTTTGAAGCAGCACCAGTTGAAAAAGACCACACATTTGTCAATCTGGAACAAGGGCGAACAATGAGGACCAAACCAATGAAATGGCTGTGGGTCAAAACCCTGTACCCCTGGTGAACATCAAAATAGATGGTACATTGGTGTTCATCCGCCCCAAAATGGAGGCATAGGTTATGACCCATGGCCAAATGACGCTCTTCATGGCCACTCGAATCACCACACCCCAGCGCCTCTCGGTCTTTTTCCTGCATTTTGATGGACTTGATGGCAACCTGTCGTGTGAGTGATCGACTGTCAGGTGTATTCACCCTACCCCTAATTGGTGGTTTTCTAGGGGTACCTGTCCCATTCTTTCTAGGGATCCTTCTTTCTAGCAAACCTCCAGAATCCCAACAAAAAACGACTGGTTTCTGAAAAGAACGATGGTTGAAAGAATGCTCGAGGTTTGGTGATTTTGGGAGATGTAGGCCCATGTATCCTCCACAAAAGCCAGGGCTCCCAGGACTCAAACCACCAATCCAAACCAGTCAGAGCCGACCTGATATATCATCTCGCGAAAAAGCCGTGTTTTGACAGAAAAACGCTCCGTCGGCCGCACCGTCTCGCCAGTCTCCAGGACCTGCGCCTTCGGGCCAGTCTCGTGTCACGTGAACTTGGAATGAGACGAAAATGGCCAAGGCGTCCAGTCGGAAGCGGTGCGAACGCGGTTCGTTCAATCTATTGGAGTGCGGGGGAAATGGTCCAGTGCGAAATGCAAGCTTTCTGGAAGTCGGCGGTGAATCTGCACCTAAATTGTTGCCTGGCTTGACCCGGATACTGGCTGCCACGTTTCCATAGCTCTGACTCCTTGCCTGGTACACCACTCCAAAGGATCCCTTCCCCAACACCCGCTGGGCCGTGTAGGTGCGGGTCCTCGGACTTCGACGACTTTCCAGCCATCCCTCTCTCATGTCCGAGCGCCCGGCTGCAGCTCGGGGGGCTCCTGGACAGGTCTCTGCTGTCAGAGAAACATACTGTGTATGGACAACATCCATTTCGCACCACCTAAGAAACCATGGCTGAAACCACGGTTTGTTAGTAACTATTTGCGGGGGGAATCATCATTCCAGGGATTCTTAAGTGGTGCAGGACTTTGTCCATCCACGGCAGCACCTGTTGGAGGGTACCTGGAAGATCAATTTGCTCCAGCTTCGACCCTCTGTGAGCTGCCATGTTGGAGGGAGGGTACTTCCCGGCTGCCCGGACAACCAGCTCCCTTCGTTCTGCCGAGGGCAAGGGCTTTTTCGGTGAAGGTGACCCGCTCCTCATCTGCTTTGCGCTTGCGCGTCACCGCCGCCTCGCCCCAAATGTCGCCAATCAATGCGCTGCTAGGCTTCTCTTCCAGTGAATCAGCCAAGGGATCTAAAATCTAAGACTCAGACCATGCCAAAAAAGGCCAGCAGCAGGGCTTTTTGCGGCTGTGCGGCACAAGGATAGGTTTTGGTCCTGGTTTCTTTTGGTAAACCTATAAACGCCGAGAAGTTTCAATTGCCAGATGCTCTTAGGCCTTCTGCGGCCATGATGGAAGTCATGGTTCGAGCTGACCGCGTCAATCCAATAATCAAACAAAGGCTCGGGCGTGATTCAGGTTTGCCAACAGTGCATGTGACAGAAGTTGCTACTTGACATCAGCCAAGCGTGAACTGATGACTTATTAGGATGAAGCTTGTAACTCCTGATTTCCAGCATGGATGCTCGCCATGAACGGTTGTTGTGCCTTGTCTGAGCCAATCCTGGCAAGCGGAATGACTCGCGAGGGCGCTTCCGGGAGACACGGACGGCATCTGGTCGCTTCCACTGGCTGACTTATTTGACTTAGATTTGTTTCAAAACCCAAAGCGGGCCAAATACTTCAAACTGTCTTGCAGTCATGCCAATTGGCTTTGACAGTGGCTTTGATGCCGGCAAGGTGCATCGTTCGCCTCCAAACATGAATGATAGTGGTATTGCCTCATTCTTCAGAGGAGGCCTCCACAAGGGATGAGTCACCTCTGCGTGTGCCAAAGCCTTTTGCCACGCTGGACACAGGTCTGTGCGCGATCAGGTGGCTGCAACATCCCGAAGCGCACTTGGTGCCCAGCTCGCTCCCCTTCTGGCATCATCACAAACACTGCCCTTGCTCCTTTGTTCTCCATTGGCTGGGTTCAACCTTTTTGTCCCCAACAGCTGAAAGCTTTGGGGTCTCAGCCCAAATAGGCTCTGAATTGGTCTGGGGCAGCCCTGAGGTAAGGTTCCACGAGGGTTCCACCAGGGTTCCACCAGGGTTCCAAGAGGTTCTGCGAGGGCTGCGGGGTGGTGCGAGCACTAAAAAGTGCCCCGCATGCTGTTGGGGATATCACCTGAGCTTATTCATGTCTGATTGAGCGGGAGAACTGAAATCATGGTTCGTGTGCAACACTCGAAACTCTATGCGAGAGAGCAACCATGGCACCAAATCGATTTTCCATTAACGAGAAGCAAGTGCCCGCAAGCATCACTCTTTGTGCGGTCGGGCAGTACCTGCCAATTCACATCTTTGCTCAGGCGTTGGCTAATCACAGAGAGAACAGAACATGAGTGGCCAAAGCCATCACTCCACGAGAGCAACACGCATTGGTTTTCCTCTGCCGCTGTCGAGTCTGCTACTGTGTCGTTTGCCACTTCTGCATCTCCCTCTTCTTCCTCTTCCTCCTCTCCCTCCTCTCCCTCTAAGTCTTGTTCCATGTGCATCTCGATCAGGTGGTCCTCACATTCAGTCGCATCTGTCAATCAGCTGAAGCAAGAGATCAAATCAAAAACCAACAACCAAGCCCTCCTGGGAGGGGGGGGGGAATAAAGCCATGACAAATTGAACCCATGAAACGGGGGGGAGTCTTGGCGCATGGAGCCTTGCCTTCACATCTTGAGTCACGTAGTCCAGAGTAATGGACAGCCTCGCGGGCACGCCGTCGGCGCCCGACGACCTCTGCAGCACCGGCGTCGCCTGCTCACCGCCCCTAAGGAACAGGAGGCTCCCTGGTGGCACTGCGGTTTCCTGGGACGAGAAGGCTGGTACTTGGATCCAAACTTCTGTGAGATGCTTGCGTTCGCGTCTTTACTGGTAAAGCAGCGGAGCTGGGGTTCGTGGAAAAGTTTGAAACCAGGCTTCAAATGGGATCTTCCGAAACATCCCCAACCCCTTCCACCTCCCAGCCCCCCACTCCCTGGCCTTCGCCTAGTCCCAACCCCCTCGCCCCACTCAGACCCAATGCACTTTCAGCACAGCCGAAGCCAATTCAACACACCCGAGCGAAACACGCTCGTCCGATCGATCTCTGCCTGCCCCGACCTGAGCCGCAGCTCAACCCCAAAGACCCCAAGCCCTGCTACGCTCTAGCTCAGCTTGGCAAAGCCCAGCTGCTCAACCAGCCGTGTCTCTTCCCCTCACGTTCCGCGATCAACTCGACTCCCTGCTCCGCCCAAGCCCGGGCCGTAGCACGCCTGTTGTAGCCCAGTAGCTCGCAGCGGCGCGAACTAAACCCAGCTATATCGGCTGGTGAACTAGTCAATTCAGGTCAGCAACTGACTGGTTCTCTAGTGAGTTGGGTATGTAATTCACCAATTCGCTATCCAGCCATTTACTAGCCAATGAGCAAGTCAGCTGGGTTGTTGTATGGCTTGTTGGATATGTTGCTAATTAGCTGGCAGTCAGAGATTTAGCTTGTCAGCCACCTAGGTAGCTAAATATCCACTCGGCCAGCTTAGCGGCTTGGCTAGCTAACCAATTGACTCAAGCGCTGAACTACGGCATCTAATCCGCTAGTTGGCCACTTGGCAATTGAGTTCTGTAGGAAGGTGAGCAACAGGTGACAGCTAGTTCCATGCTAGCTATCTAAATAGGTAGCTAGTTAGCTAGTCGCTGGCTTACTTAGTCAGCTAATTGCTTGGTCTACTAGTCATTGGCAGCAAAGCTTTAAAGTGCGCTTCAGCTCCTTTGATTAACGAGCTCTGGCTAGTTAACAGCTTCACGTGCTCCTGAGCCTCTGAGCTAGCTGGTTAGCTGCCTAGCTAGTCACTTGAGTAGCTTCATGAAGCATAGGCTTAGCTACCTGGCAAGTTAGCCAGGTGCTTGGCAACTTAGCTACTTAGTTGCTTAGTTGCTCAGCTGCTTCATCAGTGACTAACCTTGTTGGCTGATCATTTGTTTGTGAGCTGGAAGGTTGTGCAGTCAGTTGGTGCGACAAGTAGTGATTTGAAAATGCATCTATGCAGTAGTTGACTCCTCAGGTGTACCTTGCATGCATATTCGAAGAACCGCATCACCAGCACGCAGACTGGTGCAAGAAAGCTTGCCTGAAAAAAACACCATGCAAAGCTGTGCCGATTCCGAGCCAGAGTCTTTGTCGCTGGGACAGACCCGCTTGTTCCAGTTTTGGATCGTCTCCAGGCTGTCCTCCTCTGAATTCAGGAGCCCTTTCTCGGACTCCCAGAACCTCAGCACTGCCTTCTACAATCTGATAGCGTCGTGTTAGGTTCACTCGAAATGATGAACTCCATCCATTGGTTTCGCTAGTAACACTTCCCGGCCATGATCCGTGCGTCAAAAACCAAGACCAGGCCCTCCTCCAAACATGCACACACACACACACTCACATCTGCCCAATCGTCTAAGTGAGATGACGGAGAGAGAAATTTAAAAATCATTTGCTTGGAGCCTCACGTGGAATCAAACCAGATCTGCAACACGTTCAGATGGTTTTCCTCTCTCGCCGATCTGTCACTATCTGCTTTCCAAATCTCTGGGGGCCACCTCGTGACAGTGTGCCTCCCCACTGAACGCCAAAAACACCTGCGATATGAATCGGTGTCCACTTCTGGCGAGGGTGAGAAATACTCGCCAAGGGTCATCCCACGTTCATGGGACTGGTTGATCAACCCCCCCGCGTGTATCCGCGGGAAGGGGGCACTGAACCATCTCGCACGGATTCTGTGGGGGGGTGATCATTTTTTCCCTTTGGCCCCCAAAATGACCATGAGTCATGTTTTCCCATTGAGTGGTTGACAAATATCATATTGTTGTTTGTCGTTTTCCAACCACTGGTCATCCCATGTTCAAACGGGACCTTTTGCTCAACCCCACCCCCCCCGTGTATCCGAGGCCATCCGCGGGCATCGAATCGAGGCGCTGCCAGTCCACGTTCTCCGGCAACGCCAGCACAGGCCCGGGGCCCTGCAGAGCCAAGCAGAGCCGCAGATCCGTGAAGCAGCGGTCGTCGTGGAACTTCAGGCAGCCCTCCTGAAGGTGTGTGCCATGTGCGCGGAGCAATGGGACATTCCATGGGTTTTTGGCTCACCAACTGGGTATGGGTCAAATTTAAACCGCCAGGGGACTACAGGTTTTGGTCCATGTTTCCACTTGCCACACCGAGTGAACCGCTAAGATGTCAACTGTGTCTTTGATATCGCATGCGTCAGCGCAACAAGCAGACTTAGCATAGCGGAACCTCGCCTTCAAGCACAAGCACGAGACATACCTTCCAATTCGGAAGGTGAAATGCAATTTGCACAGGTGAAGGACGGAAACAAAAACACGCCTGCAAGCCACGCGAGCAATTCGTTGTGTCAAGTTCAGCGTCCAACACCAAACAAGTGCTGCGAACGCAATGTTGAAACAGTACTGCACAAAACAGTTTCTCCTGGTTGATGTCGATGCGCAAAGCGAAGAAGCGCTTGGCATCGTCCGCCGCATCTGAGTGATTGCTTCCAACAATTGCTCCAACCGCAGCCGAGCCTGTATCAGCTTGACACAGGCTCACACCAAAATATTATCATGTTCAAGAAAGCGAAACGAAGATGGTCCCTGGTTTGCAGAAGCCTGACCGGTTACACTTGTCATCATTCAAGACAACCGGTCCGTGCTTCACAATCACAAGCACCCGCCCAGACCCAAGACCAATCAAATCAAGTGGCAATTCAAGTCCCGAGCTTCCCCTTGCCTTTTCCCTGTTGCAATCAAACGGAATTCTCTTCCCGAGCGTCCCTTTGCCTTGCAACCCCGTCGCCAAATCTGGGGTTCCCGTTTCCGTTGCCATGACTGCGGTGAAATCTGCGGCTCCGGTTCCCGGTTTCCCCCTTGCCGCGCTTCGCGGTGCTCGCGGCCTTGGCTTTGACGCAGATCCAAGAGCTGCAGCAGCACCTCGCAGAGGCTCTCCACCGCCTGCGGGCACAAGGCCTTCTTCGCCTCCTCCTTCGAGGCGCCTAGTTCCAGCAGCGTCTCCTCGCATGGCCCCATGGCCCGTGGCTGGAGATGACGGACTTTTTCTGCCCCGTTTTGGGTGGGTTGGTTGGGTGGTTGGGTGGGTGGGTTGATCGACTACGTGTCACAGTTGCATGAAACTCGTCCCACAAAAAGAGTTCTCTCTGTTTCAAGCACAAAGCCGCAAGGAGCTCACAGAATCGCGTGACAAATACGATTCTGTGACACATAATTTCCACATAGGACTAATGAATGCACGCGGAATAAAGACAAACGGGGGGTGGCCCAAAAAGATTAGTAAATACACCTGAAATAAACACAAGCACCCGCCACCCCCGCCCATGTTTTCTGGAAGAAAACAATGAACAATTTACAAACAAAAAACAGAAGGAGAGAAAGAAGAGAAAAGGCAGCCAAGCCAACACCTGGCCCTTGGATCTTTATAACATTGTTCTTCAGCTCCCCAAAGTCCAAAGTGCCCAGCTTTCCCACACCCATGTTTCTTACATGTCTCTTGTTTAAAAGCAGTCCGCAATCAAACCCGCAAACAAGGTAGTACAGCCGCTCCCAATTTGACATTATTCCAAGAGCCCCTGAAATAAAGTCTTGTTGCCTAGGTGAAAAATACAACCTGCCCAGTGTAACTGCCTCTTAGCTAGCTAAAATTAGACAGCTCAGGTGATGCTGGCGATGCTTCAAGCCTTGTTGTTAGATTTGGGCCTGCTCCTCGAATTCAAAATGGTCAGCTTTCCCAGACCCATGTTTTCTTACACGTATCTTGTTTAACACCTACCCACAATCAAACCCATAAACGGGGTAGCACTCCAGGCCCCATTATTTCAGGGGTCCCTAAAATAAAGTCTTGTTACCTGGCCCCTCAAAAAATGTCAAAAGGAAGCTCCAGCAATACTAAAATCAAATGGAAACTCAATTCCAAATCTCAAAAGGAAGCTCCAGCAATACTAAAATCAAATGGAAGCTCAATTCCAAATCTCAAAAGGAACCTTCAGCAATATTAAATCAAATGGAAACTCAGCTCCAAATCTCAAAAAGAAGCTCCACCAATACTAAAATCAAATGGAAGCTCAATTCCAAATCTCAAAAGGAACCTTCAGCAATATTGAATCAAATGTAAACTCAGCTCCAAATCTCAAAAAGAAGCTCCACCAATACTAACTCAAATGGAAACTGACTTGAACTGGATCCCAAGATAGTATTCCAGGTGCCCCCATCGTTGAGGGGGGGAGGGGGGAGGGGGAAGCCTAAGATATCAATACTAAGTGTCCATCATACCGGGGCGGAGAGGGGGGGGGAACCCCGTTTACTAATCCCAGGTGGACATTAAAAGCATGCTGGTGAAATCCCCCCTTTTGGCCTTCCAAGACCCACGGCAATTCCGGCAACTCCACAGGGCTCCTCCATCTCCGCAAAATCCTGCTTCACCTGCCGCAACAGCTGGTGCTTGGGCTCCTCGTCAGCTAAGGCCTGGTAGCCCTGAACAGGACACGCAACACATGCATAGTGACCCTGGCTGTGGGTCAAAACCAATGGTAGCATTTTGGGGTTTTCAGTGCACCACACATTTTAGAACCTATTTTAGTGAGGATTGGAGTTTTGACCCATGGCCACCCTTGGCTCACGGACCAGACTCCAGACTCCAGCCATTTTTTCGTGGGCCTCGGAAGTTCGTGGCCCAAAAGCTGTCACAAGCTGTTCGCGCCTCCCAGTACCACAACTCGTCCTTGGCCTTGTCACCGAGCCCGCACAGCTCCGCCCACTTGCCACTCGCCGCGCGAGCGAAGTCGTCGCACTGGCCCCCCAGCAGCGCCGGGTCCGACTTGAGGCGCTGTGCCAGCGCAGTTGCGGAGGACTCCGTGGCGAAGCCGCCGCGAGGTCGCTTGGCACTCCCATCGCCATCGCTCGCAGCTTTTCGCTTGGTGCCGGACGGCTCCATTAGCTCAAAGACGGTGTGGATGCGCCAAACGCAAGGGGATCTTACTAGGCGGAAGTTTGAAGGTTGTGTGCTGCAAAGTTGAGGCGGGAAAAGCATGGAGTGAGGCTCACACAGGCGTTGCTTCTTTGTGCTATCCTTCCCTGTTCTGAAGAATTTCTAGACGTCTCTGCAATGCAAGCGTCACTCTGCTCTGTTGCAAAAGTGCGTTTCTGGCAAATGGTGCGCACGAAGTGGCTTAACAATTCCAGAGCTCCCAAACCAATGGTGTGCAAACTGATGCCTGAGAAGGAGCCTTGCCCTTCGCGACGCAGAAGCACCTTAGCATCCAATGGCCCAGCCCCGTTTCAATGTGAGGCCAAACACCTTGGTTTCTGAGCTCGACTTGCTTTGACTTGTGGTCCATTTCAAGCACTGTGTATCAAGGATCAGCCTCAACCAAAAGCCAAAATGTTGTTTAGGGTCGAAGCATATCAACACAGAGGTGTGGTCTCCAACAAAAGCTTGTCCTCTTCCGCATCCAAGCTTCTGACCAACAGAGCGATTTTGACTGCCAGGCCGCAGATCAGCAGGTTAACCTCAAGCTTCCGAGGTGCATGGCATGGACGCGCTAGCGCCACGTTTGTCAAAGTCCGGGTCCTTCTCGAAGCCAATCACCCAGAATAGACTGTGCCAACTCAAAATCAGAATGCGCCGTATGACCAGCCCACTGAAGCCCAGTTCAAGCCGCCAAAGAGGCGCAGGACACAACAGGGATTGTATGTGTGTCTTCAACAGGCTGTTGGGACTTTCAGATTCAGCTTCTCCATGTTGACAAGAAGCAGTCAGGTTGAGGGGGCTTGATAGGCGCATTATCAAAATGATACTGAAAAAGGCCTTATATTCACTGATCACTCCCAAGGTATTCAGCGCCCAGCTGCGGATAACGTGGTCAGCCCCCAATCATCTACCCTTTGTGTGTGTGTTCAAATCGCGTCAAATGGTACTTGTGCATTGTCAATACACATGTTTAACGCCAGACTGCCTGTTGTGGTTTTCATGAGTGGTAAACTGATGTGAAAGACGCAAAATCATGGAGGTATATGCGCAAAACCTCTGGCCGGAATCTGGTCATGGCCAACATTCAATTTTGATCTGAGTATTTCTGAAAACGTTGTGTCGCATTTCCAGCATGCATGTAATATGTTTTAGCCATGTTTGTTAGATGGTTCTGTTTACAACCATACTGTCTACAAAGCAAACCGGCTCAACACTGAAAGCAGAAAACCACGGAGAAGCAAAAACAACACTAGGGTCACTAGGAAGAAGCTCTGAGGTGTTCTGCGTCTTGGTTTGATCCTCCAAAAACAAGCTCACGGCGACGTTCGCCTCGCGGGCCGCCGTTGCAATTTTCATACACTGCCTTGGTTTGCTGCTTTGAGGATCTCTGGAAGCTTAGGCCACAGGTCCGGTCCAGCATTGTATCTGAATTGGAAGCTGTACGCCCACTGCCACACCTGCGGGTTCAGCAGGCCAGACGTAGCACTCTTAGTGCTTATCTGGCTGGGCATGAACTCTTTACACATCCCCCAACATCTATCTAGGTGTGCTTGTCATTTGGGTGCGCTTATCATTTGGCTGGCGTGTCTGCAGTGCTGCGCGAGTGCACTTGAGCGGGTGCGCTTATCATTTGGCTGGCGAGTGGCAGTGCTGTGCGGGTGCACTTGAGCGGGTGTGCTTCTCATTTGGCTGGTTTTGTGCTCAGGGTTTGGGGCTTAAGGTTCTCATTTGGCTGGCGTGTGTGCAGTGCTGTGCGGGTGCACTTGAGCGGGTGTGCTTCTCATTTGGCTGGCGCGGGTGCAGTGCTGCGCAGGTGCACTTGAGCGGGCGCGCTTATCATTTGGCTGGCGTGTGTGCAGTGCTGCGCGGGTGCACTTGAGCGGGTGTGCTTATCATTTGGCTGGCGTGTGTGCAGCGCTGCACGGGCGCACTTGAGCGGGTGTGCTTCTCATTTGGCTGGCGTGTGTGCAGCGCTGTGCGGGTGCACTTGAGCGGGTGTGCTTATCATTTGGCTGGCGTGTGTGCAGCGCTGCGCGGGTGCACTTGAGCGGGTGTGCTTATCATTTGGCTGGCGTGCGCGCAGTGCTGCGCGAGTGGACTTGAGCGGGTGCGCTTATCATTTGGCTGGCGTGTGCGCAGTGCTGCGCAGGTGCACTTGAGCGGGCGCGCTTATCATTTGGCTGGCGTGTGTGCAGTGCTGTGCGGGTGCACTTGAGCGGGTGTGCTTATCATTTGGCTGGCGTGTGTGCAGCGCTGCACAGGTGCGCTTGAGCGAGTGTGCTTATCATTTGGCTGGCGTGTGCGCAGCGCTGTGCGGGCGCACTTGAGCGGGTGTGCTTATCATTTGGCTGGCGTGTGTGCAGCGCTGTTCGGGCGCACTTGAGCGGGTGTTCTTATCATTTGGCTGGCGTGCGTGCAGTGCTGCGCGGGTGCACTTGGAGGGTGTGCTTATCATTTGGCTGGCGTGTGTGCAGTGCTGCGCGGGTGCACTTGAGCGGGGGTTCTTATCATTTGGCTGGCGTGTGCGCAGCGCTGCGCGGGTGCACTTGAGCGGGTGTGCTTATCATTTGGCTGGGGTGTGTGCAGTGCTGCGCGGGTGCACTTGAGCGGGTGTGCTTATCATTTGGCTGGCGTGTGTGCAGTGCTGTGCGGGTGCACTTGAGCGGTGCTTATCATTTGGCTGGCGTGTATGCTGCGCGGGTGCACTTGAGCTTATCATTTGGCTGTGTGCAGTGCTTCACTTTGCATTTGGCTGGCGTGTGTGCAGCGCTGCGCGGGTGCACTTGAGCGGGTGTGCTTATCATTTGGCTGGCGTGTGTGCAGTGCTGTGCGGGTGCACTTGAGCGGTGTGCTTATCATTTGGCTGGCGTGTGTGCAGCGCTGCGCGGGTGCACTTGAGCGGGTGTGCTTATCATTTGGCTGGCGTGTGTGCAGCGCTGCGCGGGTGCACTTGAGCGGGTGTGCTTATCATTTGGCTGGCGTGTGGCAGTGCTGTGCGGGTGCACTTGAGCGGGTGTGCCTCTCATTTGGCTGGTTGTGTGTTCAGGGTTTGGGGCTTAAGGTTCTCATTTGGCTGGCGTGTGTGCAGTGCTGCGCGGGTGCACTTGAGCGGGTGTGCTTCTCATTTGGCTGGCGCGGGTGCACTTGAGCGGGTGTCCTTATCATTTGGCTGGCGTGTGTGCAGCGCTGCGCGGGTGCACTTGAGCGGGTGCGCTTATCATTTGGCTGGCGTGTGTGCAGTGCTGTGCGGGTGCACTTGAGCACCCGGTGTGCTTATCATTTGGCTGGCGTGTGTGCAGCGCTGCGCGGGTGCACTTGAGCGGGTGTCTGGCGTGTGTGCAGTGCTGCGCGGGTGCACTTGAGCGGGTGTGCTTATCATTTGGCTGGCGTGTGCGCAGTGCTGTGCGGGTGCACTTGAGCGAGTGTGCCTATCATTTGGCTGGCGTGTGTGCAGTGCTGCGCGGGTGCACTTGAGCGGGTGTGCTTATCATTTGGCTGGCGTGTGTGCAGCGCTGCGCGGGTGCACTTGAGCGGGTGTGCTTATCATTTGGCTGGTTTTGTGTTCAGGGTTTGGGGTTTAAGGTTCTCATTTGGCTGGCGTGTGTGCAGTGCTGTGCGGGTGCACTGAGCGGGTGTGCTTCTCATTTGGCTGGCGTGTGTGCAGCGCTGCGCGGGTGCACTTGAGCGGGTGTGCTTATCATTTGGCTGGCGTGTGGCAGTGCTGTGCGGGTGCACTTGAGCGGGTGTGCTTCTCATTTGGCTGGTTTTGTGTTCAGGGTTTGGGGCTTAAGGTTCTCATTTGGCTGGCGTGTGTGCAGCGCTGTGCGGGTGCACTTGAGCGGGTGTGCTTCTCATTTGGCTGGCGCGTGTGCAGCGCTGCGCGCGCGCACTTGAGCGGGTGTGCTTATCATTTGGCTGGCGTGCGGCAGTGCTGTGCGGGTGCACTTGAGCGGGTGTGCTTCTCATTTGGCTGGTTTTGTGTTCAGGGTTTGGGGTTTAAGGTTCTCATTTGGCTGGCGTGTGTGGAGGGCTGTGCGGGTGCACTTGAGCGGGTGTGCTTCTCATTTGGCTGGCGTGTGTGCAGCGCTGTGCGGGTGCACTTGAGCGGGTGTGCTTATCATTTGGCTGGCGTGTGTGCAGTGCTGTGCGGGCGCACTTGAGCGGGCGTGCTTATCATTTGGCTGGTTTTGTGTTCAGGGTTTGGGGTTTAAGGTTTAGGATTTACGGCGCAGCTGTTGGCGGTAAACGCGGCCTGCCACTTACGGAAAATATGACTCGAAGTCAAGAGTGCTACGAGCGCTCTTGCGAAGGTGACACTCAACGCGACCTGCCACTGGCGGAAACTATAAATCGTAGTCAAGCGCGCTGCGAGCGCTCTTGCGCGGGTGTTGGTAAACGCGACCTGCCACTGGCGGTAAATATAAATCGTAGTCAAGCGTGCTACGAGCGCTCTTGCGCGGGTGGCGGTAAACGCGACCTGCCACTGGCGGTAAATATGAATCGAAGTCAAGCGTGCTACGTCAGCTTGTTTGTGAAGAAGTCATGAACATGAAAAAACAAAGGATCCTCCCGCGTGTCTAACGTCGCCGTGAGCAAAAACAACAAACAACTCGGTGTCTTCTTGTATATCACGCGAAGATGAAACTGATGAAGCTACAGGATGAGTGCAAGAAACTCGTGGAGCCGGGCATGGAAAGATCGGCGGCTCTAAGCCTTCGACAGAGCCAGAGACACCACCCGTGGCTGACAAGACCTGGGGCATCTGCAAAGTGCATTTGGGTCTCTCTTTTCTATGGGACCGATCCCCAACTATTGTGGTTTTTCCTGTTTTTTTGTCCCTTGAAAGCCAGAAAAGGGCCCCATGTAGCTCTCCCTTCTGAGTTCTTATGGACCTCTGTTGGCTTCTCGCCCAAAAGGCAACCGTCAACCATCATCGGACTGCTCAAAATCGACTCCCAAACCCCGGGGGATGGGGCGGGGTCTGGGGCCGCTGCCCAGCCGAAGAGCAGGGTGCCGCCAGAGCTGCCCAGCGTGAAAATGGTCATAATGTTGGCCTCTGCCAGCTCGGCGCAGGCTTTGAACATGAGGTTTCTATCCGCTGCGTGGTTGGCCTGTTGTTGTAAGGCTCTGAACATAGTTGCAACTAGGTCTTCCCGCCCCCTTACGTTGGCCAGCACTGAGCAACTCTGCCTGGGATTACAATCGCCCAACCCCACATATCATGTAATAGTGCAGCTTGTGCCATCTCAAGTAGCAGTTCAGGATCTTGCCCATGTTTCCCGAAATGACCAATTGCAATCAAACAAGTCACTTGCTGCATTTCCGCTGCCCTTCAGCCAGGGATTTGAGAGCTGGGCAATGAAACGGCCCCGCTCGTTGTGCTGAAGCCGCTCTTGCGAGATGGAGTTGAAGTATGTAGTGACCTGAGTCAATCTGCTGATGATCTGCACCTAGTCATGCCCATAGTGGCTCGAAAATCTCACACGCCAGAAATTGCTTTTATCCTGAGGGCTGTCGCCAGGTGCGGCGTCTCTACCCTACTCGGTTGTACATGAGGCACGCGCATTGAGCCGCGTGTGATGCTTGCAACGGAGCTTGAAGCGACCGTTTGCCTTGGGCGTGACCTTCCCAAGCATCTGCTGGGTGGGCTGCGTCGGAGCATAGTAGCTCGGCCCGCCGCTCCAGTCATCGCAACCATCTTCACGGGCACGATCTTCGACAGTTACGAAGGAAAGTCGGGAACTCCAACAAGTCAATGCGGCGATCCTCCGTGATTGTCTGGAGCACGCGAGCACGCTGTCAAAGCATCTCCATCACTGCATTGCTGGCATCTTGCACCTCGCTTCTGATGGAGCCGGCACTTCATGCTGCTCAGAGAGCACAGTCAAGCAGCGTCTCAGACAGCACAGCCGACTGAGTACAGCCTCAGACTGAGTAGGGACCTTGTCTAGACACCTCAATGTCCGGTCACGTTGGCTCCTGTTTTGGAGCTGCACCAATCATAGAAAGGCTTCCAGGGATCCTGGTCATAGCCCGCAAAGTGGGCAACATAGCCTTTCCAAGAGACTCTTGGGGTTGGCACCCTGCGCTTGGCTTCCGCCGCAATCCACAATTGGCACAGAAACACTGTTTCAGTCTCCAGAGGAAACGAGCCATGGAAATCGAATGCCAGCCAGTATGCGTTGAGGATGTCCAGCTCCAATGTGCCCGGCCCTTGGCAACTGATGAGTTTCACACGATGTCGGAGCTCAAAATAGACTCTATTCAAGGTCTGCCTCGGCATCCCGCCACAGATCATGTCAAGGCCATCTTTCAAGGCCCCTGGACATCTTCCGCGCCTAGGAGCCGAAGTTACCGCCGGCAGGTCCCGGCGAAGGATTTGTTGGTTCCGACTAGCCGCATCGATGCGCAGGGCAGACCTCGCCCCTCGCATGACCAGCGGCTCTGACACCCTCGAGTCGCAGGCCTTGTTCGTCAGGCAAACGGCATTGACTGGCTGTCCACCCCCCGAAATGGTGGATGCCTGCTCGCACTTCTTGACTGGATGCCCAACATCCTAGCCAAGAGCTTGAAACTAATCGAGCTCCGGGGCCAGGCCTTGAACCAGACCTTGAGCCAAAAGGCTACGGGTTTAACTTCTCTGAATGGCGGTGCTTGAAGCACTCTACCTTATTTCTATCATGTAAAGGTTTGCATCAGTTACTCAGTTGCTGCAACCTCCCTGCCACTCATACCAACACAAAGCTGAGGCTCAAGCAATATTGTTCACCGAGATAGTTACAATCCACGCGCTAACCTCGGGAGCATGACAGCCTTCCCTGATGCAGGCGTTCCTCCGCTTCCCTGCCAACAAAATCCTGCAACCATTGCAAAGAATTACAGGAAGACTTGAAATGAGTTCAACAGCACCAACCTATCAGTGGCTTCAATCAAGCTGACATCATGCCAGTTTGAGGCTGTCGCTAGGTTGAAAACCAGCCAGCCAGCGCCCAGCACATCACTGAAACTCCTTGGCTACAAGCAGAAGGCCACGAAAGGAAAGAGAAATGCATTCAGCTTCGTTTCGGGAAGGATTGAAACCCAGCGCAAACCCAAGCCGGACTCAGATACAAGGGCTGTCACATCGACCGAAAAACTTACTAGCTTCGGCCGCAGCTGAAGTCGTCAGAGATTAAGTTGCCCTGTCACAACTGCCAGCGCGACAATTGCTTAGCTTCAAAAGGCACCGTTTCGCTTGGGTGATTCTGATCTATCTTTCGACCTCAAGATGTTGTCCATGAGACTCTGGCACAATGACAGCAAGCAAGGCCATGGTGACAATCTGCCCGACAATGCCGAAGTTGACACCTACCTGAAGAGAAGCACAAATTCATCAGTGGAAATGTGCCGCTCGGCGCCGCATGTGCCGCATGTGCCGCTTCGCTGCTTGCTTTCCCACCACCCGATACCAAGGCAGCGGCCCACAGCCGGCATACCAGGCGAGTTGAAGAGTGCGACTCCAGCATGTAGATCCTGAGCCGCGAACCGGCACCGGATGATCGTCTCTCACTGACCAGCGCGGCCAAGGCGAACAGGACAATGAATTGAATCACACATCGCAGTCGGTCTGCTTTGGCGGGCTTCAAGCCAAGCGTTGGCAACTTTGGAGTCTATGCCTGCATCCCAAACAAACAAATTCCTAGCACCGACAAAGAGCACAAGCAGCACACACTGGGAGCCGGGCAAGGCATTGGACAGGAATGGTCCTGCCTGAGTGGGCGCAAGTGTTGATGAGCCATGACAATGGCATGATGGGTAATTGGACACTGTTCCGCAGTGCGCTTCCATCAGCTTTGGGCGATGGCAACCCCAGCAATGAGTGACGATCTGTCTGATGTACTGCTCGGCTCATGCATACTTGGTTAGTTGTCCTGCACCTGTCCAGCCTAAGTATTCACCCCGTGCAATTTCAGAAAATGTAGCTTTACGGCTATCTGCCTAGCAAATATGCAAATCACGTATGATGCTGTTGGATTGAGACTGCTGCGACTCCGCCCAAGGATACCAGCGCGCTGTAGTTCCTCCACATGTCCTTCCTGTCAATGAAGAGTACCAGCGGCCCTGCTTGCGGGCCGGTCTAGAATGGCAAAACTGGTGACTGCTGCCAGATCTATCATTGATTTTGCCACCAGAGGCCCATGTGGTCAAAACCCTGTATTCCGGGTGAACATCAAAATAGGTGGTACACGGGTGTTCATCTGCCCCAAAATGAAGGCATAGGTTATGACCCATGGCCATGTCTGAGTTGACACTTTCAGACCTGCCGGTCAATCCGCAATACAAGCCAGCGATGCTTCTTGATGTCTAAGGCGAGCATCACACCGTTCAGCAGGTGATCAACTGCCTCAGAGCCGGTGAAGCATTGCACAAGGCCAGGGCAGAGGGGCGAAGGGTAGACAGAGGAATGCATTGCCCAGTCCATGGACCCCCAAGCGCCAAGGGGGCTATGGGAGGAAGGGTTTATCCTTGGTTTATATGCTCCAGGGATAGCACACACATACACCAGATAGCCCCTAGGGGTCCATGACCAGTTCTTCACCAATTGCCGGCATTGTGCCGGACTCACAATTAAGAATCAGCCCAGGATGCTTTCTTCCCTCTTCGGGCATGACTATGGTGTTTGCCAATTGCCCAAACAAGCACATCATTAACGCATCTTGGGGTAGAGACAAATATGTTCCGGAGCACCCGTTGAGACCCAAAAATGCCATGCTTAGAAAGAAAACCTGCGAAGCTTGAATTCCTGAATACTGTTCTGTGGGCAGGGCTGTACCCAATTTTTGCTAAGACCAAGCCCGGAGTTTGCCTAGAACCTGACTCCCCAGGGCCGCAGGCAGTGAGCTCTGCGGCCGGCCGCTCAACGCGCTCCGCCACCCTGGCCGGCCGATCGCGCCACACCTTCTGCCAAGCTGCGATCTACCAATGCGCAGCCTCAAACTTGCTGGTGCGATCAGTAGGGAATGTGGGAATGAAACCAGGCTTTGGTCCCCTTAAAGGAAACCACAAGGGACGGTTTGTAAGGGTCATTCCCTCATTCCCTGAGCACCAGCAAGCAAATGTCCAAGTGCATTTCATGCCGAGCTGTTGCCACGCGCGAGATGCTGCAAAATGGTCAACGACGGGTTCCAGAAACATGATCCTTCCAGTTCCGTGTCCTCGCGGGAACATGCTTGCCTGCTGACGAGTTCGGACACTCAAGTCGTCCCATGCCGCTGATTGCCAGGGGAATGAGAGCTCTGGGCACTGTTCTTGCATGTCATACAGTATCACATCGTCATGTTTCTCACATTGGGCCTACATTGCAATACCAGAGATCTTGAACAGGCCAGCAGATCTGCTTGAAGAGCACCGGGAAGTGCACAGAGTTCAAGGGGTACAGAAAAACCTTAGATCCGATGACTCTCAGCTGAAAGCAGGAACAGTGACGAGAATCCATATGAAGCGCCCGTACACACACGCACATCATGCCAGCACAGAATGACACCCTGCAAATATGCACTGGCATAGATCTTGGTGCGCCGCATTTGTGGCCTGAGATCAAACCAATCAGGCATGACCACATGTACCTATATCCCGCGACCCAAAACAAAACCATCCAACATATGATGTTCTATTTCGACATCGACTTCTTGGATCACCCACGTCTTACATAGTCCAAGTCAATCATAGAGTCAAAGACCTTAGTGCTGGGCAAGAGTGTTGAGAATCAGCAGTCGGAGGACGGCATCCCTTCGCAAGGACATGATGCCATCCAGGATCTGGCAAAGAAGGTTCCATCAATCCAAGCCCATGGAAAGCTGTGATTTACACATCTCGCAACTGTCACATTGTCAGCAACCGTTGAGCCTGTTGCAGAAGGCCACCAAGCTTTTGACGGACCTAAGACTCATCTGACTCTGGGATCTGCCCGCAACAAGCGGAAAACTTCTTTCCGCGAGACACGCAGGGGGGCACATCTTGAAATACAGCAGAAACAATCGGGTCAGATTACAGGATTGAGCAGCTGGAACCGTTGAGGCCAGCTCGGTCGCTCTACCTTTGGAGCTCTTTCGGGCCGTTGGCTCCGTCACCTGATTCCAATGTGAAGGCGCAAAAATCAACGAGGCGGGAAGATGTCTGGCTGTCAGAACCACATCCGAGGGTGCCACTTGGACCAGGGTGCGAAGAATCGCCAGGATGGCATACATAAAGCAGCCTGAATGCGCGCTTACTTCCTGATTGCGATGGCAATGCTATCTTGACAAAACCCCAGAGCCCAAACAATGGCCACAACCTCCTTGGGCACGCTCGCCGAACCCCTTAACATTCACCACAAGCACTCCAAGCAAGCAGCCATCCCTCTCGGGTAGAAGAGCTGCAGCAGCTTGCAAGTCGTGCGAAACACAGGGCCCGGAAACTGCCAGGGCAGCAACTTTCGCGAAGCTTTCACGGATCATGCGCCAAAGATTGGAAAAGATGCGCTGTGAAGCTGCGCTCAGCTGGACCGGAAAGCTTCAAGACTTGTTGCTTTCTGCTGGGAGTTGCCTTTGCAGTGTTGTATTCTTGCAGCAATTCAGGCCGCGCTTTCCTCCGAACAACTTCAGTTTGTGTGCAGGCCAGGTTTCATATAGCGCCCACCCCCCACGCCCGCGTGCAAATAGCAGGACCATTACAGGGATAGCCCGCCAAGCCCGGTGCAAGTGTACTGGATCTTGGCCAATGTCTCATGGTAATACCGCAATGATGTACGTGTTCCTTCTATTGCTTGACACAAGGCAAAAATCACTGGCTCGCTCGAGGCTCGCGCTCAAAACTACGGCAAAGTTGAAGCCATGGCTGGAGGAAACGACTGCATAGGCGAAGGGCGCTAAATAGCGACCAACCTGCCGGAAAGGGAATGTTGTGCAGAACTAACTGCAGCCAACAACAGAACAGGTGCCCTAATGGAAAAGCAAGCGCGGCCTTGTCACAGGTCAAGTCCCAACCGTTGATGACGGCAAGGTCCTCTCAGCAATTTCAGCAATTGCCAAAAAAAGGTCCGGTTCAAAATCATTCACATGTTGTCCGCCCAAAAAGTCCGGTTCAACATCATTCATCATTATCCACCTTCAGGTCAACAAGTGGACACTACACACCTCAAACCTCACCTCGCACACTCCATGGGCTTCCTCTCCTCCCTGGCTGCCACAGCAGGGGGCATGGACTTGGTCACGGGCTGGGAGAAGGCAAACAACAAGCCCAAGCCTGGCCAGCTGCAAGCTGGTGCAGGCGCAGGCCACCTTTATTGACGTCCGGAGAAATCAAATGAGGCCTGGAGGTCACAATGACGCTCCAACTTCCCGGTGAATACACTTGTGACACCAGCTATCCGCATCTTGTGCTGGACACCTTCATTGAAGTCCGGAGAATTCAATTGAGACCTGGACGTCACAATGGAGAACCAATGTGATTGTCCCATTTCCAGTTTGCTTGGCTATGCAAGCTTGGGTTTGCAATGCTAATGTGCAGTGAAACCTGTCTGGTGTTTTAAGACCATCAGCTCTGCAACCAGCTTTCAAGTTAATGTAGGCCATATTTTGCTTCACAGCTGTGAATCGTGATCAGTATTGACTGCTGAAGACGAAGAACTGCTGCTGTTGTACATAAGTTTGGATGATTGCCCGGGACTTGTTGAAATGAGTTGTGCAACAAAACCCAATTGTTCTGTCATAAGCCTGGCTCACTTAAACTGTTCCATTGGATCCGGCTGGCTGGCTGGCTTGGCTTGGAAGCATCACAACTTACGACCGGGGAAGCTGCACGTGTGCACACAACTCTCTCTCTCTCTCTCTCTCACGCGCGCAAAGGGGCGCGGGCTGGTTGGTCATCACACACTCGCACAACTGATCAATCCATGCCAACTCCGTGCCTACGTTCAGGACAAAGAGCATGCCGCCATGGCGATGACCGCACCCCAGCATAGCCAGCGCCAAGACCTAATAGGATTCAAAGGCACCAACATTCAACGGCAACGGGCCCAGTGCCAAGTTAGGGTCGCGACAAGGTTGCAGGCCTGCGAGCATCAGGTTTCTCCATTCCCAGCCACGGGGAACCAATTGAAGAAAACATGGCTGGTTCTCAGGAAATGAGAAAGGGAATAACCCAAAACCAAACCACCCAACCGATTTTCTCCCTAGAGAATCCCCACATTTATTCCCAAGACGACTCGGTCATTCCCCACCCTATCGCATTCAAAAGCTCTTCCCATCGCCTCGGACGCGACATACATCCGCTTCAGGGCGAAGTTGTCCGTCAGCAGGCCCGCGATCTGCGAAACCTGGGCATGCACCGGCGGCAAACCGCGGCCGCAGCTCCTAGCACTTCACGCAAGAGGAGCAAAGTTAGCAAAGTGAGCACTTCATTCATTGGGTTTTGGCATGGCCTTGTGACTGGCTTTAGCCCAAATGATTTTTTCCTTTGGTGGTCTCAAAAAAGGGGGTAACCCCAAAATGGAGCGAGCCCTGAGAAATGGAACCAAAGACCAAAACCTGCGGTCCGGTGGGTTTATGTTGACCACCCAAGTGAGCAAAGTTCTCCCACGCATTCTCCGCCGTTCGCTGTACACGCCACGAACTCTGTTCAGGCAATTCCGGGCCGTAAACGGCAATTCCGAGAAGACTTCGCAGTGCTCAACCACGCGCCCGTTTGGACAAAATGGGAAGTTCCCAGCGAGCTGTTTGCACTGAAAAGCATTCCGACACAACTTTCAAATCCTGGACTCACGCCCGATGATGCCCTGCCGATCGTCTGGAAGTGCCAAGTCAACACCTCTGAGATCTGTCCGTTCTGCAGCAAACCTCCAGCCCATCCTCGACCACTCTTCCCGAATGGCTGCGGCTTGCTGCCACATTTGCTCTCGAAAAGCTGCAAGCGATTCACGTGAATCAACTTCACCACCCAAACTTGCTCGCAGGGATCTTGCCAGTTCAATCAAGGCAAGCAGGCTTGGAATTCCCTGGCTCCTCTTTCCATCTGCTCTTTGATCGCATCATGTACCGGAGTCCAATCCCTCTGACAGAAAGAAGAGCTATGCCATGCGCGTTTTGGTAGCACAACTCTTGCAGGCTAAATCCTTCCGCAAGGACGGCGCGAAGCTGCGCTCTTGCCATCTCTTGAAACTTCCAGTCGGCTGGGTGGTGTACCACCGGCGCCATGATGTGGGCGTGGCTCAAAATTAAACAGGAGGGGTTACGCAGGTTTTGGTTCATGCTTCCACTTACCAGGGTTCCATTCTTGTACCAGTTTTTTGATCCAGCGCCATGTACTGCAGGAGGTTTGTCACGCCACGAACCCCAGATACCCGCCCAACACCATCTTGGTGTTGGCCTTTGTCCATCAGCGCCATGACCAACTCTGCTCCAAGACCGAATCGGAGACGTCCGTTCTCACAATGAATCCGGGAGTGCTGGACGAGAGGATGTCCCTGCACAAGTTTCCACACATCGCTTCTCATCTTCTCTCTCATCTTCTCGCCCAAGCATCCCTGTTCGGGCATCCAGTTTCTTCAGGAGTCCTATGGTCATTCGAGTGAATGTTCGGTGAAGAAAATCCTCCAGGTCATCCAAGCCCTCATCATCTCCCCGCGTTCGAAGGCATGGGGATCCTCAGCAAGAAGCAAGTCGTCTGCTTGTTCCATTGCAAGAAGAAGCGAGACCTCCTCAGATAGAAGACTCAGCATGGCAGAAGTCCAACTGGCGAAGGCATGCTTGCAAAAGGCTTGGCCTCTTTGTTTCCAAATCTGGAGGACACAGGGAAGCAGGATCTTTAAATCTAGCAAGCAGTCCAAGTCTTCGCAAGCGAACATCAAGTACTCAGCAGGCGGGAGATCTTCCAAAGCACTCGACATCACGTCCACGTGAACAACGACATACTAAGGGAAGCTTGCTCCAGCCACTCCCAGTTGACCTGATGCTTGTCATCCATCTCCAGGCCAGTCTCCCTGTGGATTTGTGCCGAATCCATAGAATCATGAAGGTCATTCCATCACTGCCCAAGTTGTTTGTAGCACCTCGCTTGGCAAGACATTGCTTCAAGTCTCTGCTGCCCGCAATCTCCTTCGCCTCCTTCAGTGTGAGAGGCACTTCCAGCAGCTCCCCGTTCAATCGAACGACCCGGAGGCAGACGCTCAGGTGCCGATGTCAAGTTGCGCCGCTGGCGCCGGCTGATTCTGCCACGGATCTGCCATAGGTTGTTGCCACGGATCTGAGTGCCTAATTGTGTGTGTCCCTGGTAGGCACACGGATGCGCCTGGTTTGACCGTTTCGGCTGGTCTGCACAACATGGTATGGTGGCACCCTCATCAATGCAACCTTGCAAGCATGGTCTGCCAGCGTTTGCAGGGAAATCTTCAAAGCCAGTCCCTGCAGTGCTTCACTATTCCAAACTAAGACCCTAAACAGAATCACTTGGAAGTGGACTCAAGCAAGCCCAGCTCGCAAGGCCAAACATTCTCGTCTGCCCCCTTTGGCTGCTCGTTGCATCAAGCGCCAACTGATCATTGACATCAGTCCCTCGTTTTCTGAGATTGGCGCAATCATGCGAGCGACGTTGGTTGCAACTTGAGCTCCAGCAAACTGCATAATGCCTCCAGCCTGAGCTGCGAGCTGCCACATGGCTCTTGGGTCACTCTGACTGATGCAATGAAACGGGTTGGGGGGGGGCATCTCGGGGGCATCTCCCTGTCTCCCTGTCAACATGAATCTCAGTCCGCAAGTCCTGGGGCTCCCAGCTTCAAGCAGCTCATATCTTGCAGCCTTACTTTGCATGTGAGGTCGGTGTTTGCTCTCAGCAGGCAACTGCAAGTGCACCCCAACACGTCGTGCAAGCGTCTGCACATCCCTCTTGCTCCGAATCACTGCCTGCTTTCCGGGTTTGCTGAGAGTCGCAACTCGTGAAGCGGTGGGAGACTCCCGAACTTTGACGCATCACTGATTGCCCATCTTGAAACTGTTTCAACCGTTCACTCACAAAATTCCACCGAGCATACATGTGTGGGTGCCAGAATAAAAAACATGTGTCCGACTTGTGTCAACCACAAATCACTTCGGCACACACAGCCATAAGTGAAGCCTGGGATCCAGGCTGTTACCAAGAAGGAGTTGGCGAAGCGCGAGCCAAACCTAGCAAAACCAACAGCGGCCCGTGAAGGCCAAGAGGGCGAATCCGACACAAGTCGGACGAGCCGACAGAACATGCAGGTGTATCTAATTGAAGGCTAGGAACTGGAGGCCGATGAACAGCAAGGCATTTCTGTCAAGCATTCTCGGCCATGCAAGTCACGTGTTTTGTGCGCAAAGCGCTGCAGCGCTCTGGGGGGCATATGTCGCTTGCTGGTGATTGTTTGCAATTGCCGGCTAGGATCTATCCTCTAAACATGGAAGCATATCTTGCTTGGCAGCTGAAGCAAGTCGAAGTCGTTGAAACCATTCACTTGCCGCTGTTCCGAGAGGAAAGCTCAAAGAAGCATTGCAATCCAAAACAAGTGACATTGAAGCAAATGATGGATTGGGGCTGCAGTCACATGTCCATGTGCCTACAATGCACGGCTCCACAGCCCTGAAATTGCTTGAGGCAGCGTGTTCCCTTGCACAATTCAAAGAAGGATGCCTGCGTGGGCATGGTGGTTTAGGGGTTTCTGTGGCCATCTTTGGTGCATGTGCGTATGCCTTCTTGGAGGGAGCTGCAATCCTGAGTTCTCTATGCCCACACCTCTGCTCACATCCTGTCATGGAATGCTTCTCTTCTCGAGAAACAGCGCGGCTCACTTTTCGAAGGTGCAAACTGGCCGAGGCAATTAGCTCCCAGCAAGTGAAACGACGGCCTGCCACAAGCAACGCGCACACGAACAACCCTTCTCTGGACAAGTGTTTGGGGCAGACATCTGACTTGACCGTCAACCCCTGAAGACCGGGTGAGACCATATCCTCGCCATGGAGCAATGGCCGATCAAGAACAAGCAGTAGACTTGCGACTTCATGTGAGGCACGCCGGCGTGAAAAAAGAATCCTGGTTTCGTAACATCCTTGCAGGTTGCTGGGAAAGGAGAAGAGCCCCTAAAAAGGCCATGCGCCAAGAGCTGTTCCCTTTAAAACGCCTGACAACTTGATTGGAGGCCAGAGTTTGTTCATGGGTCAAAATCCAAATCGTACCCCCAGCGAACATCCCAATCCAACCACTAAAATAGGTCCTAAAATGTGTGGTGAATTCACCAATCCCCCAGAATGGGATCCCAAAACGGTTTTGACAACCACAGCCATTTTGGTACTGCTTGCTCGAGCTCAAGGGGTGAAACTCAGAGCTCCTTCTTGGACCCACACGCCAGTAGCCCGGGCCTGGGTGTTCATGGTGGCTTCGGCTGTCTGATTTGCTCGGCTTTCTGTTCGGTTCTTTTCAGGCCGTCCGTGTGTTGATTTAGAGCTTGTCCTGCATGGAAAGCTGCTTGCCCGGTTCCCCACAAAAAAGGAAAGCTGGCGGATGACACAAACCAAAGCTAATAATGTTGCAGCTGCATAAATTCACGGGTGCAAGGTCGCAGGCTGGTGGTACCAAGCCTTGTTCGCACTTCCAACGAGGGCCTTATCCAATGCCTTAAGCTAAAAATTGCCCCGGACACTATCTACTGTCGTGAATTCAATGGCAGTGCAAACCGAGCAACAGCAATTCTGACACAGCATTCGCTGAACTCTTGGGTCTCGGCAGCCGCGCTCCCCGGAGAATCTGAAGCAGACCCTGGCAAACCAAGGCTTGCGCAAAGCTGGGGTACGCTTTGGATGTTAGAGGAGTCTCTCCGTCTCTGCGTTGATCTGTGCGCTTGACACTTCTGCTAAACTGACAACTTGTTTGTGAGCACAAGAGCACGGGAGGCCAGCTAATGCATCAGCCACGAGCCGCACAGCACTCATTTTGTTTCACCCATGGCGCCTCGCCAGTGCCAGAGATGAACGGCACCTAAGGTCGTGCCAGTTGACGCATGCCAATTTCTCCATGCTGCTGACCAAAAAGAGGTTGTAAGATGGGGCCGCATGCTTTTTCCGGAGCCTGCAAAAAGCATTGGGGCAGTGACCACACAGCCACGTCTGCTGCCCGGCGTCGTTTTGGCCCCCCCGCGTTGGCCGGGGTTTCGAGGAGGCCTTCCAGGAGCCTCCGGCTGTCGCGGCCTCAGCTCCATGGCATCCCACACGCCATGTCCTTGACATCCCCTGAGTCATGAGCCGAGGTCCCAGCCTCGTCCCAACTGGAAAACAACGAGCGATCGCCCCTAATGGCCATGGGTCCAAATCCCGGTTACCCCCCAGAGAACATCCCAATCCAACCACTAAAATTGGCTAAAATGGGTGGCGCACCTACCCCAAAATGGTACCATTGGTGTTGACCCACGGCCAAATGTTTTGAGCGACCGCTCAAACAAGCCGTTCACAACAAACACGAAGGTCCCCAAGAAACATCTTTGAATGGGCCTGAATTTTAATTAGGGACGCATTCGTGGACACCCACTAGGTGGGGATAAAAGCGTTCCAACTCCCAAAATCCATAGCCGAATCTCTTGCCCTTTTTGATCTCGTCACATCGACGGAATTTTGGATGTCTGGTCATGGAGTATGTACTTCAACAGCCCGCCACTCGCTTTTCATGCTGGAAGGTTAAATGCACCAAAATGACAACATGAAACGTCCACAGAAGACTTGGGGGTTGATCAAAAGGACCCATGAACATGGCATGACCATTGAAAAGACCGCCAAAAAGGATTCGACGCTCGCATGGGATCAGTTACCCACGGGCCTTTCTTTGTCGGGAAGATTTCGGTTGTCAACCCCTTGGCTCTTTCCGCAAAACCCGCCACGGAAGGGCAAATGGACCAGGCGCAACCGGCGATCTATATCCTGGTTTCATGTTGACCCCAGACCCACCTGGCTCTTCCCCAACGAAAAATCAACAAAAAAACAGTTTTTTCCAGGCTTCTCCCCGAACCCGGCCACGTCGACTCCCGCCGAGAGCCCAGCCCAGGACCGCCGCCATCTCAAACTCTGCACGCCGCTCTTTGGGCTTTGCCTCCTTCCTAGCACCGGGAGGCGTTCTCAGCCGCTGAGACGGGGCTGTCTTCAAATGGGAGCCCCCAACGCTTGGTTGGTCCTCTTCGGCTCCCTATTTAACAACCCCCAAAGGGGTACCCACCAAAAAAAACACACACAAAAAAAGACACGGTCTGGTGCTCAACTCCAACTTTGGTAGAAGGAACGCACAGTCAAGCTTCAACAGACAACATGGCAATCGCAACTGTTCTGGCAGCTTTCTCAGGACTGCCAAGAAACCTGCAAAGGTCAAAGGATTTGGAGCAAAGACAAACGGGCAACCAAGAGGAGAAGTGGGAAAAGTCTGCTGTGCTTTGACAGCGCCACCTTCTTGCAACCCTATCGTTAGCCTTCACCAATCTCTGCTTCATTCGGATCTTCGACCTCCCACAGCAGTTCTGCAGGCCTTGGTTTGCTGTCGTCATCGTCTGGCGCTGGTTCGTCGTCGTCGCCTGAGCGTGTCTTGATTACTTACGTGAGTGGTTTATGGCTGTGGGTCAAAACTGGTGATACCATTTTGGGGTAGGTGCACCACCCATTCTCAAAACTGGTGATACCATTTTGGGGTAGGTGCACCACCCATTCTATTTTAGTGGGGATTGGGATGTTCACTGGGGCGGGATTTGGACCCATGGCCACACAGCAAACACACAGCAAGCAAGCATCAAAAGTTGCAAACAGTTGCTGCCACTTCTGTTGAATCAGTCCCAGGCCCTCTTCGTCATCACCCTCCTCATCATCCTCCTCCTCATCCTCCTCGTCCTCTTCATCCTGGTCTGGCCAAAGCCAAAGCCCCAAGCGGCGCATTTCACACAGACTGCTGATGCTCGACGCACGACCCTCTTGGACTTGCGCAAAGTGGGGTGTCAATACCTTCCAGAATGCCTCTCTTGGAAGTGAAATGGACAGCCCAAGTCATGCTGTATAAAATGACGGCCCCTGGTCAAGTGTGGCCACATCACCGTGTCACTTGAGAATGCATACTGCTAGTCGCCCAAGTGGTCCATGTTCTTATATATGTATGGTTTTCCCCGGGTACATATTATTGCTGTGGGTCAAAATCAAACCACCATGGGACCACAAGTTTAATCCATGCTTCCATTTAATTACCAGGGTTCCCATTTTGGGTACATATGTGTGATCCACTGATTATATTGTCCCACTGGCTTCCACAAGAATGCCAACCGCAGTTCACAGCCCAAGCCAAAACCCCCAGCGGTTCCGCCGGAACCCACCGCGAACCGCGAGCGGTTCGTCCTCTCCGGCCCCGGTGAGGCGGCTGTCCAGCATGGCGAGGAAGTCTTTGGTGCCCTCTTGGAAACCATCCTGTCCAGTCCACTCTCCCGCAAGTGACCTCCACCAAGCCAGAAACCCCGAAACTCTCTGTCTGGACGGACAAATAAGACTGGAAAGGCCTAGCTCCACATACTCGAAAGTGCAAATGACATCATTTGGCCTTTCTCGCGCGCCCTTCGCAAACAAACTATACTTTTAGTTGAAGGCATTTCTTGCGCTAGCTTGTCTGCGGATGCTTTTCGCTTTGGGATTCGAGATGCAGCAGGTGTCAGGAGCAAAGTCAATATTTTTGGACTCCGGGCGCGTGCTGAGAACGATTTCATCCACAAACGATAGGGGGTGTTACACGGCCCTTTCTGCAAATTGGAAACACACACACCCCAACGCAGCAACGCAGCATTGAAGCAGAAACACGGACAACAGTATCAGCCGTCAAGTCTTTGTCTGAAGAAATGGCAAAAACATATGTACAGGCTTCACATGCAACATTTCAACAGTCTCGGGTGAAAACGGGCCAAGCACCTCCTCACCCGTCCGCCTCACAGCACCCCAGGGAGCCGTTCCAGACTGCCCCGCGACTGCGGCGCAGCAGCATCCTGCGATTTGAGGATGGGACATACCTTGTTTGCACGGCCCCGTTCAGCATGTCAATCCACTCGTTACCGAGGATGAGGATGAGAATGAGGATGATAACGATGACGATGCTGGCGATGCTGGCGATGATGATGATGATGATGATGATGATGATGATGATGATGATGATGATGATGATGATGATGATGATGATGAGGATGAGGATGAGGATGAGGATTGGGATGAGGATGATGCTGATGATGACGACGATGACGATGACGATGACGATGACGATGACGACGATGACGACGATGATGACGATGATGATGATGACGATGATGAGGATGATGATGATGATGATGATGATGATGAGGATGATGATGATGATGATGATGATGATGATGATGATGATGGTGCTGGTGCTGGCGGCATGCATTTCGCAGACCCTCTTGCTTAGAGGTCATTGCCCCAGCCCTATCCCCTGCACAATCTCCTCAGTTGCTCGAGCGTAGCTGGCCCGATGTCTTTGGGCGTCCAATTCTCTGGCACGCCCGCAGGGAAGGTTTTGGCCGCCTCCTGCAGCAGGGTCTCTCCCACAGCGGCTCTCAAAACAGCACAGGCTCGCTGGGCATTGGGTCTGCAGCTCTCACAAAACAGCACAGTTGCCAGCAAAAGCTCACCGTGTTGCCACGCAGTCTTCCGCCCTCACCTTATAAGAAGCGCTGAAATCGCCTTTTCAGGATCCGCTTGGCATTGCTTGGCCACATTGCAACCCCTTCACTTTGTCAAAAAGGGGATGCGGTCATGAAGGTCACGCTTCTGTGTTGTACTCAGAACTTGCATCCTGAAGGTCATGTGCAAGCACTCTGGCCGGCGCTCCTCTGCGGCTTCGGGCTCTGCCACGTCAGCAGCCGCCTCCGGGTCTTCCGGGTCCGCAGGCTCCGCGGGCTCCTCAGGCTCCGCGGGCTCTGCAGGTTCCGCCTCCAGCGCTTCCGGCGCTTCCGGACCTGCGAGGAAACGGCTGAGGTGCAGCAGAGCTTGGTGTGTCTGTGGGTCACAAATAGGGTAACCCCAAAATGGCACCCTGGCAAATGGAAACATGGACTAAAACCTGTGGTGCCCTGGTGGTTTAATTTTGACCGGTACCCGAGTGTGGGCAAAGTGGCTGGAAATTTGCTGGGTTTAAAACCGGGCTGAATGAGAACGACTTTTCTGGCCCTGGCAGGAAAACTCATGACAGCTGGACCAAAAGGCCTTCCTCCGGCGAAGATGCTGACCTCAAAGCAGAACTTTCTGACCCTTGCCGCATTGGAGAAACAGTTGCACTTCAGCCCCGAGCATGGAGACACAGCCAGCAATGTCAACCAGGCGATGACAGGACTTGTGCAACAGCAGACCACGCAATGCCACCAACTGCAGCCCGAAACCTAAAGCTTCGTCCGCTTGGTCGCGCTTGGGCCCCTGGCTGGCTGAGCTGCAGTGTTCCATGCTCGGGATCCAAGCTGACATAGCACTCTCCTCAGGATGCCACAAGCGAATCGATTTTTCTCTCGTTGACAGACGCGCGGTTGTCATAGGTGTCATTCTTGGAAAATAGATGGCCCTGGTAGACGATTGAACCACCAGGTAAACCAGGAATCGCCCTCTATTTTTCAACCAAACCAACCAAAAAGATCAAAAAGGACGCCTCTGGCGGTGCTTCGTCGCCACCGCGTTTGCGTCATGTCAGCAACCGCCGCCGCTGAACTCTCGCGGCTGCCATCGACTCTCACCGGCCGTCTCAGGCAACGGCGGCCATCGCAGAAGCCCAGAAAGATCGGCTGGGACACCTTCCAGGCAGCCTCAAAGCCGAGAAAGCCGCCGAGAAAAACACATCCAAGGATCCCACTGGACTGGTGGGACATGGTGTTGGCGAACACTGGACTGGTGGTGAAGCTTAACCCCACCAACAAAACGTGGAAGTGCATATTTGGCCCCTTTCCAAGAGGGTTGCTCCTCCTGAACGCTAAATAGCACGGATCCCGCTTGTCCAAGGCTGCTTGCCGTCCGCTTGGCACTCATCTGCATCCGGGCGCTGGGCGGCCAAGGGCACGACTTCGCGGTCCTAAGGCAACACTGCCGGGCAAATGGGGAAAATATCCACTGAAATGCAACAAAAGTAGGGGAATTTGCTTGAAAGTGACATGGAAACGGGCCGGACTCGACGTGGCTGTTGAAAGCAAATGTCCCGAACTTGTGCTGCAGGCAAATCACTATGACATTGCGCCTGAATTGTTGGTAACGGTGACAGGTGCTCATACAAATTCGCTCAACATGTCAATGGCGGTTTGATGCTCTTGGGTCGACTCTGAGGGTCAGTACGCCCACCAGGCAAACATGAACCATCTTTGTCTCTGCACAAGCAGCAAAGCCGTCGTCATTCCAATTACCGCTCTCACCATTGGACGTCGGTAAGCCCAAAGTCCGAAAGCGCAACGTACAAGCGAGTCCTGGGATTCGGCGTCGCCCTCTGGCACCTGGACCCGGCAGTGCAACTCAACGCAGTCATTCAACTTTGAGTCACCAATTCACACAAGATCACTTTGCATCTCCCGAACAAAACAAGAAACTTAATCCTGACACGTTGGAACAAAATGCTGGCCTACATCAGTCAAGCGGGCATGTCAACGATTCACCTGAGCTGTAAGGCGGAAACTGGTTTGGCGTCAACAGAAAGACGGTAGCTGTGTCACGACCCTGTGTGACGAGGCAGGACCCCAGGCCCGGCTGTCAAGTGGAAACACAACGGGGCTCCGCACTTTTGCCTCAGACGCACGTTAAATGTTCGATAGGTAATAGGTGGTGTTCAAATCCACAGAAATAGGGGGAGCCCTGCAGGGATCTCAGGTGGAGTCAACGCTCAGGCCTCAGAGGCTGAACCGGGCTCATTTCGGCACAGTGGACCGCTTTGCCAAAGGAAAAGTGTGTGAACCAACGAATTCATCCCCACTGCGAAAAATCCCAGCCCACCTTGCAAAGCAAGTCCAAGGGCAGCGACAACCTAAGGAAATGAAAGCTCCGACTCGCGCGAGTGGCTCTCACTCCTCATGTCCGTTGCCCTGGTCTCCGGGTAAGTACTAGCGCACGTTTGTTTGAACTCGCACCTGCCAATATCACCAGAGCCACCTTCCAAGGGTGCTATTGCGAGCTCGGAAAATGCCGCAACCCACCCTTCATATGGTGGCACGGCTTGCTTCAAGTCAACGAACAGCACAGTCCGCCAATCATTTATCGCCCAACCACTCATCCCAATGTCCATATCCAGTCCGTTCACATGTCATCACATGTTTGCTTGATCAGGATGGTTCTTCAATGCGTGATGGTTCTTCAGTGCGTATGAATGGCCTTGACAAGCGTTTCTAGGTCCATTGGCAAGCATCTCGGCAAGACCCGAAGTCCTGCCAGAACGCATCTGTCACAAACCCAAGGCTTAGAGACCATTGACCCGCTCCTTCAATGCCAGCTCGCTCAAAAACTAACATCATGAGTTCCCCCGTTAACGCCTCATGTGTCTCCAAGGTGCCTCAAACTCATCCCAACCGAATATTGAAATAGTGCTGTTGCGCACACTCCAGGACTGCGGTCCTAAGAATAGCCCAAGCATTCTGGATAAACCGGAGATTGCAGTCACACATCCAGCCAAATCTTCAGTCGCAAGCTTCAGGCCGCGAAAACGGCTTTTAACATTGAACAAAAAAAAAGTATCACACCGCTGGAGCCCTTGAGACGCCTCTGAAGTCAAAAGAAAGATTGGTTCAGCACCTCCCACGGCCCGAACAGGCGAATCAAGCGCCCGGCGAGACACCCGTCCTGGCTCACGGTTCCCTCCCAGGCACAGAAATGAGTAACTCGCTTGGCATCAAGGATACCTACCATGCAATGGGAGCTCCACGAGGCAAGCGGCAGCAGGCAACCGCTCGCAACATGTCGTCAAAGCCTTGACCCAGAAGCAGGAACTCCAAGACAAACCGGGAACAAAAAAAAACTGCACCCGGTGCACAGAAGAGCCTCTCAGTGAACCCATGAAATCGGAGTTTCTGTGCGTGTGCGTCAGTCAGAGCGTGTGCGTGTACGCAGGTGTGCCCACGGTGCAACTGATTGGATGGCAAGGTCTATGAAAGTGCCATCAGGAAAGAGTGGCAACGGGAGCTGTTGCCGGAGAAGCAACTGTCTACATACAGGGTGAGGCCTTTCCTCCCCAACATAAAACCTCAAAGTCATTTGACAGTGCAGCTGCAGAGTCTCGTCATGTTTGCGGAAATCCTACCAGCAGCACAGGGGAAAGGCGCATCTAACCTGAGTCGCGCCGGCTACCTTGCCATCCCAGCCTGAGCACGTCCAGCAGCGCCTCCGAGGCTGGGAAGAAGAAACGGAAAGCGGTGCCAAAGGAAGTCCAAGTCTGATCTATCCAGGCATTCGTTGGAGGAAAAGACAACTTCAAGACTCCCAGATCAAAAGAACCGAGGCTAGAGGCATCTTAAGCTTCTTAGCCTACTTGCTTTCTTGGAGACAAAACATCTGGAGGGTTCAGGGTCTCAATATGGAACACGTCAAGCTTTGGGAGCTGCATCACTCCTCTTCTGTTGCTGCCCTCATGCACAAAAGCGGTTTGCCAATGGTCAAGCACAGGGCTGCCTGCTCATCCCCACTAGTTGCGCCAAAGAGGCTAACTTGAGTTGGTGAGTTGGTGAGTTGGTTGCGACGAGAGCAGCTCCGCAAAAGCCTGAAGTCCGTGCGGCACGCCCTACCAGGAATCTGTCATAACCCGATATCTGGCAAACTTGTCCCAGATATAGCCACAACGTCATAGCCGACGCCATGAGTCTTCAGGGCTGCGGCACCAAACCATTTCCAGGCAACAACTGCACCTAACCCAGCTGCCCCGTCCTCCTGAAGCGCCCCCTTGGCCCAGTCGCGGGCAGGACCGCCCATGGAGATGCCCAGCACACCTGGCCATGAGACTGTCTGTGGCAAGAAAGGTCCCAAGAGTCACAGTCAAAGCCCCGTATTAAAATAGTCGTAATCCCAGAACCATGCAACGAAACTGAAAAGGCGAATATCCGCACCCAAATTTCTTTATTGCTGGGATCGTCCCTTTCTCCCCTCCAATTACCCGGGTTCAATCTAAACCCCGTGTTAAAATGGTCGCAATACCAGCACCATTTGTGGCTGGGATCGTCCCTTACCCGGGTTTGGATGACGTGGCTCTGACGAAAAGCGGCCTGACAAGAGGCAGCAGGCCAGCTCACCGGCCGCCATGATCTGCAAGCCGCCCTGCAGGACATGATATTTTTTGGGGGAACCGGGGGAATGGAATGGGAACGGGAACATAGGTGTCCTTTTAGGGCAATTAGATGGTTTTGGTAGATGATTAAACCACCAGGTAAACCAGGGCCATCTATTTTCCCACCAAAACAACCAAAAAGCTATCAACGGGAATGGGAGCGAATGCAAACCGGAACGGGGACCGGAGTGGGAATGGGAATGGGAATGGGAGTAGGAATGGGAACGGGAGTTGGGAATGGGAACGGGAGTTGCGAATGGGAACGGGAATGGAAGTGGGAACGGAACCAAACTTGACAGGGAATGGGAACGAGAAGGGGACGGGAACTCCAAGGAGTACCTTAGGCTTCAATTTGAGCAAATATGTTTGTATTCATGGGCACATCTGTGGTGGGTAGTCAATCTAGTAGCTTGGCGCCAATGGAAAATTGAGTGATACTGCCTCATGCTGTGATCATTATAATTCAGTATCAGCGGCAGAGGAAGCCCTACTCGCAGCTGATGGAACTGAAGTGCCTTGCCACATTGAGTTGTGACAGATTGGTGTATCCTTGCAAAGTCACGTGTTTCTCGACACCAAATAACTTCAACAACAACAAGAAACCTGCTTCGCACGGGTTGACAAAGGCCCCGGTTTCAGCACCGGGCTCAAGAGACAACCGGAAGCTCCGTCCTTCTCGTAGGGAGCCAGGCGAGAAAGGCCTATGAGCAGCTCCAACTTTTTGAGCAGCACCTTGCCGATTTGCGCCCAGACGCCCAAAGGACGCCCAAATTAAGTGGCCAGTTTCAGCTTCCCGCGACTTGGTTCTTCGGATTGGTGGCTTGGCCCAAGTCGCCTTTGCTCAATCCAGCTGAAAGCGTGCGCAGCGGCCTCCTCGCTGCTAAAGCCGCCGCCGCCAAGCACCACCAGCAAGGGTGCAGGCGGCGCCTAGCCGCGTTGAACTGTTCCCGGGGGTTTTCAGATTGCATTCCCACTGATTGGTCTGCTTGTGCCACGCTTTAAGAGAAAAATGGTCGTTTGTGTGTGTGTGTGTGTGTAAACGCTTCGACAACCGCAAAAACAGGAGCTCGGAGGCAAAAGGTAAACCGCCTGCCCTGGGAAGCTGGCAATGCGCCACATGTTCTGTCTGGACAAGCATGATACAATGCCACGAGGGCAGGCCTTGCCATCCTCTGCCACTGACTGCTCCATCTCGAGTCGGGCAGCCTCCTGCAAATGGACTGGAGCACACGTGAGAAAAGAGTATGACTGGAAGTGGGCGCTCGTCTCTTTGTGTTTGACGCTGACATCGAGTGCAATGGAAGAACTCAGCTTCCCAAAACTCGCCCAAACTGCTTAGGCAAATACCAGCTCAGCTGGGATCAAAGCAAATACCCTGGGCAAAGTCGGCTTGCGGTGGCTTCGGAGAGCCGCCTCATTGTAGATGTGTTGTTTTCTTCTCTCCATGTCAGTAGCGGGGATAGTCTTGTACTAAACGCATGCCATGAGCAAGTTGGGTGGTCCCTTATCGATTTTCAGTGTTTTGAAGATCAAAAGGGGGGTATCGGTTTTGGGTGATCCCCTAGCGCTCTTGCGGGCTTTTGCTCATTTGCTAACCCAAGGGGCGCCCCGAAGACCGAAGGCGACAAATGGCTTTGTTGGATCATGCGCAGAGATGCAACCAAGGCGTGGTTGCACACCCCGGGGTGTCAAATGCCAAATGCAGCTTAGATGTGGACAAATAGCGAACTCTGCGCGATTGGAAGCCAATGCCCAGGACGGAAGTGCTGCCAGCACACGCGAGCCAGCTTACAAGGCGCTCACTGACTCGCAAAGTTTATAGTGGCCAAGACCAAACGTCTTGGCCTAGAGCAAGATTGAAAGACGAATAAAAGAATGGCCCCACAATCAAGTTGTCCAGGGGGCCAAGTGTGGCCACAATGTGTTCGGGTCGGCTCAAGGCCCTGGAGGATGCGCAACATGCGCCAGCAAAGACATGGGCATTCTGCGAAAAACTCTCTTCACCGCACCCGTGGTTGGCCAATGGGCCCCTCACAGCCAACCCAGCTTCCAACAGCCCCAAAAGTCCTGAAACTCAGGCACACCGATTGCCTCGCTCGCTGACGAAAGCTCTGGATGCGCTGCGCGAAGACTAGGCTTTTTGGCCATCGGTGCTGGGTGCGGCCTTGCGCATCAGTCAGCTTGGGTGGCTGCCTCTGAAGCGCTGCCCTATGACGCACGTGCCCGACACGCTCCACCTCCACGTTGCTGCGCTAGCAAAGGGGGTTATGGGTACAGGCACGCGCCGGTGCCAATGGGCACACTTCAGAAATAGAGGTCAACGCTTGAGCTTCTGGTCGCACCCTCCAATGCTCACTCGCGCCGAGACCGCCTCGATTGGAAGGGGTGGGGGGGGTCCTACTTCATTCTCAAGGGGGGGCCGGGAAGGCATTCCGCCACGCATGTCTGCAATATATGATGCGATGTGTGCGCTGGAAAGACAAATGAAACGCTTGGATCCGTATGCAGACGGCGGGCATTCGCACCAATCCGAGGCAACCGGACAGCGAATGTCCGCTGCCAGGAAGTGTCGCCTGCGCTCGCAGTAGTAAACGCAGACTGGCCGGGCGTCCAGGGAAAGCAAAGCTGCCGGTAGGATGCATCGCGCTGGACTGCGATAGGCGAAGTGAAGGAGCAAGCCCGCTGAGTGCACCACAAGCAGCCCGGCGGGATATAATGAAGGAAGAGCGTCGACAATGAGCTGCAAGTCTTCTGCAGCAGCAAAGTAGCCCCAAGTTCCAATCGCCAGAAGAGCCGCGCGGGTTCCAGCGTCCAGTGGCAAGAGCGCTAGCGCGCTGGGATCGAGCAGCAGCGCAGAGAAGATGCAACTGCGATCGCAGAAGTGTAAGTCCCACGTGGAGATCCATGCGTGGGCCACAGGCGCGCAAGCTCCATCAACGAGATGTAGCCACGCAGTCCAGCCGACACGACGCTCTCGCTGAAGAAAGCTGCAGCATTCACCGCTGCGGATGGGGGGAATCAGTTGGAAAGTGTCCTGGCAGATGCGCCACCATGTCGTGGTTGCAGCATCGAAAATTGTCAGGCCTTGTCGCAAGTGGTTCGCAGCCATCAGCGTGCTGACCACGGAATGGATACCCGGCAAAGTAAGGCGACGCCACGCAAGCAGGGATGCTGCGTGACGCAGCAAAGCGGCAGACAGAGCGGCGGAATCAACCCGGAGGACATGAGCCAACTGCTGGACAAACGCCACAACATCATGCCCGTAATCACACAAGTCTCCAGGTCCGTTCGTTTCGGGTTGGTCGAGGGTTGGCGGAACCTCCGGAAGGAACGCCGGTTGCAGCATGCCATGGCACCAGTAGCCATCGAGCCCGCGAATCAACAACGGCACCCGCATGCCAGCTTCGAACCACGGACCACCTGGCACAATGGGCTGGCAGGCTGCGCGAGCGTGGTCCAGGCAATGCAAGGCGATCGGCAAGCATGGAGAAACAGCCCCAACAAGCTCTGATAGGAGAGCATCAGAGGAGACTGCATCTTCCCGAGATAGTAGGATAGTTGTGAGGGAGGCGCAGCGCCGGGCTTTGTAACAAAGAAGCATGATCAGCTCTGGCTGCGTGAGATGCGCTAGGACTGCCAAAGACCGAAGCAGCGAACCCCAGCGCGACGTTGGGTCCAACCTGAGCGACGCAAACAGAAAGCCACACCTCAAGGACAGGGCTAACGCGGTCCAGGGACAGCATCCTCCAGATGAAGGACGGCAGCTCGTCCGCAAAGAAGTCACCTGCCTCGAAACCCTCATAGCACAAAGATGTCGCTGGGGCAGAGCCTGCACCCAAACACTCCTCGCACTGGGCGGGAGGCAGCGCGTCGCGGGGTCCGTCCCGCGCTGCGTGGCCTGCCACGCTCGCAAGTGCGCAGGGCGATGCAAGGGGGGAAGTGTGAAGGCCCCGCTGTTCAGCGGCAACGTCAGCACGAGCGCCTCAGCTGAAAGTCACGGGCTCACCTACGTTGGGTGCGACATGAAAGCAGTGCAATTGGGGCACACGGGCGGCGCGCAGGCCGCATCCAGCGAGCGCGGCGAGAGGACGCTGCGTCCACGCGCAACCATTGGAGGATCACATAGACGGGTGCGAAGCGCAGGAAGCAAAAAGCCCCCCTGCAATGCTGGCAAGGAAGAGCGGAAGAAAGGCGGAAAAGCAACAGTCCACTAGAGCATGGAAGCCTGACCAGCTTTGGACGCGCCTGCGGCAAGTACATCGTGTATGAGCAGCGAGAGGATGAAGAGCAGCACGACAACAGCACATGTGCGACTAGCGCGGCCTGCGCGCGCGTCCTGGGCTCCCGCCAGCATGGCGCAAGCCAAAGGCGAGAAAGGAAGCAAGTGCCAAAGCACGACTAGGCAGGACTGTGGGCAACAAAGCTGCAGCATGGCACGGTGCAACACATGGCAGCTGGGCCAAGCATAGGTGCTTGATGTGCGCTCTTTTCTCACGAGATTTTGGCAAGCGTTGCGCGCTACGACACGCGCATGGTGTCATTCAGAAGCAACCGTTCTTCAAACAAAGCTTCTTGAAGCCCGCTGACTCGTGCTTGTACTCGACGCGGAGCGGCATCGGAGACGCGCATGCCAGGACAGCACCGGCCAAGAGACGGTGAAGCTTGCCATCGCGCAGGTTCAAAGCATACCCAGGCGCCATAGGGACGTCAGGCGCGAGCCTTCCTTCAGCTGGCGGAGGTGGCGGCTCGTCGGGCGCGTCTGCGCTAGGCGGTCCACTGGCCGGTTCCGCAGCCTCTCCGACATCAGCACCAGCTTGGGCAGGCACTGCATTTGCACGAGCACGTCGCGCGCCTTGTCGAGGCCAATATGGACCACGCGCGCGCTGGCGCGGAGCGGGGGGGGAAACGGCTCGGCTGGTGTTCCTCAAAAGCACCAATAACAAGAAGAAGATTCTGTGCTTCACGGGCGTCATTGGATTTGCAACGTGGACCATCCACCGCATCCAGGCAAAAACTTGTTCCTGCGCTTCGCCATTGACATGCTTCAGCTCATCGTGGTTGCCCTTGAGGACTTCTGGCAAGTAATACGTGCTGGCTGGATCCAAGCATGCAGTGTGGTTGCGACGGTGGGATTCGGGGAGGAAAAAAGTGCAGCTGCCAAGGATCTCGGATAAAGCATCGCCACTGTTGCGCCGCTCATTGCGGCAGTAGCGCGCCAGTGCGCAGGCGTTGTCGTAGCAGACGTATTTTTTCTCGGGAAGCAATTTCCGCGCTTGCGCGAAGGCGTACGCCACCTGTGGCAAGCTTTCGGACCCCAGCATGTGGTGAACCACAAGGATGTGGCCACAGGGCAAAAGCACCAGGAACACTCCAGCATACTTGCGAACAGCGAGTCGCTTGCTTTCTCCTTTGTCGCATCGGCAAGGTCCGAGCTCATCCGGCAAGGGTTCATCCAGCAGAATTTGTCGGGCTGGAACATCCGGGGCTCCTGCGGGCCCTGCCTGGTTGTGGCAGGCAAGCAAGCGGCGTGAATCGTATTGGAGAAGGCGTTCCCGATTCACTTCCGCCAGCGGCACCCAGTCCGAAGAGCCACTATATCGAAGCTGCAATCTGCCCGCCACGCGTTTGTGGGAATGAATTTCAGGAGCACCAACATCAGCGGAACAAAGGAGTCGATGGTCTTTGCAAAAAAGACTCCCGCGCGCCGGGCGCTGGCAGCAGCCGACTGGCAGGTGCAGATTCAGTTCCGCATCAACCATGGATTGCGAGGTTCGTTCATTGCAAAGGGCCGTCGTCAACTTCATGCCTCCATCTCCGGCCAGAACAGGGTTGTGACACGATCTACAAGAATGCGCAAGTGCTTGCTCGCGCAGCACACCCTGCAGCTTGGACTCAAAGGATTGCAAAGTCGTGTCCAAGTGCTCCATGCGCAAGTCGAACTTATCGCCTACATCGCTGGCATTGTGGGTGAGAACGGAGCACTGGAAGAGAAGCCACGCGTGCTCCAGCACACGGCAGGCATCGTTGGCATCGAGACTTTGTTCAGGGAAGATTATAGGGACAGTCTTTGCAAGGCCAGAGAAGGAAGCACGCAGATGTAGAAAAGACGCGGTCATGAAAGACAGGTACTGTAGATCCACAGCAGCCAGCGAATCTGAATGCAAGCGAGCCCGGAAGATAAACCAAGGGAAAGAGTCGGGCCTCGCTGCGAGGAGCGGCACATCCGAGTCCGGCTTGAAGCACCAGCACCCCACGAAGCTGCCATTGCAGCCAGTACATTTAAGGCTCTTCACCTGCAAGGGCACCAAGCCGTCGCGGTATGAAAGTCCGAGGATGCGGCACCGCCAGGGGCCACTGGCGAGGCCGGGCGCGTTTGGGCAGAAAGGACACCGCTGCAAGGGGGATGTCACACAGCCGGGGACGCCAGCCCGGACGTCCGCCATGGCACCGTTACACCTGCCTGTGCGGCGGAAACGCGGCGCGGGCAAAATGGCAGGCAAGCTTGATCCAAGCTAGCACGGCTGCGGCGAAACAGCGTGGGGGACGAGCAACTCAGGAGCTGCAACCGTGTGGACAGCAGGAGCGCAAAGGCACGCCTCGCATGAGCTAGGGCCGCAGGTTTTCATACGCTCACGCTTGAAAAAGCAACTGCGGATCCGTACAGGAGTCTATGGGCGCGCGACGGAGAGGCTCCTGCCAGCAAACTCTCAGTCCGAGGTCTCGGAAAGGTCAGAGGTGGCAGAAGGTGCCGCGTCACTCACAGACACTGTTTCCCACGCCGAAGTGTCATCGCAAAAGGTCACAAATGCGCCGACGCCGTCCAGCTCGACATGAATGGCGTGGTACAGCAACCCAACCGGCTGACGCAGCGGCACAGAGTCGCGGGAGGCCGGATGCAGCAGAGGCAGGGAGTCGTCGAACGGGACCGGATCCTCCAAGCGCCACAACGTGGCGCCCATGGCACAAAGCTGCTGCACCACCTTCAGCACATCCGGGCCAAAAGCATGATTGCAGGGCAGCAAGGTTTCCACAGGCATCTCCACCAGGTCCCCTACGCAGGCATTCCAGCGTAGAGCAAATGAGTCGGCGAAGCTTGCAGATCCAGTAGGCAACCACGTCATCGCCCCAACGAGGCTGCACGGAGGCCCATGTGGAAGGATGAGGCCAGACGTCAGCATGGGGCGTGCAAGTAGAATCAAGTCAGCGCGGCAGCGACGTATGCGCTGCAGCCAGGGCGCGGACATGAAGGCTGGCAATGCCAAAAGGAACGTCTGCCATTCCAGCACAGGCATGAAGCTGCGCAGCAAGGGCAAGATGGGCAGGCAAGCATCCGGGAGCATGCCGAGGAAGCAAGAGCACGACACAGGACACAGTTTTGAATGGAAACAGCTGCGGATGGCATGCAAGGCGAACCATCACGGCAGGAAAACCGCCGCCATACACGTGATTCGGATACAAGCATCCAGCGAGGTTGTAAATGCAGATGAAGAAGCGACACCATCGTGGCGCCGCCCCCAACAAGACAGGTTTGGGTCGCATGAACGAAAAAAAACCAACCGGGCAGAAGCTCGCGCCAAAGGCAAGGAAGCTTCTCCACACGCTCGATATCATGCTGGCCTGCGGAAGCAGTGCGTGGGCCCGCATTGGGGCGCAAATGTCTTGCAAAACACTGCAGTCTGCCTTGCTGGCTTGGCCCGCACGGGGACGCAAAGGTCCGCACAGAAGCCCGAATGGGGGGCGCAAAACGCTTGCACGGGATGCGCAAGAAGAAACTCGCACGGGGGCGCAAAGGTCTGCAGAAGGATGAAGTAAGGGGTCAAGGGGGGGGGCCGCAACCGTCCGCGCAGGGGGACGCAGCAGGGCCCGGGTGAAGGCGCACCAGTCTGTACTGCTTTGGCCCGCACGGGGGCGCACAAAGCCCGCAGGGGGGCGGGGGGGCAACAGCTTGCGCCGTTGTTTCGACCCGCGTAGGGCCCAAAAGGCCGCAGAGGGACGCAGTGTGGGCCCGGGGCGCACAGGGCCCGCAGGGGAGCGCAATAGAGGCCCGCGCAGGGGCGCAACACAGGCCCGCGCAGGGGCGCAGCAGCCCGCGTGGGGGCGCAAAGGTCCGCACGGGGGCGCAAAGGCCCGCAAGGGAACGCAAGAGAGGCCTCGCACGGGGGCCCACAAGGCCCGCAGGGGGGCGGAATGGAAACCCGCGCACCAGTCTGTACTGCTTCGGCCCGCACGGGGGCGCACAAAGCCCGCAGGGGGGCGCAACAGAAGCCCGCGTGGGGGGGCAACAGCTTGCGCCGTTGTTTCAGCCCGCGTAGGGCCCAAAAGGCCGCAGAGGGACGCAGTGTGGGCCCGGGGCGCACAGGGCCCGCAGGGGAGCGCAATAGAGGCCCGCGCAGGGGCGCAACACAGGCCCGCGCAGGGGCGCAGCAGCCCGCGTGGGGGCGCAAAAGTCCGCACGGGGGCGCAAAGGCCCGCAAGGGAACGCAAGAGAGGCCTCGCACGGGGGCCCACAAGGCCCGCAGGGGGGGGGAATGGAAACCCGCGCACCAGTCTGTACTGCTTCGGCCCGCACGGGGGCGCACAAAGCCCGCAGGGGGGCGCAACAGAAGCCCGCGTGGGGGGGCAACAGCTTGCGCCGTTGTTTCAGCCCGCGTAGGGCCCAAAAGGCCGCAGAGGGACGCAGTGTGGGCCCGGGGCGCATAGGGCCCGCAGGGGAGCGCAATAGAGGCCCGCGCAGGGGCGCAACACAGGCCCGCGCAGGGGCGCAGCAGCCCGCGTGGGGGCGCAAAGGTCCGCACGGGGGCCCACGAGGCCCGCAGGGGGGCGGAATGGAGGCCCGCGCAGGGACGCAACAGCCTGGACCGGGGTCCCGGCCCGCGTGGGGGCGCAAAGGCCGCATAGGTCCGCAGGGGGACGCAGAAGACGCCCGCACTAGGGCGCGCAAGGCCCGCAGGGGGCCGCGCTGGAGTCACTAGAAGCTCGCGCGGGGGCGTAACTGTCTGCGCCGTGGCTTTGGCCCGCATGGGGGCGCAAAGGTCCGCACAGGGACGCGGGGACGCCATAGGGGCCCGAGTAAAGGTCTGCGGAGGGGCGAAAAGTTCGCACGGGGCCGCAAGGACGGCCCGCCTGTGGCCGCAAAAGGCTTGCGTGAGACGTCAGAGGGGCCGGCACGGGGGCGCAAAGGTCCGCGCAGGGACGCAAGAGAGACTCGCACGGGAAAACACAAGACCGCACTTCCACAAGCTTCTGCGAACTTCCGCGATGCAGGCAAAACCACACTTTTTGGCACGTGTCTTCCGTAATAGTACATACCCTTCCGCGAAACTGCCGCTCGCGCGGGGGCGTAACTGTCTGCGCCGTGGCTCTGGCCCCCATGGGGGCGCAAAGGTCCGCACAGGGACGCGGGGACGCCATAGGGGCCCGAGTAAAGGCCTGCGCCGGGGCGAAAAGTTCGCACGGGGCCGCAAGGACGGCCCGCCTGTGGCCGCAAAAGGCTTGCGTGAGACGTCAGAGGGGCCGGCACGGGGGCGCAAAGGTCCGCGCAGGGACGCAAGAGAGACTCGCACGGGAAAACACAAGACCGCACTTCCGCAAGCTTCTGCGAACTTCCGCGATGCAGGTGAAACCACACTTTTTGGCACGTGTCTTCCGTAATAGTACATACCCTTCCGCGAAACTGCCGCTCGCGCTTCCGCGGTCTTCCGCGACCACAGCGCCGTGACACCAAATATCCTGTCGCATTCAATCATTACAACAAAAGGTACAGGGAAGTTTTGGTAAATCCATATGTGCTTTTGCGCACCCCTTGCATCATGCGCAACTCCGTGAAGTCACACGGCTAAGACAGCCATACGCAAACGTCACGAAGAAATATCTGTACACCAGCGGACCACGCAACCCTGGGCAAGCAGAGCGCTACATCAATCTGCATCGTGGAAAGCAAGACAAACACTTCTCATAGAAAGAGCCGCCCATGCCACTTTGTGTCGGAAGGACAGGACATAATTTTGCAACAATGTCAATACTCCCGGGTGAACAAACACAGGATAGAACCAACACTTTGAGGGTTCCTTCAACTAAGCTCAATCTACAGGGAAAGCATAGAAAACCGCCCTTTACAGGCGGTCGCAGCGATGAGAAGCTAAACTCACATGATCAGTTGGGACCGGTTTCTGAATGTCACCTCGATGGTATTCGCTGGAAGTGGCTGTGGCAGCTTCGACAGGCCACATTAGTAAAGTAGGAATCAAAGAGCATGGCCCGAAAAACCTCCCACAGAAAAAGTCCTCATTCCATCTCTCTAATCATACTTCTTTGTCCTGTAGCAGATTTCCTCAAAGGATGCATTTTGCGAAGTTGAAACATGCACGCCTATGCCCAGCGAATGCGGCCGCCACATTCACCGCGGAAGGTTCGCATGGCATCCACCGCATCTGCACTCTCACTGAAGCGCACGCGGATTTCCCGCAAATTGCGGTCGTAGAAAGCAGCATTCGGGCCTGAGCTGATCCACGAGGCGACGGGCCGCAAGCAATCCGAAGTACACCGAGTGGAGTAGCTACGGGAGCAAAAGTTCTGAAACCAGAGTTTTAAACGTTTGTTTTCGAAACCAAACTAAGGTTTCCCAGGGCTGGCTTTGGTGGCCTGGACCCCCCCCCCGGCCAGAAACAAACTAACTATCCCAGAAAACGTTTGCTTATTGAGGATAAACAAACTATTCCCCGGGCCTCGACAAACCTTGCCTCGGAAACGTTTGTTTTTTACCGGAAACAAAGTCTTGGATGCCATGACTGAAACAATCATTTGTTGGTGACAAACAAACCAAACACCTCTGCAAAACCTTTGTTCTCATAAGTTTTAAACTCCTACGCAATGAGTTTGTTTCGAGCTTCCTGCCGAAAACAAACTTGTCCGCGAAAATCTCGAAACTATAGTTTATTTACCCAAAAACAAACCTTTTGAGAGTTGCCTTCATTAAGCTTGGTATTCCAGTAGTTAGTTTTTCGGCCCCAGAACAAACTTTCCATGACCTGGAAAAGTTTGTTTTTCGCCACTAAACTAACCCTTGCCTCTGTTGCTATTGACCGAGTGTGCTCAGGTACAGACACACAGCCCGTGCGAACGAGGCACCACACGCCGTCAGGCGAGCAAGAACAGGGTCAGGGTCAGACACGCCCTCCACGACCAACTTCTTCCGCGTTTCGCGCCAGCCCGAGCGGCGGCGGGAGGTGTCCTCCGTAGCGAAGAAACGCCACACGAAGCACAGCAGTCGCAAAGGGCTATCTTTTCGGCAGTGGTTCCAACTAAGCAACGGTGGTTAGGTTGCGTTGTTACGATGTTGTTTGAACAGCCCCTCGTACACATCTTTTCAAAAATATTAGCTAGCCCCGGAGCAAACCTAGCAACCTGAGGTCAACCGAGTGGAACGATAGGAGAAGGTGGGTGACGTTTATGATGATGAGGGTGAGGACGATAATGCTGATGATGCGGATGATGCTGATGATGATGATGATGATGATGATGATGATGATGATGAGGGTCAGGATGATCAGGGGCAAAACCCAGAAGCACCCGGGCTGCAGAAGATGAGTGAAAAACAATTCCTCCCAGGTTTAGGCTCCGATGCGTCACCAAGCGGCACTGGCAACTCGGGTGAGGTTAGTGGACCTTGAGCGACTGCGCCGACGAGCGCGCCCGCCAGGCGATGCAGGGCGAACATGCCCCGGCACTGCGGAGCCCTGGCGCAGCACGGCCACGGACACAGACACAGACACAGACACAGACACAGACACAGACAGAGGCACAGACACAGACACAGACACAAGCACAGACACAGACACAAACACAGACACAGACACAAAGACAGACACAGACACAGACACAGGCACAGAGACACACAGAGGCACACACACACACACACCCATGTGCGCAGTCACGCATCCACGCACACGCGCACGCGCAGAGAGAAAAAAGAAAGAGAAAGAGAAAGAGAGGAAAAAAAAGAGAAGAAGAAAGGAGAGGAGAGGAGAGGAGAGGAGAGGAGAGGAGAGGAGAGGAGAGGAGAGGAGAGGAGAGGAGAGGAGCAAAGGAGAAAGAAGATGGCCTGCCAGGACCCGCTTGGCAGTGAAGCCATCTGCTGCGCGCCAGTGGAAGAAGGGTCCTGCATGCGAAATCCAGGGCGCTGACTCGAGCATAATCTCGGGGCCATGGTCAAACAGGAACATAAAAGCACACATTTACAGACATTTCCAGGCTGCGCCTACAACACGTGGTTGCACGTGGTTTCCTGTCTAGCACCTAGCCTCATGCAAGTCTCGCGGGGGCTCTCCCAAAAAGTGATCCGCATATGTTCAGGGAGAGAATGTGAATGCAAAGGCGGTAAAGATATCTCCAAGGGGGATGTAAGGGGACGCCGAAAGTGGCAACTACGTAGTTGGTGGTGGAGGGGGGGTTGTCATTGTCCCATGGCCATCTGTATCCATGTCTCGTATGATCTGGAAGCCTTGCGACAAGAAACAAACCCAGTAGGAAGAGCGAAGCTTCGCAAGAGTACAAGAGGCTGCAAACGAAAGGCAGCTGTTGAGCGAAGCATTCGTTGTTTGATAATGGCATGCGTGGCTCGAATCCTTCGGGCGCCTGCGCGAGGGGTCGGACATGTGAAGCAGGCACCCAGTCGGTGACATCAGCGCTAACTTCACCTGAGTTGGAACGCGCGGCGCTCGAAACTCAAGTTGATGGGACAAAAAAGCAAAACGGACATGGAAGAAGTCAAGTCGCTGGCGCAGAGCTGGACCGAGCCGTCGCGTCGCAGCGCGTGGACTATCATGGCCCTGGAGCCAGCACCGGCCGTCTCCCAAAGAACCTTCTGGCTCAGAGTCAAGACCATGGCGTCAGCGGAGGAAGGCACACGCAAAAGATGCGTGTTAATGAAGCCGAAATGCTTGTTAATAAGGCCCGCCTTCCTTTATGCAAGCCCCCCCTCTTTCGAGTTTCATGAAACTCCTCCCTCCAGCATTAAGTAAGCCTCCCCTGAATTAATTCCTTCCCCCCTCCTCCCTTAACGAAACCTTTCCAGCCCCCCCCCCACTTCGAGTCCCTGCCCCCCTTAATAAGCCCCCCTCCTCCTTAATGAAACCCCGCCTTGTATGAAACCCCCTCCCTGTAGATTTGTGACCCCCCCCCCTCCCCCTCAATTAATGAAGCCCCCCCTCCCCCCTTGATGAAAGCCCCCCCCTTCAAGTCATGAAGCCCCCCCCCCCCCCTTAATGAAGCTCCCCCCCCCCCCTTGAATTAGTGAGGCCCCCGTCCGTCGATTAATCAAGTCCCCCCCCTCCCCCCTTGAAGAATGCAAGTCCCCCCTTCAATTCATGAAGCCCCCCCCCCCCCTTTGAAGCTTCCCCCCCCCCCTTCAATTAATGAGGCCCCCGTCCGTCGATTAAACAAGTCCCCCCCCCTTTGAAGAATGCAAGTCCCCCCTTCAATTCATGAAGCCCCCCCCCCCCCTTTAACGAAGCTCCCCCCCCCCCTTCACGTAATGAGGCCCCCGTCCGTCGATTAATCAAGCCCCCCCCCCCCCTTGAAGAATGCAAGTAGAACCCCCCCCATCCCTCTATCGAGCGGGTCTGCTCGCGCCAGCAAGGTCTGGAGACGCTCAACGTCCCTGATATGGGGGATGAGTGGGGTGGGGTGGGGTGGTCAGCACATGTCTGAGGCATGACCCGCGTAACGCTTCATCTGCGCTCGTTTCAACGGGAGGGGGCAGGTTGAGGAGAACGGGTTGTATCTGCAAACGCCCTTCAGACTTCGAATGTGTGGCTCCTCCAAACAGCGGTTCTCGAGGGCCGCGCGTTTCAACCTCTTGATCAGCATGCTTCTGTTTCTATTCGTTGCTGAACGTGTCACGTCAGCACGCAAACGCTTCTGAGTTCCTAGTTGATTGATACTGCCATTCATGGATTGACGTTTCTCCAGAAACAAGCTGCCCATGCTGTGCTTGGCGAGCCTTCGCTTGCGAAGGTTAAACCTTCTTCTCGCAGCGTCATGTCTTGGCAGCGCATCGTCTGCTACACTCCCCAGGCCTTGATACTGCGCTCGGCGTCTTAGCCCCGTACGGGGATGCACGCGGAATGCGCGGCTGCCCAGCAGCTGCTGCTTTTGACTTGGTCAAACATCAAGATTGGCTTTGGTCCTCAGCAAGTGTGTCTCCAAAGTTGTATGTAAAGACGTGCTGCGCACGCGTAAAATTTGGTGTTCGACCGATGTTGGCTGATGTGGCATATAGCACTGAACCTTGCAGTGCTTCAATGAGTCCAGGAGAAGTGATAAGCCTATGTGGCCGTGGGTCAACACCAATGGTACCATTTTGGGGTAGGTGCAGCACCCATTTTAGCCTATTCTAGTGGGGATTGGGATGTTCACTGGGGGTACCATGTTTTGGATGTTGCCCCTTGGTCGACCATTGACAATACCCAACGGGTGCGGATTTATTTTGGGATGTCTTTTCGGATTTTTAGTTTTTTTTATTTTAGTTTTTCGTCCGGGCCAGTAAAATGTCGTATTTTACAGCATTGTCTCGCGAAATTGACGCATTCTACACTAGCCCGTCAACATCCCCAGCATCGTTTTCAACATCCCCCGCATGTCCGACCAACATCCCTAGCATCAACAACAAATCGTGGGTATCAAAATCGAACAAGTAGGTGGCGGGTTGAAAAAAATGATGATTCAAATAGGAGGGCATTTCAATCCCTGTACAAATAAAAAAAGTAGCGGGGGTAGCTTGGGGGGGGCGGCAGCCCCCCATGATGTTCGAAGAAGTGATGATTCAATAGGGGTGCAATTAAATCTCTGTAGAAAATCTAAAACGTAACGGGGGGGTTGGGGGGGGCGGCAGCCCCCCCCATGATGTTGGAAGAAGTGATGATTCAAGTAGGGGTGCAATGATTCAAGAACGGGTGCGATAGAATGTAAAAGGCAGCAGGAGGTTGGCGGGGGTGGCTTCCCCTATGATGTTCGAAGAAGTGCCTACATACAGACATACATAGATTACACAGATTACCTAAAATATCGTATTTTGCAGCATTTTCTCGCGAAATTGGACGCTCGAAAAAGATTCAAATAGGGGTGCAATGCAATCTCTGCAAGAAATCTAGAAAGTAACCAGGGGGTTGGGGGGGGCGGCAGCCCCCCCCATGATGTTTGAAGAGGGTGCAATTACTCTGCAAACAATCTAAACAGTAGCAGGTGGGTTGGGGGGGGGCTCCCCCCCCATGATGTTCGAAGAAGTGATGATTCAAAGGGCGGAACTGGTGATGCTGATGATGCGGGAAGCCAAATTCAAAAACCAATGAAAGGGTGCAATAGCCAAAAAGCCCAGAGAGGAACTGTGAAAGCAGAGGATGCGAAAAGCCAAAGCCAAAAAGCCACCAAAAGCCGCATAAACCAACAAAAAGCCGAGAACCCCAGAAGCCGAGAAGCCAACAAGCCAAGAAGCCAAGAAGCCGAAAAGCCAAGAAGCCAAGAAGCCAAAAAGCCAAAAAGCCAAGAAGCCAAGAAGCCAAGAAGCCGAAAGCGAAAAAAATAACGAAAAACATATATTAAATAAATACCCCTCCATACCCAACCACCTGCCTCCTCTGCTGGAGTTGCGCGGATGGGCAGCTGCCTTGCGAGCAAAGTCATGCCCACAGAAATGGTCCTGGCTGGCCAGTTCATATGGCCATGGGTCAAAAGCCCGTACCCCCAGTGAACATCCCAATCCCCACTAAAATAGACTAAAATGGGTGGTGCACCTGCCAAAATGGTACCAGCCATATGTGTACTTCCGATCTTGAATGCTATCCTGGACTGGGCTGGGCCCTTGCAAAAGAGGAAATGAACACCCGCCGCACAGTCACCTGCAATACACCGGCAAGTTGGGGCACTAAGTGACTCATGGATTGTCCGAGCTGTTGAGATCACCGACGTCCATTGAATCACACTTTGAGGGCTGCGAATAGAACAGTTGGCCGGGAGAGAGGAGGCCGAACGAGCTGCTCACAAAAACATGTGCCTTGCCTAGAAGGCTGGAACATAGCAGGGAGGCATGCGGGGCTTCGGGTGTTCTGGTTCGGGCTTTGGTTCCGCTGCAGGCTTCTGGTGTTGCGCTTATGGTAAAACTTGAGGGTGTCAGGCTCTCGGTTTAAGATTTTGGCCTGATGCACGTGGTTTTGGGGCATGTAGGCTTCGTCCTAAACGTCTAATAGCTGCATCTTGCATCCATCTCCTTCTGATCTCCATAAACTTCTGGAACCACAGGGACAATCCTGGAACACACTCCTAAGCCTCGGGATGACCATGATGTCAGTCTGCCCAGAGCAACCCATAAGTGTCCCTTGCTTCGCTGAGCCTTGTTTGGCTCCATTTGGCTGTGGGTCAAAACCCTAGGTGGCAAATGGATGTTCATCCACCCCAAAATGGATCGCCATAGGTTATGCCCCATGGCCATCTGGGTATGGGCCAAACTTAAACCACCAGGAATTGGACCGCAGGTTTTATTCCATGTTTCCATTTACCAGGGCACCCCATTTTGGGTACCTAACCAATTTTGGACCCACAGCCATCTGGTCTTCAGCCAGGCGCGTGGCTCGTCCTGAGCCTCCGGGCAGCACGTCCAGGAACGCCGCCAGCTCGGCTTCGATGGCCGGCCCCACCACGCGCTGGGGAACCTGGATTCGGAGCAGCTCTCGGCGCGCGAGCTTTGAGGGAAGAACGGGTCACTTGGCCCTTTCAGGATTTGCGGGCATGAGGAACATGCAAGAACCTTGAAATTGGTGGAGGGGAGCTACTTGCGCCTTTGGTCAAAGGCACTAGTGCTACAGCTGCCAGCCACTTTTCAGGTTCTTCACGGTTTGGTCACAGAAAGTGCCAGCTGGCTTCCTCCTCAGCATTGAAGGGGATGGAAAGAACGGACTTGTAGATCTCCAAAAAAGAATGAGAAATGTGTGTGCTCAAGCAAAGCCTCAAAAGCCCAAATAGCCCAGCAACACCCCGCTAGGCTGATCGAAGCTACGATCGTTTCAAGGAGCTGAACCGAGGTCTCCAGGAGAATTATGACACTGTCCGCCAGGAAAGCACAAATAGCTGAGTTGCCTGCTATGGAAACCAAACACACAAAAGGACATGAAAGCGGGGCAGAGGGAACTAACACGACCAGCTTGAGTTAGCACTTGCAAAAGGTCCCACTACCCACCCAGCAACCAAGCAACCACCCACCCACCACCCAACCCACCCACCCACCCACCCACCAACCAACCAACCCGACTCGTCCCTTTCGTCCCAAGGCGCCTTTGGCCAAAGCCCCGTGTTGAACGTCATCGAGTGGCAGCTCTGCTCCAGGGCATCTTGAACCTCCGTTCCAGAGAGCGGTCACCCCATGCCATGTGCTGAAGGCGTGTCCTGTTCAGTCCCCAACCATGAGCCCACATACAGACTGTGCCAAAGCAGTCCACACCATCAGAGCCACAGAGATACCTTCCCACCAATGAACATGGAACCTGACAGGGAGTCTCTTTAAAAGGAAAATGGTCCAAACCGCAACAAATGGCAGGGTATCAAGGGTTTCAACTGCAAGTTCTGGTGAGCTGGGGCATTCGCCATGCTCTCTGGCTGCAGGTCTCGCACGGCTCTGGCCTCAGACGCACCCAACCAACGACCCATCAGCCAAATAGCGTTGCCTTGGGCTAGTTTCCCAGCCATGTCGCATTTGCCACCCTCATGCCGTTCTCAATCTTAGGGGTCGAACGCCAGTGGAAACTGTCGGTCTCTTGCCTCAACACCAAGTTGCCACAATCGGCAAGTGAGGCAAACGACCTGGTCTTCCCAGCATGGTGAACCTTTCTTTCAAGCTGTTCGCAAATCTCGCGATCCACCACAAGCTAGGCGTCTTCTTCTCTTGAAAAGATCGGCACATTGAAGACAATCATTAAGGAAATCCACGAAAAAGATTGCAACCGTGCACTGTTGCCAGAACAGAAGCGAGCACAGCATGGGCCGGACTTCACCGACATCTTTCGTCGAGGACTTACGGTGTGCAGATGGCCTCAAAGTCCAGGAATCAGGTCCTCAGTCCTTTGCAGAGCCAGAGATCATCTTCAAGGGGCAACATGCCTTCAATTTCGTGTGGCCATGCTGTGACCCTTATCGAGACGTGAATGACTCACCATAACTGCTTTCTACGCGGCGTACCTGCCAGTCCTAGACCCTTCAGGAACCACTCACAAAGCCGAGCAAACAAAGTCACTGCGGCTGAGGAGCTGGCCATTGCTGACTTCAATTTGTTGCATCAGCACAACATTGTTCAACCAAAGTGGGATTGGTGCAAGCCAATCTTCCCAAAAGCTGACAGCTTGCTTCTCAACCTCATCAAGGTGACGGTCGTAGCATTGCCACGACGACGCGCGTGCTAAAATATGTCTGGGCCCACCATACACGCCCCGATACACCCACCCATAAAACAGGTGACGTATCCTGTTTTTGCAGCCACGCTCGAGCTTCCAGGTGTCCTCGAAACGAGCCGGACGATTGTTCTTGCGGTCAGTGCATCCCCCGTACATCTTGCAGCATTTGTGAGTGCCTTCGTCCTCCTCCTTTACCTTCAGAGCAGACATTCGAGACTGAAGGGCCGCCGTGGCAAATGCATAGACCCGCTGGGCAGAATATTCGGGCCCGAAACCGTCTGGAACACGTATCGGTCGCCTTCCGGGCGGGATGCCACAGAACCCGAAAGGTTGCTCATCACACTGACGTGCAACGAGGCAAGCTGGGACAAATAGGCTCGGGCGGTGGCTTTGATAGCACGGCCTGTCATAAAAAGCTTGATGCTACCAAGCATCGCATCGTGCACGCCCTTCAGATCATCGTACATCCTGTCCCTGGTCTTGTTTGGCATGTCTTTGATGGTCCCGTTCGAATATCTTGGATATCCTTCAGAGTTCTTGTAGGCAGTTGCATTCCTTCAATGCAGAGCCGTAGCCATTTGTGCTCGCAATTGCGAGAAGTCCCAGATTTCCCAAGCTCATTGCCATGGCGTGGTGGCAGGAGTTCTTCGTCCTGGTGCTGGCGAACGCCTGCAAAGACGAGCACTGTGATGATATTGTCTGGGTGCAGCTCTCGAATGACACTTCAACGAGGCTTCCCCGGCACGCCGCAGCGAGAGCGCAGCGAGACCGGTGATCGCAGCCCACAAGAGTGATCCAGATGACATGGGTTGTGTGGCAAAAGAACCGCATGCATTTGGCCACAAAGATGGCGTTGGATTGGAACTTGCGGTGCTCATCCCTGTCTCGCATCCACACCCAGATGGACGTTTTCGCAGGAAGGCCCTTGAGCCTTGCAGAAGTGGAGCCGGAGAGGGCGGTGATGTGATTGGACACGAGTGAGTGCTCTGATCCAGGCGAGTGCACCTAAACGAATGTCGCCAAGTATCAGGAGGAACATCCTGGAGCAAAGTATGGAATGACAGCCGCCGCGGCGGCAGCCAGTGCCTCGTTTGACACCCTCAAGCAAGTTCTCCAGTTGATTGCTCTCAAGGGCAGTATTGCTTTGACATGGGTGGGCGCCTGCCTGGGTGCATTTCTTTCCCAGTGCAGGTGGACTTCCAGTAGATCCCTGCACCTTGGGAGAAAAATTGGGGCTGCTGTGTTTGGGAACAAATCAAGCCCTTTGTCCAAGAATTCGTCAGCGATCAGCTGGATGAAGAATTCGAGGACCTGTGGACAGCTACCCTACTTCGCCAACCAAATTTGAATCTGGTCCATAGTGAGCCTAAAATGAGAGTCGTGTCAAAAGAATTCCCGTTAAATCAGGGGAAGCCCATGTGGCTGTGGGTCAAAACCAATGGGATGCCATTTTGGAGATTTCGGTGAATTCACCGCCCATTTCAGAACCGATTTTAGTGGTTGGATTGAATCGGATGTTCACTGGAACGTGGCGTGTGGGTCAAAAATAGGTAGCCACAATGGAACCCTGGTAAGTGGAAACATGGAACAAAACCTGCGGTCCCATTCCTGGTGGCTTAATTTGATTGGTTGGCACCACCCATTTTAGAACCTATTTTACTGGGGACTGGGATGTTCACTGGGGGTAACCGGGGCTTTTGACCCACAACCACGTGCAACGTGGCACGTGGAGATGTCCGCGGCGCAACTTGGTCTCCCACTGCCCAGCCCTCGCGGGCCGCCCACGGGAGGCTCGTCAGGGCCACCTGCAAACAGTCTCAGCCGCCCGCAAGAAGGGTGGGGTGGATTCTCGGTGGCTTTCTGCTCCCCTGCCACAAGTGACTAACTTTTAGTGGTTCAATTCAGAAAACCCATCAGTTGTCAAAAGGTGAAAGTCCTAACATCCGTTGGCAAAATGCAGCAAAGGAGTGGTTTGGGATTCTAACGGGTCCCTGGTCCTTGTAGAAGCTACATGCGAAACCCTCCTGAACCAAACCACCAATCCAAACCACCAATTACAGGCAAGGTTTCATCAAGCCTGTCTCTGGCAGAGATGTCTGCCCCATCCCCGAAGCAAAACAACACCTTGCGCAGCGCGACATCGCTGACAAGTGAGCCACTGATTGTACCTCTGACAAGAACATGTCATGTGCTACAAGCAATTCACCTCCTTTGGATTTCCTCTTTGAGCCTTGGACCACGAGTTGCACAAGCTCGTTGAGTGACTTGTGCTTGCAACGATGCTTGTGGATGCAACCATAAGCCATCGCCTCTGGCTCCGCCTCTTGCCTCAGTCCCCATGGCCCTGGAACATTGATGTAAGTGCCCGTGGGTAAAAAAATAGTATTTGGTAACCCCAAATGGGTTGCCCCGGTAAATTGAACCAAGGAGTAAAACCAAAAACCTGCGGCTTTTTTTGTTGTGGTTTCATTTTGACCCGTCCCCCAGTCACTGCAGTTCGTGAAAAAGCAGCGCATGCTGCACACAGAGCTGAGAAACATCCGTCTGTCTGGGACCATAATAAGCAACACTCCAAGGCAGCTGGCCCTTCTGGTGGCGGTTGCAAATGTCGGCGAATGCCAGTCTCCTGCGATGAGTGTCTCTCACCAAGCCTACTGTGGAAGACACATGCAAAAAGAAGGCAAATTAAAAGAGTGTCTGAGGAAAATTGATGCGCCAATGATTCGCCGATGCTTCACACAGGAGGTCCTTTTCGCTTTGCATGCCACTCAGATGAGTTGTTGCCGTGCTAAGCAATGCGTGTCCTCTGCAATCGCTGACAGGTTTTCCAGAAGGAAGACCTTGTTCTCCACTTCTTCATTCCGGACCTCCGGGGGAATGGGCGAGCCTTGGTGAAGAAATTAGCCTCTAACATCAAAAGAACAATGCTCGAAGAGATACCTAGAAGCATGAGTGTGCCTGTGAAGGTGTGGGGGAACAGCCCCTTCGCAAAGGTCTTGCTGAAGTAGTTGCATTGTTTCAACCATTGTCTGAAATTCCACCAAGTGGTTGTAGATGGATGCATGTCATTAGTCGCAGCAGAGTCCAGCCACAACATTGGCACCGCCTTCTGCGCGAAGTCCGCATTGCCAAGCCAGGCATCGTGGGGTGCAAACCTCACGCTGGGTGGCAGCTTGCTATATGCCTTGAATGCTATACAGGCAGCTGCCAAGCGAGCTGTTTCTGAGCTGTTTTGCCACACTTAGCACCCAGCTCAACCATGGTGGCGGCTGTTCCAACCACCTCTCGCAACACCTGGTCGAGAGTCCAGTTCCGATTCGAGCATTTGACGGTCGAGCTGTGCCGCATTCAGCACCGGGCCTCTAGGATGGGCTCTGTGCTGGCAAGGCTGGCCATCCTGGCTTGAACCTTGGAAGGCATACGAGAAAGTCCCAGGCCGCTCTACCCCTGGAACCAAAAACAACCAACCCTCACCGTGCGGCGGGTTTCTCTGTAGCATGGGTCAAAAGCCCGGTTAGTCCCCAGTAAACATCCCAATCCAACCACTAAAATAGGAAGCCTAAAATGGTTGGTGAATTCACCGAAATCCCCAAAATGGGATCCCAAAACGGTTTTGACAACCACGGCCATCTACCCGGGTTTCCCTTCGCCACACCTTTCCCCACCAGGCCTGCCCTCTCCGCGAATCCGCGCCTGCAGCTCCATGAGCTCGCCCTCCTCCCGAGGCCTTTGGGCTTATGTGATGCGCGGCCCAGTGCACCACATACCCCATGTATACACACATGGGCGTGGGTCAAAAATGGGGAAACCCCAGAACGGAACCCTGGAAAGGGAAACCAGGACTAAAACCTGCGGTCCAATTCCTGGTGGAATTTGGACCCATACGCACATCAAGCTGTGACCAGTCCCTGCCCTTCTTGGAACGAAGCCTCAAGGCGGCACCACTCAAATCTCACACAGCTCCACTGCGAGGAGCGCGGGGAGCCGGGTGCCGTGCTTGTCTGGTGCCGGCTCCCCCAAGTGCACCATGACCAGCACGGCCAAAGGTGCCGACTCCAGCACCGAGACGACTCCTCGATCAAACAGTGGCTCAAAGTAGCTCCGGGCGGGCACTTGGATGCAGGGTCATGGGTTGCCAACAAGCTTGTTTGCCGACTGCAAGGCTTCTGGTTTCCCTGGTGCAACGGCTGTGGTGCCTTTGCGAACAGCCTTCTCCAAATTCCATCCAGGGACGTGATTTTGATTTGGGGACCCTTTGGTGGACATCATTTGAGCATTGATGTACTATTTTGGAGAGAGCCATCCTCATGGACATGTGTGTATTCCGGCATTCTCCATATTCGTGCGTCTCAAAACGGGCTTTTCTCATGTGGTTTCCCTTTACCCTCATTCCAAAACCGGTCCATCTTGAAAAGCATCCAAACAACCGGGTCTTCCGTTTTCCGGTTTGCCACCCCCGCTTTCTTGCTGCTCTTCTTCATTTCAGGGACACTCCAAAGAGGGAAAAGAAAGAAAACCCCGGTTGCGCTGGCCCTTTCTCCTGGGGCTTGGGGTTTTGGAGGGCGTCCGATCAACCAACCGCGCCGACAGCGCGGCCTCTGAGGCGTTGCTTCAAGAGCTCCTCGCTGCCTTCCAGCTGCAGCTGCACCCGCGGCTCCTCGCCCGGCTGAGGTGACTGAGCCGAAACCCCTCCGTCGCCTTTGGGAGATGAGATGAAGGCCAAAAGCTTGGACAGGGTCAATGGGGGGGGGGGGCGTCGGCTTTTTGTTGGGAGGGTGCCTTTGAGAAATGGGGTGGGTTTGAAGGGGAAGAAAGGAAGCCAGACGTTTTGGGCAAACTGGCAGGTCCGCAAAGCATGTCAGGAAGATGAAAATGCCGCTCGAGTGTCTGGAAAACTGCAGAATCAAAGGCTATCTTCAGAAACCTTGCTTGGCTGTGTGTTTTTCGTAGACGCTCATCGGACGAAGATGTGTCATCTCTTCACTCTGCAAGTGGCTTCAAGGAGTGCAAAGCTGGCCATTATTCCCTCTCGCGCCCACACACACACACACAACGTCAAGCGTCACATGGCCATGGGTCAAAATCCCGTACCCGCAGTGAACATCCCAATCCCCACTAAGATAGACTAAAATGGGTGGTGCACCTACCCCAAAATGGTACCATTGGTTTTGACCCACAGCCACATCAGGTGTGAAACCAAGGCAGCAAACATGGTCTGGCTGGCCAGCAAGCGCTCCTCACCATCTGCTGCAGTAGGTGCCGGTGGCAGCATGAACCTGACATCAGGCTCACTATAAAGCTTCACCGGCCACATTAGCTTCCTGGTCTTTCTCAGTCTTTGTGGAACTGTACAGGCAGGCACTTCTGACTACCGAGCAGTTGTTTCTGGCACAAAGATGTACTGTATAGGGACTCCTCAGCTTCCCCGCCCCTGTCTCAAACGCTGAGGGCGTCGCCCGACATCCAACTCGTATAGCACCACCTTGTTGCGTTTGGGTCTGGCTGGGAAACCACAGGTGGGCTATGCAACAAACGTAGTGTGTTCCATTGTCATGGCTGTGAGTCAAAAATAGGTACCCAAAATGGAACCCTGGTAAATGGAAACATGGACTAAAATCTGCGGTCCCCTGGTGGTTTAATTTTGACCCATACCCTCATGGCTGGGGCCTGGTTTCTTTTCACTGGCACGCTGCCTCAGCCCATCACTTGGCCGGCCAGCTCGACTGCCTCCGCTGAAAGCCGACCCAAGTACGGCCTGGCGGAGCGCGCGCGGAGGCTGCCTGTTTTGCCTGAAAAGCCCTGGCTTTCACCATGCTTATGGGAAGGCGAGCAGAGGAGACCAGGCCACAAAGGGTCGTTGGGCAACGGGTATTCCCAGGCCAGGGTGGCAACAGATATTCCGCTGTTTTAGGCTGAACAGCCTGGGGTGAGCGGGGCACTGAGTGATTGCCCTGAAAGCGATGCCCCGCCTGAGCCTCTCTCCCAGGGAGAGGCTGCCGGCGCGGGTCATTCGCGTGGTCAGCATTGCCTCTTTGGCCACAGCCTGGGAAATCACTCGAACGGACCAGCCAGCATGGTGGCGAGTCTCTTGAATCCGGAGTCGAAGGGAGGTTGGGGGTTGGGGGTTGGAGGTTTGGGGGGGTTGAGGGCAGTCAAGAATCGGTTGGGCCTTGAAGTTTGTCCCTCGAGTCGAGTCGAGGTCCCATTGGGGCCGGGCCATGTGCCGATGATCGAACACTCCGAACTTGCCCCACACAAAAAGCCGCTGCAAACAACAGGCCAGAAAACAAGGCAAGCTCCCCGCCCACCCCAAAGTCCCCAAGGGCGCCCCACGCCAAACCTGGCGCAGGCAGGCCCAAACCTCAGCCATTCTGACAAAGAAGGCAGAGTCAGCGACTTCACACTGGACAGTGGGAGATGGCACGCTTTCGGACACCGAGCGGCTTGTTCTTCATGAAACCCCGGCAGAAGATGTCCCGGACTTCTGCCTGACAAGCGAGGCTCAAAGAGCCAAAAGGCAGGAGGCACGCAGATTCGCCATGGTAGGCACCATGAAACGGTATGACCAATTGTTGGGGAACGTTGCCGGCCATTCTAGGCACCTCCTTCTCCTCTGGGGCAAGCTTGGCCTTCCGCTCCTGAGCAAAGACAAGAATCACCTTGTGACCCTGTGCCCTGTCTGTGAATGGCCTACACCTCACCGTGACCTGCAAGCTCACCTCAACCTTGTCTCCCACCATCCGACTTGTGACGACTTCTCAGGACTCAAATCGAGTGACTGGCATGGGGGCTCACGCTTTATTTGCGTGCCGTCTACAGGTCACTTTCCAGAAATTTGGAGGCCTCAAGCTGGAGGTTGTACTCCTCGTGCTGCTCTGGCGAGGCCTCCTCCTCAGAGGAAAACCAAGGAGCTTGAGCTGATTCTTCACCCGTGACCATGGCGTACGACTTTGGGCTGCATCCACGTGCGAGCAGTGAATCTGACAAAGCCACATCGGGCGACATCAAAGCACGCAGCTGGGATGACTCGGCAAGCATCATTCAGAGTGCTTGGCTTGCCGAGCGGCTTTGCGGGTCTCCGTCTTTGGGCAAGTCAGAAGCAAATCTGTCCTCTGGGGGTCCTTTTGGGTCACGCCTTGAATCTCAGGCAAGTGCATCTGGCGGGGGCAGGAACGGCAAGGGCTCCAGCCTTAGCCCAAGACGTCAGGTGCTCAAAATGTGTCAGATAGCCGGCGACTTCTGGCTTGCAATTGCACGTCCACTCTGCACGTGATGAGCCCTCATCTGAGAGCCCAAGCCCATTCCGTTGGCGTGTGGCTGTCCACTTGTCAGGAAGCACAGAGACAATCTCCATGACAGTCCTGAGTGTGGTCGGTTTTTACACCAATATTCCAAATGCCCGCTTGAAACCTCCGGTGTTGCGATGTATGGCATTGGGCTTGTCATTTGCCTCAATGTCCACTGCACAAGTAGACCGTAGACCCTGCATCTAGCTCAATCATGTCAAAGCAAAAATGAAGAAAACATCAGCGTCAACCTCAATTCAGACTTGCAAAGCCATACTGAAGAGGAGGTCTGTGTTCCGACCTTGATCTGACTGAGAGCGCAGCTCATAGGCCAGCCACCAAAGGGGTGAGCGCTCCATGGGTCGTTTCCTTTCAGGGCGCTTGCACGTCCGGAAATGCAGAGTCAGCGGGTGCAAAGGCTGCCTGCGCTGCGCTCTCTTCAATGGAATGAACAGTTTGTTCCACTTTTTGTTTGTTAACGAATTCCGAAGAATTAATGAGTTCGCGGCTTTCAAAGTCTGATCTGCAGTCCTGGCTGATCGCACAGCTTGCTCAAGTTGTCTGCTAACTTCAACCTTCTCCGAGGGCTGGTCAGCCTTGGCCAAACAATGGAGAGGTGTCTGAGGCATACGCTAGATGTCTTAAGTGAACACAAAGACTGCATAAAAAGCTAGGAAGCAATAATCTGCTGGCCCTGATACTGTATGTGGTAAGACAAGCGCCAATGCATGCCGGAAATAGCAAAGCACTTTGGTGAAGATGGAAACTAGGTTTGTCATGGCAAGTCACGAGAAGCCTCGCCCTGTCTGCTGCCTCCAACTCGCATGTTCCGGCGAAAGGCCTTTCCCAAACAGCCGCTCAAATTTGCCGCGTCTTTCAATCTCCAAGGGTTGCTGACAATGCGATTCGCGGGTCAGACTCAAATTGTTTGCAAGCCCAAGGCGCCAAGGCTACCTTCGCTTTCTGGGCCACCCAGAAACTCGCAAGCCGTGATGGGCGGCTGCAAAGTTGCAAGCGCAAGCGCACCAGAAGAATTCCAGTTGAAGTTGAAATATGGCCATGGGTCAAAAGCCAAATCGTACCCCCAGTGAACATCCCAATCCCCACTAAAATAGGTTCCAAAATAAATGGGTGGTGCACCTACCCCAAAATGGTACCATTGGTTTTGACCCACGGTCATATCAAGATGCGAATGCGCACGCGCGCCGCGAGCGGCTCTTGCGGGGCACCCTCACGTGGCGGCAAAGGCAAATGGCCGCCCGCTCGGATGACCAAAGAACAGCCGTGGCTCGACAGACGCAGGAGCTTCATGACACCCACAACAAGGCCATCCACAAGAAGGCCAAATGAAATGTCTGAAAGGGCATTTGAGTAGAGTCGACTGTTCTAGGGGACACTTCCGCATTCTTTCCAGGGATCCTTCTTCCCAGCAAACCGTCAGAACCCCAGGGGAAACAACTGGTTTTTGAAAAGAACGATGGTTGAAAAGAATGGAAAAGGAATCAACCCCTAGAACTGTGCTCAACAAACCTCTTCGCTTGATCTGATACATGTTGACTTCCCCGCGCGTTCGTTCCAAAACAGAACGAGCTACTCGGCGGCCCGGCGCCAGGCTCGGTGCCTGGCAGCTTCTCCAGTTGCGTACGCATCCTGGCGAACTGGCGCAAAGCGCCCAGAGTTCGCGGCCAAGTTGGTTCCGCGGAAGAAATGACTCATCAATTGTTGGCAAGGTGACCATCGGAGCAAGAATCCAGATCAAGACAATGAGCCAAAGGCCGTTATTTGCCCTTTTTGTGCATGTCAGCCATAGGAAGCTCAATAGCTAGAGAAGCGTCATGCTCCTCTTCGAACATTTGGGCCACTCAAAATACGAACGAGAAAAAAAAACAATGGATTCCACTACTTCAGAACGTCTAGAACCGCCCAACTCCCGCCAAACCCGTTTCAGATCTGGGGCTTGCCCCAATCCCGAGTCCCCGCCTCTTCAGGGACGGAACCTGCAAGGAGTCCAGCTGCAGCGGCTCGGCGGCCGAGGGCGGATCCACCTGGAAGGTGTCCTTTGAGGGGAAATAGATTTCCCCGGTAGATGACTAAAATTGACTAAACCAGGGAAGCCAGGAATCGCCACCTGTTTTTTCGACCAACACAACCAAAAAGGACACCTATGCCTGGGAAGGCGATCGCTCGGGCCAGTCGTGTTGCCCATCGACTCAGTGCACTGTTCAGTTCCGATTCGGGGGGAGTTCCGGAGGGGGGGAGAGTTCCAGCAAGTTCCAGAGGGGGAGGAGTTCCAGTTCGAGTTCGAGTTTGGGCAGAGTATGTGCAGTGGTGAATGTGTTCTCTTCAGCGGGTGTGTTCATCAATTGGCAGGCGCGTGTACAGTGGTGAGTGTTAGCTGGAGCGGGTGTGCATATCATGTAACTTTTGCAGGCAGCTGCGCAGTGGTGAATGTGCGCAGTGGTGAGTGTGCTCTGTCTAGCGAGCGCATGTCATTTGGCAGGCACGTGCAGTCGCGGGTGCGTTCTCTTGGGCGGGCGGGAATACCATTTGGTCGGCATGCGTGCAGCGGTGAGGGCGTTCTCTCGAGCGGGTGTCCTTTTCATGTGGCAGGCATGTGCGCTTTTCCTTCTTGGGGACTTCCGAGTTTGAGCTCGAGTTTGTGGGAGGCGCGCACTGTATCGACTTGGAAAAATCATCCGATTCACAAATGGGTATGGGTCAAAACTAAACCACTAGGAGACCGCAGGTTTTCGTCCTTGGTCACCAGGGCAACCTATTGTGGGGTTACCCCATTTTTGACCCACAGCCACATCTGTTCATTACACAAAGCTAACGTCCCTGATGTCCACGCTGAGCTTCAGGAGCTTAGGGGGCGCCAGTGTAAGCGGCGGCAAGCGCTTTGCCTCGCCTTGGCCACCGGCCGCCGGCCCCGGGCTCCGGCGCGCACCAAGAAGCTGGGCGCTCGGCCTGCCATGCTCAGGACAAATGGCTGTGGGTCAAAAATAGAGTAACCCCAAAATGGGGCTCTGGTAAATGGAACCAAGGACTAAAACCTGTGGTCCCCTGTTGGTTATACTTTGACCCATACCCAAATGAGTCAAAGTTAAAATCCATCGGTTTGCTAACGGGCTTTTGGCCAAGCCCTTACATGTCTAGACCATTGGAACAAAGCGATCTCCTTTGAGCCCATAATCAAACCCGGGTATTCAAATGGTCGTAATCCCAGAACCATGTAGAGGACTAAAAAGGCGGCTGCGCCCATTTATGGTTGGGATTGGCACTAAGCTTCATCTACCCGGGTGTTAAGTTTGGCTCAAATGTTGGCCTGGCAATCTGCCGACTCAATGTGTTGTATGCGCCTACCACGTGCCTTCAGGTTTTCCACATAGGCGGCAACACAGCTTCAAGCTCACAAAAACAACTCTTCATTCAACGGACACGCTGGACTTCAGCACAAAGGCATGTTGGCATTGAAACAAGGTAATCCTCGACTGCTGACTCAGTCCAATTACTAACAATCGTAATCCTATGCTAACTCGTTGCTAGATACGTATGTCTACATTGCTGCCAAAGTGTGGCTGGTAGAATCGTGCTTAATTTTGCTCAATCGAAAAAGAAGGACAACACCTCAACAAATGCGTTACCAACTCTTCCGCACCTTCCTCGGACGTGGCTGGCGGCGGCATCAGCTGCTCGACCTTCACAAGCTGTCTTGAATTGCACCGCCGCTCTCGAGCGAAGGAATGCGAAGGACCTCCTTTCAGCAGGAGCCTTCACGCAGCTTCTCCCTTGCTCTTCCCATCTGGCCATGGGTCAAAAGCCCGGTTACCCCCCAGTGAACGTCCGATTCAATCCAACCACTAAAATAGGAAGCCTAAAATGGGCGGCGAATTCACCGAAAAACCGACCAAAATGGGTTCCGATCCAAAACGGTCTAACGACAACCACAGCCATCTGGCCCATCTGCACCCCGCGCCTTGTCCCGCAGTCCAGTAAAGGCCTCCCAGGTCAAGGGCCTCACACTCGCGTCTCACGACAAAAACAGCTCCCCTTTTGCGCCCACAAGCAGGGCTCCGTGTTTGTTTGTTTCTCTTCACTACGAGGTGGACTTAAACACCTCGGGGGTTCCCTGTTGGCGAAATCAAGCACTGGGTTTAAGCGGGCCCACTTTGGGGGTAGTCAAAAAACGGAAACCTGACTCCAAGCCCAGTCCACTTGCAATCGTCCCGCGAGATTCTCTCGGCGCCCCGGCGACCAGAAGAGGCCCTCTGCTGCATTCACCTCTTCGAAGAGGCGCTCCTGCGTAGCAGAAACGGGGCGCGGGAATGACACTCTCAGCAGAGCCTCCATCAAGAAAGGATGGATGACACAGAACCAAATCCAACAGCTGCAAGCTGGCAACTCGAAGTTTTCCACTTTCGCACAGCGACCTCGGAGCCTTAGGGAAATTGGTAGACACATCCCCTGCAGTGCGCTTTCTTTTCCTCGGCCATCTGGCTCCTGCACCGGCTCTTGGCTGAGATCCGGCAGCTGCGGCGGCTGGAGGCGCACCTGACGCGACGGATTCCGGCGGGGCGCACCGAAGCCTTGCGCCAGTCGAGAATTTGGGGGTGGGGGGTTTGAAGGAAGACAAGGGGGGCTTGGGGGGGAGGTGTTGGGAGGGGAGCTGGGGGGGGGGGAATTGAAGGGGGGGAATCGGCGGTTGAAACCAAGGCACGGCTTCCACAATGTCCTCTGCGATCTCTGACGCCAGGCTCAGTGTCTGGCAACGGGCGATGTAAGAACTGCAACACATTTCTGTGCGCCCCAGCGATTTCGCGGCAGCACGGGGCTTGATAACATCGACATGAAACAAGACTGCCGCACAAATTGGCCGTCCTATGGTTGCTTTCATGCATGAATCAATCAAACATGCCTACCCTCTTTCTCAAGCAACCTCTACCTCCACTCTTTCTCTGGTGCAGTGCTACCTGGATCGATGCCCCTGCCATTTCCCGGGTATCGGCCGAAGCCGGGGCCGGGGCCTGCTCTTTCCGCATGTACTCCTGCAAAGCCGCCCGGCGTTCCCAGTGCAGGTCCTCAGCGAAAGAGACAAAATTCAACGCGCGCCGGCGAGCCGGAGCCGCGAGCCGGAGCCGCAAGCCGGGGCCGCCGGAGCTGGACCACGTTGCAACGGCCACAACCATGGATGGCCTTTTGAAAAAATAGATGGCCCTGGTAAATGGAATGAAACCCATCTAAACCAGTGGAACCCATTTAGTTCCAATCAAGCTAACCTAAAAAAGGACACCTCTGGCCACAACATGTCAGCCATTGGGGAATCATGAAAACATGGGTCTGAATTTTAATGGGGGACCCCTTTGGTGGACACCATTTTGGTGGGGATAAAAACGGGCACCAACCACTTTGGAGGGGGTTCCCTATTGAAATTCCTAGCCACATAAGCTTGAGAGAAACACTATAAAACGCCTGGCACACTCGCTTCACAGAGGGGCTCAAGGGAAGTGCACTCCTGTGATTGACAAGGGCATGGTACCATTGCTCCATCTGAGCCTTGCCACTCAACTGGGTGGCGAGGAGAGTTGCAGTCCCATAGGTGCGCTGGCCAACATTGCTAGACTGGCCATGCGTTTGGTACTATTTCTTGCGGGGATGCGGTGTGCGGAATCTCTTGGGTTTGGGGACGCTTTGTTGAACCTGCTTCCTCTGTGTGGATGGAGCAACTCCGAGTTGTTCTCCAGTTTCCTTGGTGTCGTCGGAGCTAATGTTTCGGGAGATGGGCAAGCCATGGGCATGCGTCGCACCGTTTCTCGGGAACGGAGTGGCACCTGTGCCAAACCAAATGACGTTGACGACACGGCGACTGCAGTTGCGACTCTCTGCCCAAGGTAAATTCTTCCCCAAATGACTCAACCTAGCTTGCGAACTGGAGCAGCCACTTCCTTGGGCAAACTTCCTTGGGCTCCTGCCCAGTCAGAAGCAACTGTATGCCAGCGTGTGCATGGCTCCAAACTGGCCAAAAACTGAGAAGCAGGCTCCAACAGTCGCCGAGCCATTCATCGCCAGCTCAGTGACTGGTTCCTGAGGGCTGAGTGTCTATTGGTCGCCTGTAGTCTCCCACAAATAAAGCGCGCTGATCCAGAGAAAAGTTTGTCAGAGTTGTTATAAAGAACACAAGAGAAACACTGCATTTGAATTGAGTCCGCAGACTTTGGTGCTCTTGCTTTGGGGGCAAATGTTTTGGCCATCTGGCCATGGGTCAAAATCCCGGTTACCCCCCCAGTGAACATCCCAATCCCCACTAGAATAGGTTCTAAAATGGGTGGTGAATTCACCTACACCAAAATGGGATCCCATTGGCGTTGACAACCACAGCCATCTAGTCCCAACGCGTTGGTCTAGAAGGATGTGACTGGTCCAACAAGGAGTCTCTCAGCACCAGACTTGAAGCTCAGGGTAAGTCTTCAGGCACCTGCGCTGGGTTGTCTGTCTGTCTGTGTGTCAAACGTCAAGTGGCACTGTCTTATGTTTTAGTGAGCCCCAGGAGGCACCAGACCTCATTCTTCAAAATCCGTTCCCCAGACCTCGAACCTCCCCATCCCGGAGCCTGCCCGGAATGCCCCAAACCCACGGGCTGAGACCCCACAGCCGCTAAGGCGAGAAATCGAACAGAAAACAAGACCTTCATCTTGCTGGTTCGATGGCCAGAGAATCCCTATGAACTATACCCTATGGTTTCCTTAACGGGATTCCCTAGGTTCAACACCCTGGGTCAGTCCCTGTCAATCGCCAGCAAGATTGCTACCCTTAGTCCCAATGATTTTGAACAGGCAAAGGTCGGGCACGATGAGCAACAATTGACACGTACAGCCGCACCAGGACGAGGTGAAGTTGCCAGGCGTGGGCGCAGTGAAGGAGAACATCATGTGCGCCTGAGGCCAAGAAACTCGAAAAATCACAAGATGAGCACGAAGTGAAAAAGAAATGGACGACTTGGATCTGCATGAACCGTGGCCAGGACTTCCGGACAGCGAATAGTAATAACGACCACATGGAACTCTGGACCCTTCGCAGCCCTCAACCCAATCCAGCGGAATCCTGCAGATCCAGATCCGGACTCCAAAGCTTAAGGGCCTCTGGGCCCCGCAGCTTTCAGGCGGGGAACAAGGTCATCTGGCTGTGGTTGTCAATACCACTGGGATCCCATTTTGGGGGTAGGTGAATTCACCACCCATTTTAGAACCTATTTTAGTGGTTGGATTGAATCGGATGTTCACTGGGGGGTAACCGGGCTTTTGACCCATGGCCATCTTGTTCTGAAGCTGGCCGTCCAGAAAAGTTCCGAAGCGAGTCTCTGGGCGCAGGGCTTCATCGCCCGGCAGCACGCGCCTCACAACTTGGCTTCGGCGGGGCGTTTTTTTTCCCCGTGTTTTTGTCTCTTTAAAAAAATTAAAAAAAATGCTGGAGCAGAACCTGTTGTGCTCAGCCATTGTCGGTGCCCCAGCATACCAAGCGCCAAGTAGAGAGAATGTTGACATGTCAAGCCCTGCAGCTGTCAAGGCTCCCACCCGGTGGTTTGATGACAGGTGAAGTGCTGCGTCTCGTCGCCGGGCAACACCGAGTCCTTTGCGGGTAGCCAGCTGTGCCATGCTCCTCTTACAGCTTGTTGTCCCACATCCCAACACTTCTCCGGCCACACAAAATGCATTGCGACACAGGTCCTGGTAGTTCTGCCGAGGAGTGTTTTGGACCCACTCAAACCTCAGTGTAGCAGCATTGCAGAGTCATCGAACTGTAATACGCAAACGCAAGTGTATCAAGCACGGCAAGAAGGTAATGTTAACCCCGGATTGAGAAACCCCTGGTTGATTCATAGGGGGGTGTCCGATTCAGACCGCTTTTGGACGGAACTCCCCCCTAATAATGGGACGGGTTGATTAATCCTGGGCCAAGAAGGTAGGAGAGAGTTTTAGAAACCATCTTTGGTTTGCACCCAACCCTGGACTGTGTGCCCATTCCGAAAAAGGCTTGGAAGACCTCTGCCCAGCCGTAGCCAAAATGGGAACGCACGCCAGCCAAGGGGGGGAATCCATCCCAGCACAGGAGACGAGAGAGCAAACAAAAAACAAATGCATACAATAACATAAAAACTAAAGGGACAAAGCAAAACGAATCCGAACGAAACACGGCAATTCAAAAAATAGACAAGCCCACAGTGTCACATGTGTCTACATCTATATACAAATATATATATATATATATACGTACGTGTAAATTCATGTGTGTATATATATATATATATATGCTACCCCCCCCCCTCCAAGGGACCTACCTTTGGGTTGCATCTCCAGTGCATGATTTGCCCATCTAGGACTGGGAGGAACGATCTCTCAACTAGGACCAGGGCCAAATGAGACTAGAGCCCAGCATCTCTCAACTGGGACAAGGACCAAACTAGGACTAGACGACCCGCTTACAAAATTGAGCTTCAAGTATAACTTCCATATAGTAAACTAGGGAGCAACCTAACACTAGGACCAAGGATCTCTCATCTAGGACTTAACTAGGACTAGACTATTTAACTCTACTTGCTATAGTATTTGGATGTCAAGTATTACATTCTGGCGGAAAGAAAGTCCTGTTGAAATTTGGTTTGAAACAGAATAGCCAATATGTTGTACACGAATTTAACATGTAAATTATGACTGGATAGCTGCCTTGCTTTAGAATTTACTGTTCAGTTGACAGTTGCATAGAACTTGATTAATGTAATAACTACAATTCATAAGGAACTTCCTTTGTAATGTCCCTTATACGTTCTATTTATTTCAGTAAGCTAGGACCATACTAGGCCTAGAACCCAGGATCTCCCAACCAGGACTAGACCGCTAGTTCTGAAAGTGACTGAATTTCAAGTACAATGTTCTATTGGAAAGGAAATCGTTTGTACCAGTTAATTTGACAAAGAACAAATAAACAATATTTAGGTTCGAATCTAAATCCAAATTCTGGCTGGAGTATGTCCTTCTTAAGCTCTATTGAATTTCAATCAGAAATACGGTCGTATTTGATAAAACACAATAAGTGGAGTTCATAAAAAAAGAATCCAACGGTCCCAAACTTGTGCTTTTTCACTAGTCCTAGCACTACCATGGTCACAAACACCGTAAACCACAGTGTTGCGTAGCGTTTTTCATACTCAACTCACATCTCCACCAACGAACGCTTGCTAAATGCTCAGTTGAATTTGAACACGATTTAATTGGGACCCAACACAGATTTTTGGTTCTTTTACAGAATTCCTTTCCCAATATATACTTATAATTCAAGTAGAGCTTAACAGGATTTGATAAGGAAAGAACCCAAGCCTGTATTCAACATTCAAGAATCAATATTCTCTAGACAAGTCTTCTTTGCAAACGCGAGTCCAGGCCCGAGTGAAACCCATTGAAACCGACTCAAACTTCACTTGAGCCTGTGTTCAAAATCCCTAGAAAAGTTTGGCCTACAATCTTGAGTGTGGGCCTAGATTGAAACAGAATGAATGAAGAATCAGGGCTTGGATGCTGGCACAACACTGTGCCACAGCACAGCCGCGCAAAGTGGAATGTTGAATTTGGGTGTCGATTTAAACCGATTGAATTTAAATCGGGCATGGATTCTTCAAGCTTCAAAAGATTCAAGAATCCAGGCCAAACTTGTGCAGGGAATCTTGAACCCAGGCCTCGATTTAAACCGATTTTAACCGATTTAAACTTAAATCGGGCATGGATTCAAGATTCAGGCTTCAAGAATCCAGGCCAAACTTTTCCAGGGCATCTTGAATCTTGAATCCATGCCCGATTTGTGTCTAAGCCGGCTTAAATCGGTTCAAATCGAGGCCTGGATTCAAGATTCCCTGCACAAGTTTGGCCTGGATTTTTGAATCTTGAATCCATGCCCGATTTACATTATATCGCGGTTTGAATCGGTTTAAATCAAGCCTGCAGCTTCCAGAATGTGCTTGGAAATGTTTCTTTTTCATTGCTCTCCCCAAAGCCCAAAAAAGGGTAGAAAACACTGCAAATACCTGTGAATTATTCCAAAAGGTAGGTCCCTGGGGGGGTACCATATGTATATATATATATATGTACATGTGTATACATACATATATATATATATGTATATACATACATGCAAATATATATATATTCATAATGCAAATATATTACAATGCGTACATAAATATTTGTGCATGCATGTACATATATATATATATATATATGTACACATACCAGCCATATAGCGCATGCATCTATGTGACATATATATATATATATATATATTTAGCACGCATGCATGCATGTGTGTGTGTGCATGCATGTGTGCATGTGTGCATGTATGTATGTGTATATGTATGTATGTATGTATGTATGTATGTATGTATGTATGTATGTATGTATGTATGTATGTATGTATGTATGTATGTATGTATGTATGTATGTATGTATGTAATGTACGTATGTATGTATGTATGTGTGTATGTGTGTATGTGTGTGTGTGTGTCTGTACGTATGTGTGTGTGTAGGTACGTATGTATGTACGTATGTATGTGTGCGTGTGTGTATGTGTGTATGTGTGTATATATGTATGTATGTAGGTACGTATGTACGTACGTATGTATGTATGTATGTGCATGCGTGTGTGTATGTACGTACGTATGTACGTATGCATGCATGCATGTATATGCGTAAGCATGATAATGCACACATATATATATATATATACACATGCGTATATATATATATATGTAATGGGTATGTATTGTTGGATGCGCCCGCGCTGGGAAGTTGGTATAGGGGTATGATTTGCAGGTATGGCTCGGGGTATGACTCGCGGGTATGTTTCGGGGCGTGGCTCGCGTGGCTCTGAACTCTTGTTCTGTGGCCTTGGGCGCTGCAATTCTTGTTTACGCTGGCAACCAGATAGCCGCCAGAAACCGAACCGCTCAGTTGCCACAGCTAGCCTCTGACGCTGCCAAGAACGGGGTGAACTAGACAGCTGCAACAGGCTAAACAGCCGTGGCGCGCCAAAGCCCGACGCCTCACCCTGTTTTTGCTTGGCAGTTCCTCCTCGCGAACCTCAAAGCTTCCTTCCAGGCGCTGACAAGAACTTGCTTGCTTTGGCACGCCCGCCAATGAAAGGATGGCTTCTTGCTCGCCACTCCTTCGAGCACAGGCCGCTTTTTGCAGCGCTCCCCGGCTGCGCAAGCAGAGCGAAGCAATTCACTCTCGCAGGACGCAGCTTACAAGGGCTCGAACTCTTCCTTCAAGGCGCTGCAAACCTTCCGGACCGATCCTCTCTCCGCAAAGGGCGGCGTCGTCGTCGTTCTGCAGCCCTCCCCTTTGCACAGCGCAAGAGGCTCTTGATGGCTGCAAAAGGGGGTGACTCGGGGTATGAGTCGGGTATGAGTCGGGTGTGAATCGGGGGTATATGAATCGCGGAGAAGATTTTTGGCTTACGGAAAGACGCAAAGCGAGCATGGCTAAGAAAGCTTGCAATCACACGGGGCTGCTGCAAGCGGCAGCGCCCTTGCACTTGAAACAGCATGTGAAGCTATGAAGCAGAGTGTCAGAAAAGGTTTGGCTAGTGGTCAAACTCTCAACCGCGTAGCAGGAGGGGCGAGATGTCCGTCACAGAGCTTTCAAGCCTTCTTGGTCAATTGTTCGACCCGCGCCGGAGGAGCCGGCCCATGCAAACTGTCAGCTGGCGCGTGACGAGCTGTGAGCTAACCTGTAGCTCTTACCCTAAACGCCAGTTAGAGTAGAATACTGCTTGGGGACAAACAGTTGTATTGCGTTCTCCGCAGGACAAGCTCTACTTGCCTACTCCTAGCTAAGGATTTCTAGTAGGCTTACAAGGTCAGCAGTTCTTGAAGACTCCTTTTTGGATTTTTATCGGGGGTATGAATCGGGGTATGGTTCGGGGGTATGGTTCGGGGTATGATTCGGGGGTACGGCTCGCCCAGGTCCCACTTCCCGCGTAGACGAAAGAATGGGCACGGCAAAAAACATAGACCTTTGTATATACTTTTGTTGTATGTGTCTAAACACATATTATATGTATAAATATGATATATTGCAATTCTTCATAATATTACAGGCGCCCGCTCTTGCTTTCTCCCACTTTCTTGCTCTCTCCCTCTCTCTCTCTCTCTCTCTCTCTCTCTCTCTCTCTCTCTCTTGCTCTCCATGTTCCTCGCCTGCGTGGGCATGAGCCTTTGACTCGCCCTTTGCATGAAACCAGCGTCCAACCGCACACGCCAAGTGGCTGAAGCACTGCCGTGCCAGAATTTCTCAGGCGGATGGTGCGGGTGCACATCCTGGCCGCAAAGCATAACCAGGCGCAAGGCTCTCAAAATCTTCCTACTTCCTGCATGTTTGACCAATACTTGGTCTGCCTGCTGATCCAAGCAGGAAATGAGTCATGGCGGCTTCTTCGTCTTCATGCAACTATGGGCTACACCATTTGATGTGAGATTCTATCTTCGCAGTCCACAGCTGTAGCTGGCGTGGGGTGGTGCACTTCTTGTGGAGTGAGAAAGGCTAGATCTGCCCATGCCACCCTGAAACCGGCCAGGGCGGCTTCTTCACATCTGCTTGAAAGTGCAGGCAAGGTGGCATCACCTGGCATTCGGGGAATAGCCGGCAAGCCGAAAAGCACAGCGGTGGTGAAGGCCGCTCAACAGTGGACAGCATCAACTTGGTCAACTCTCCAGGCGACAAGAAATGTTGGGCAGAATTCTCCAAAGCCGAATGTTGAAATGAAGTGACGGCACAAGCTCGAAGCTCGAAATTTGAAAGGATAACGATACAAGGATGCACCCGAGCCTCCACGTGGGGCCCCTCCTCCAAAGGAACCTGAAAAAGCGGAAGCATTCCTGTTTCACAGCAGTCACATGAGGATGTCACAAACAAAAACAACAAAACGGGTCCTCCAACGCATAGCTGTAGGAGACAAATCCATGTTTGCCAAAAAACACCAAAAATCCACTGATACCGCATGCTCCGCAAGGGAACAACAAGTCAAACCTCCTTCGACAGTGCTTATACCCCAGTCTCTCTGAGCTACTGGCTGTGGCAGCATCGCATTGATCCTGGCATCACATGTATGCCCAAACAGGCAGCGCCTGGCCTGCATATTCAAACGCGATCTGCAGTTGGTGCAGGCTTCATCTATGGTAATTGCTACCTTTAACAGAATGACTTCCACTTCCATTGCCGAACCAAGCGCACCCGTCCTCTGCATGGAGCAGGGTGTTGTCGACCGCACCACCACCCTCTTCCATCAGGGCTGCCATCAGCTCCTCTTCAGGGTTGCCTCCACCTGGAGCGCGCTCACCAATGCGAGCTCGCGGGCTGTATGCTGCAAGAAGAAGATTTGATAGCACGCGCTGCCTCCCGCAACTGGAAACTGGGGAAATCTGCCGAAATACGGAAACAACAACAACAACAACAACAACAACAACAACAACAACAACAACAACAACAACAACAACAACAACAACAACAACAACAACAACAACAACAACAACAGAGGGCGGATTTACATTCGACAATTCCCACTGCTGAGGTCACTAGATGTCTTGGTCTCAAGCCTACAGGTGCCAGAAGCCGACTGAAACAAAAGTCTCAAGCCCAGAAATTGCCACCAAACCCATCGCAACGCCTCCTTCCGCCTCTGCAGCGCGTAGGGCTTGAACCTGGCGCAGCTTGGCGAGAGATGCTTTCAGCTCAAAGTGCTTCGAAGTCGGCGCATGGCCCGTGGGGGCCGAAGAAAGATTCCCCTTCTGCGGCCTCAGAAAGTTCTGGGCAGTGGAAAACATGTGGCTATGGGTCAAAACCCGGCTCTGCCAGTGAACATCTCAATAGACTAACATGGGTGGTGCACCTACTCCAAAATGGTTCCATTGGTGTTGACCCACGGCCATGTCGCCGGACTCTGTTCAAGGAGCACCAGGTATTGCCTTCTAAGCCTCTGTAAGGAGCTGTAAGCCCCTGGGACACGTCTCAGACACCAGACGCCAAACGCCTCTGGCTCGAGGATCTCGTCGTACTCCAGCAAACCGGGAGCCATCTCCTGGCAGTCTAAGCCATGGGTGAATCGGCGTATCTCTATTTGCGGGTGGTTTGCGGGTGAGAGGATGCGAGCCCACCTATTTCTGCCTGTTGTTGTTTCTAATGTTTCCAAGGGGCCCTTGCAGTCCCCAAACCTCCAAGAAACCACTCAACCACAAACCAAAGCCTACTTGACCAACAAGCTGTTCACCTGGCCAACAATTGACCACCAACAGTTCGAAAGGCTGAAGTTTTACTTCACACGCTACGACTCAGCATGGCTGCTGACTGTGTAGAGCGCATCTCCTTCATCCGGGCCCCATACTTCCGGATGCGAGCCAACAAGTACCTTTCCCGGAGTCAGAGACCAGCACCGGCTGCGAGAACGGGCATGCAAACCCAAAAAGCAAAGAACAAACCATCGAAGCATCCAAGAATCGGAAAAGCGGTTCGATCCGCTCAAGCCGTGCCTTGCTTCATCGCGTTCAACGCAAGGACCGGACCTGCGGCCTCTGCGGCCCTCATGGCGCACTCATCGTCCCGCCACGACCGAGGCCGCCTCTTGCCAGATGCTTCGGCAGCGTGCCTGGGGTTGAACGCGCCGTGGCTCAGACGGCCCGAAGCCTTCGCTGGACTTGGACCTTCAGAAACCCAAAGAAGGGTCGCTCTCCGCCTTGCTTGAGTACTATGGTCATCAGCGATTGGAGGGGCAATTTGTACACCCAAGGATGTTGTAAAATGACTTGGGATGCTAAATAGGCATTAATCCAACGCGAGAAAATCAACTTGAAATGAATCAAACATGCGAGTCAGCGTCAAAAATACTTGTCTGGAGTGTACTCGTTCCCACGTTCGGGTCCCGTAACGTTTGTCATTTGTCGGTGATGGGCCGGACCTCCATTCTTGTGCGCCTTTTCTGTCGAGGCGTGTGACGTCTACTAGCACTGCTCTCGTTCACCTGATGAGCGCAGTGGCCTCTCTGCAGCTCCGATATTCTGGTGCTTCGCCCTCTAGTCCTTGCACTCAGGGGGCAAGGTCATGGCGTCACAGAGCTGCATCAGACAGCACAGCTCGGCTTGCAGCTGCCGACAGCGCTGACCAGCAAAGCTTCGACGCCTCGTCAATCGGGGTAGATCATCTTCTTTGTTACACCGCCATCCACGACCCATTCCTGGCCATTGACGAAGCCACTCTTCGATGAGTCTGCCAGGAACAGCGCCAGTTCAGCCACGTCTGAGGAGCAACCAACTCGGCCGCAGGGATGAAACTCGTGGCCCTCCCGTCGCAAAGGCTCCTCTGCTTGCTGCTCCTCTGTAGAAATCCACCCAGGGAGGATAGCGTTCACTCGTACCCCGGATCCAGCCAGGGATATGCTGAGGGCATGCGTCAAAGCTCCCAAGCCACCCTTGGACGCAGCATAGGCCTCGCAGTGCTGCTCCGACATCCTGGCGCGCGTGCTGGAGATGTTGATGATGGTCCCCCTGCTTTCGCGCAAGTGGAGCAAGGCGTGCTTTGCCAGCAGCATTGGCCCCGTGAGGTTTACCGCCAGGGTGCGGTTCCAATCCTCCACCTCCAAGCTCTCCAGGGGCACAGCATATGGATTGGACACCGCCGCATTGTTGACAACACAGTCGATGCCCCCGAAGGCGCCCGCAGCTTCCTGGACAAAGCTTCGCACCGCCGCCTCGCTCGCCACATCACAGCGCCGCACCAGCACAGATGCGGACGGCGGCTCGAAGTCCACGGCGTCACAGGCGGCCACCTGCCACCCAGCAGCAGAGAATCGCTGCAGAAGGACCTTGCCCACGCCACGCGCCGCGCCCGTGATGACGACCGTCTTCATAGGCTCACGCCCGTCTGTCGGCGCCGGACGCGATGCCAAGGCTGGACTTGGTGAAGGCACAGTGATGACGCGCCGCTGCCATGTGAGACCGCCTTAAGTTGCCCAGCGCCACGAGCCCTGGAGCAAACAAGCGAAAGCCAAGGCGAGTGGCAGCACGCGGCAGTTGAATGGTGCCCCTTCTGTAAAGAGAGCGCTGTGGAAACTCAGATGTGGCAGTGCACCAGCATCTCCTGAATTGGAATCGGAACGCTGGCAACGCACGAGAAAAACGCTTGGCACAACAATCACAAGCAGTTGCTGCGCGTTTCTTGATCGTTTGGTGGCGCTCTTGCTTCTTAAGATTTTTTGGCAATCAACTGTATCCATGTACAAAGGGATCCTCAATGAGCCATGCTTGCGCATTGCTCGAGGAAACAGCTCCCTGGGTTGCATGGGCCTTGGTGCCGTGGAACTTTGAAGCGGCCCACACAAGCCAGAACCAATCAATTACCAACAATGGCCGGAAGACGTTGGTTGAGCAAGACACGTTGAAGTCTGACGTCTCAAATCTTAGCCCTGAGGCAGCCACCTTGCTGTCGTGAGGTCCACCATCAATGGCTTCCTGGCAGAGGAGAGGACACCTCTGGTGTGAAGTGCACCCCCCCCCGCACGTTGCCCAAACACCAATCAGCCACGAGGACTGAAAAGACAGACAGCCTAGGTGCGAGCACCAGACTGAACTCAGGGAACTACATAGGGTGGAGTCAGAGCACAAAAGCAATGCATGCCAACAGAGAGGTCGGGCATCAAAGTGTGAGGCGTCAATGTCAACCATCAAGCCTTCAACACGCTGCTTCCCGCCAATTGTTTAGAGCCCTAGCTTCAGGCAGTCACTTCAAACACACAGGACTTTTGTGAAATTTCAGCACGCCTGATCACATCAGGATGCCCTCCCCTGTCGTGCTGCAACCGCAATGAAGTTCGCCGGGCAGACAAGGGCGTGAACAGGCTTCTTCCGAAAAATTCGTCGTTGGGCAGACTCTTTAAATGAAACAAGTCTCTTCACTCTCTTTTCAAGAAGGACAAGTTGCTTGAGGCAAAGCCTCAACATCCACTGGTTGTCAGAAAAGACTGAAGCACCAGCAGCCGAAAGCCTGTCCAGTGACAACAAAAGGTAATTTCATTGCTTCTCCTGCCTAATGATCTCGTGCACATAGTTCTCCTGGGCAGCACAAGGACGCAAAAGGTGACACGCAATGCATCCAGTTGGCTACACGCTGCTTGCCAGGTTCCATAGATTTCCACTTCTTTGTGGCACTCGTGCAAACGTTTTCAAGCAGCGAGGGGGGGCAAGCCGCTGCTGAACCGACCCTTCACCTCCCGTGTCACTTCGCCTTGTGGAGCTTCAGAGGGAGATACAGCCCCGAGAACATGTTGCCCACCTCAGGTGTTTTCGCTGCGGCGTGGCTGGTCTTTCGAAAGATCCCTTCACGCCCCACGCCTGGACGAAGCGAGTACCCTCTCCGCGGAGGGAGTGATACCAGTTGAAGCCTGGCGTTGAAGTCGAGCACAATACATGTCCCTGGACAAAATTGCTTGATTCCTGAGCGGACATGGGACATTTTGAGTGCCCCCCATGGTTGGGTAAGGAAACTTGGGTGGGCCCCCATGTCCTCGCCAAACTAAGAGCAGTCTAGTATTTCTGTCATCTGGCCATGGGTCAAAATCCCGGTTACCCCCCAGTGAACATCCCAATCCCCACTAGAATCGGTTCTAAAATGGGTGGTGCACCTACCCCAAAATGGTACCAGTGGTTTGGAGCCACAGCCATCCCACATCAAGGAAGGTCCAATCAGCAGCTGGAGCAGTGCATGCAGTGGCTGGGCCGCACACCACCACTCTTGATCTCCTCGGGTGTGGCCTGGGTTTGCAGCAAAGATGGCAAGCCGCTCCGGTCCGGGGGAAGTGGGCTGCGTTCAAGTCACAGTCCTTGTGAAGCTAGGTTCCGGCTTTTGCTTTGGAACCTAGATTGCATTGTTTGGACATGCAAATCAATGCCTTTCTCTGCGACCATCGAAACTGTTTGTTCGTAGCTCTACCAATGAAACTGTTGCCTTGTCCTGGACCAAGGACCCGCACTCGTTCGAGCAACTCCATAACCTGGCATGGGCAGCTCCATAGCGAGATCTGCCCAGCGCAGTTCAATGCGTCTGTCAGAGCAGTTTCACCCCGAAATCAACCTTCAAATCAGCTTCCTTCCAATGGGTGAGTTTGGATAGGTGCTTTGGTGCTGCGGAAAGAACCAAAGGTTTTCAGACAACCCAAACCAATCCAGACCACCAACTGAGGCGAACAAGAAACCCGGTGTTCAAGCTCTTATCCTACACTCAAGTGTGTTGAATTCCAAGCGGCGGTCTTCTTAGAAGTTGTGTGCTCTAGTTGGGGCCTCAAAATTGGAGCCTCACAAGTTGCCACTGTCTAAGTATGCGCGCCTGAGAGCTCATAAGCATGCAGCATTGGCAAGCCAGCAAACAAGAAAGCAGGACGGCGGGAAAACAGGCAGGGAGGGAAGGGAAGGAAGAGCAAGGAAGAAAAGGAAAACAGGCAGGAGCAAAAGAAGCATAGCAGCTGGCAGCATAGCAGCAGGTAGGGCTGAAAAACACCAGGGCAAAAGGGCCTGCAGGGTAACCGGTCATGAAACCACCTCAGACTTGCGCTTCCGCTTGCGAATCACTTGCGCGGAGCTTGCGCGAAATCTTACGAGTCAAAACGGCAAGAACGTGTATATCTTCTGGAGCAACCAAAAACAACCCCCAAAATTTCAACGGCACTGATGCTGGCACTGATGTTTCGAGCCACCAAACTGTTCAGGATGCAAATCCCACTTGAGCGAATCTTGTGAACACTGCAGTTTTGACTTGCACGGCCGTCTTGACATGCCGAATTCCAAGCGGCGGCCTACTCACCCAAAGACTAACCAGAACCCTACATAAGAAGTATGCTCCGGTTCTTTTTTGACTCAACTAAGGATTACCTGCACAAACTTTTGAACGCGCACGCACTCAGCCGGCCTCCAGGCGCTCACGATGCTCCTCCGCTCGGGTCACGACGAGCCTGTCAGCTGTGTCATCACTTCCACTTGCAAACAAGAAACAAACAAACATTGCATTAAAAAATGAGAAATCAAAAAAGACTTCCAGACAGGCAGACAAACAAACAAGCAAACAATCGAACAAACAAGCGAGCAAGCCAGAAATGTGGCAAACAAGCAAGCAAGCAAGCAGGCAAGCAAGCAAGCAAACAAACAAACAAACAAGCAAGCGAGCAAGAAAGCAAACAAACAAACAAACAAACAAACAAACAAACAAACAAACAAGCGAACAAGCCAGAAATGTGGCAAACAAGCAAGCAAGCAAGCAAGCAAGCAAGCAGGCAAGCAGGCAAGCAAGCAAACAAACAAACAAACAAGCAAACAAGCAAGCGAGCAAGAAAGCAAACAAACAAACAAACAAACAAGCAAGCAAGCAAGCAAGCAGGCAAGCAAGCAAACAAACAAGCAAACAAGCAAACAAGCAAGCGAGCAAGAAAGCAAACAAACAAACAAACAAACAAAACAAGCGAGCAAGCCAGAAATGTGGCAAACAAACAAGCAAGCAAGCAAGCAAGCAAGCAAGCAAGCAAGCAAGCAACCAACAAACAAACAAACAAACAAACAAACAAAAAGTAAATAAATAAACAAACAAACAAACAAACAAAAAAAGTAAATAAATAAAAAAACAAACAAACAAACAAACAAGCAAACAAGCAAGCGAGCAAGCAAGCAAGCAAACAAACAAACAAACAAGCAAGCGAGCAAGCCAGAAATGTGGCAAACAAACAAGCAAGCAAGCAAGCAGGCAAGCAAACAAACAAACAAACAAACTAGCAAACAAGCAAGCAAGCAGGAAAGCAAACAATCAATCAATCAAACAAACAAACAAACAAACAAACAAACAAACAAACAAACAAGCAAGCAAGCAAACAAGAAATGTGGCAAACAAACAAAACAGCACGCAAGCACGAAATGTGACAAACAAACAAGCAACAAGCAAGCGAGCAAGAAAGCAAACAAACAAACAAACAAACAAAACAAGCGAGCAAGCCAGAAATGTGGCAAACAAGCAAGCAAGCAAGCAAGAAAGCAAGCAAGCAAGCAAGAAATGTGGCAAGAAATGTGGCAAGCAAACAAGCAAGCAAGAAATGTGGCAAACAAACAAGCAAGCAAGCAAGAAATGTGGCATGGCAAACAAACAAGCAAGCAAGCCAGAAATGTGGCAAACAAACAAACAAGCAAGCAAGCAAGCAAGCAAGCAAGCAAGCAAGCAAGCAAGCAAGCAAGCAAGCAAGCAAGCAAGAAATGTGGCAAACAAACCAACAAACAAGCAAGCAAGCAAGAAATGTGGCAAACAAACAAGCAAGCAAGCAAGCAAGCAAGAAATGTGGCAAACAAACAAGCAAGCAAGCAAGAAAACAAGCAAATTCAGGTGGACCCAGTCTCAGCTTGGGAAGCTCGCTGAGTGCCAAGCTCTGCTTTGTCTCTGCCAGTCCTCAGTGGGAACAATGCGACTCCGGTCTCCGACGTTCAAAAGACTTGCCCTCCCTCTCACTAACATGGCAACTGACACAGGGTACCCCCAAGAGGAAAGTCATCTTCCGGGTACCAGCCCACAGGTGCTATGTTGATTGGTGGGAGGGTAGAGATTCATCAGCCCGGTCACAATGGTTGTCTCAAATGCTGCCTCTCCCATGCATCTCTAAGCCCGGATCTTTTGGGCAGCCAAATGCCGGAATTTCTCCCAATCCTGCTGCCTCAGACAGGACAGGAGTCAAGCGCTTTGACAAGCATGTCTCATGCACTCTCCCTTCCTTCTCCCTGTCCTCTCATGCATGTCCAGTTAATCTTCTCATGAGGATCTGGCTGTTGGCCCCAACGGTCGAGAGCACGGTCGTATCTGCAAGTCAGCGTTGCATTTGGTCAATGTTGGCAACTGAAACAAAGAAGCAAGCCGCAAGAACCTCCCGGAAGCCAAGGGAGCCTTTGCACATGGGATGCCATGCAAGCTACCCATCAAAGTGCTTGCGAGGCAATTCCTTCCAGTGCTGGGTTGCTGTTGACCCCTCTGCAAAAAGTGCAACTTGTTGTGGGTTTAGTGGCAAACCCCTTGATCTCCAAAAAAGTTAAAGTCTAAAGATCCAACCCAATAGCAGTCAAGCACAGTGGGAGCTGAAACATACAAGTAGCTGTGAGTCGCTGCCTGCCAGCGACGATCTGCTCCTCTAGCGTCCTGGTTTTCAGGCTCACGGTCTTCCTCTGCTTGGCCTGGCAGACTCGCTGCCTTGCAGCTGCCCTAAGTCGTGTCTGTGCATCCGCATGGTGGTATTCACCATGTGCTCAGAGAGGCAACCATGTTGAACAATGCAACATAATACGTTCACGAAATAGAAACAAAAACTCAACTGAGCGAGGAATGTCCACTCGTTCGGCGTGTGCGATGCGTTTTTCAAGATCATGGAAGACAGTGCATCGCAGCCTTCTGAGCCGGCTGCGACACCTGCAGGAAGCAAACACCACGCTCGTGCGCCCTGCTTCATCCTTTTGCATGAATTCGTGAAACAGCTGTTGCTCGCAAGTTTGCGGCGCAACAATCCTAAACCCTAAGCCCCTGAGCGAACTTCAGTCCCTAGGTGGACCATCCCGACCAAAGCTTCCGCTTTCCCTCCTGCGCTAGAAAGAAGTTCCTTGCAGGAAGGGTTCTAAGAACTTGGCCAAACCATGGCGTGGCTATGTCACCCAGCGCATCGGCGCATGCCTCGGATACCAACCTGGGGCCCGATTCCCAAACATCGAGCCTGAGATGGCGAGGGTCGCAGGTTGGCGGTAAAGGCTGCAGCCGGCGGTGGCCTTAGCCATGCGCAACACGGAGGCTGATAGGCGAGTGTGCCTTCACCACATAGCTCCCTCACCAATGTTGAGGGAAGTACGCACCGCGTGCTGCAACATGTTTGAGTAATGTCCTGTCGATCATCAAAGAAACATAAGACGACTGAACTCTTGACAGCCGCAACAACTTACGCACCAAAATGTGGCAGGCATCCATAAAATGGTCAGGGAATCCGCAAATGAGATGGGCACTACACTAATTAAAACAGCTCATGTTTCTCTCGCAAGGTACCCCCGTAAGCCACAATACGACGCACAATTCCTCCCAGCAAGGTCAATCCATGGAGATGTCATGCGAGAAACTTCTAGGCACCCCTCAACCCTGTCAGCTTGCTCGGGAGTTTGCAACGACGCGCTAAGTGAGACCAGGGTGGGTTTGAGGTCAATCCAGATTAGCTGAAGAGCCGGCTGAGGCATGGCTTAGGGTGTAGCGCAAACGGCCCTGCCAAATACAGTTGAGCGCTCACGAAGCCGAGAAGCCACAAAAACAAAGCGCGACAAACAGAAAAAGAGGCATGTCCCCCCCACACACCACACACGCACACACTGGTGCCTGAAGAGCAGGAACATAGAATAACCAACACGGTCACCAAAAAGGCCCTTTAGTTTGATAGAGCGCCCAAAATGTACAAACAAAACAAACCAGCCAACCAAGAAAGAAAGAACGACCCCCTGGCCCATCCCCCACCAACCCCCAAGTAGGCCTTGCGATCAACAACAGTTCATTGCTGAGCAACAAGGGCCTCTGACTGTTGCAGCACACCCCTAGGCAGCAAAAAGTGTCATGAGGCGAATCCTCTGGACGGACATATAGCAAAAACCCAGACCCGCAAGGCACATTTTCTTGGATAGCGTGTGACCAGGAGCTGCTGCCGTGCCTACGAAGCAACTGAAGCACAGGTGACGCAATGTGTGCACTACCTGTAGGAAACTACAAGGCACCACACATGCCAAAAGCGCGACAAAGCCTACACTGCGACCGCAATGACACACCGAGGTAGGGCCCAAACCCAATGAGTTCAAGAGCGGCACCCCAACCTGGGCTCAAACCTGGCACCCCAACCTGGGCTCCCGGCATCTCTGCTTCAGGCGGAAACTCCTGAGCTACGGCTGGGCCATAGGGTTTGCTCGATCGATTCCCGAACGATCCGCGAGAGCATCAGCGGACGAGGTTCTGCGAAAGGGTCACATCTAACACGAGGTGTCATCAAATGTTGATGCGAAACGTGCGCTTCGCATAGCGAGCAACCTTTGAAGGGCGGATAACGGCAACCTCTGAACGGCCGACTGGCGCCTCATCTGGCAATGCGGGCGCAGGGTCAGAAGGGTCCAAGCCAAGATGCTCCATCTGCTCCTGGGCACAAACTTCTTGGATCTTGAAACAGATTCACTAGGCAAAAGCGGGCTTCAAACGGTTAAAGACAAGTTCGCATCTTCCACAATCCCAGCCTTGTGTCTTTCATAGGTGGCAGATGAGACCTGCCACAGAACTGCACAGAGTCGCCGACTGAAGACACGCGGAAGTCAGCTTCTCAAATCTAAGGTGAGGTTGGTCAACATGCTTTGCCGCTACAGGAACCTCGCGTTCGCGAATAATCCAACTCCGAGCCTGTGAAACATATTGGATATTCCCCAACTCCGTGCTTCGGGATTTGGGTGAGACTTCAAGCCACTCCTTCGGCCGCGTTCGCTTCTCCCGGATCCGTGCCTTCCGCTGGATGACCACCCGCCGCCTTCGGGGCTTAGAACTCAGGTCAGGCGGCAATGGACCTCAGCGAGCCGGAAGTAGATAGAGCTTGGTCAGTATGGCCATGGGAGTTGATGTCCTTTGCGGCCATGTCCTTCAGCCACCTTTGCCTCTCAATTTCCTTTGTGGAAAGCGGACCAGGTCCATTTTGTGCCAGGTGTCCATGGGTCAAAAGCCCGTACCCGCAGTGAACATCAACCAATCCAACTAAAATTGGTTCTAAAATGGGTGGTGAATTCACCCCCAGAATGGTACCATTGGTTTTGACCCACAGCCATATGGGTATGGCTTTCTGTAGGGGACCCACTAAAATGGTAGATTTCCTTTTGGTTTCTCAAAAGAAGACACACACACATATCCCCCTCGGCCCCCAAATGACCACAAATGACCACATGGGTAACTTTTCCACTGTGCGGGGGAAGAAAAGAAAGGTGTAGTGGTTCCCCCAATGATCATCCCACGTTCATGGGACCTTTTGACCAACCCCCATATGCTGGTCCAAGACCAAACCAGTCCGGCGAGAAGGAACCAGGCCAAATGACCTTTGCGATTTAGGGGGCCTATGGCTCTGCTTGATCTGCAGGAATGGGGTGGAATCAGTTCTGTAGATTCCGACTTTTATGTCACCAGCATATGCCAAGAGGACTTGAGACTGAGAGAAAGCACAAAAGCCAGAGGGACAAAGGCAAGAAGACAGCAAAATGAAGACAGAGTGTAACCCTAGGACACACAGAACATACATTGCCAATGCACTCACAGGGCCTGCCAGCCAAACCCAAAGCACCTTTTCTGACCACCAAGGATGCCGCGGCCAGTTGCCTCCAGGCGCAAGAATCAAAATCATACACTTTTGCGAGGGGGCACATCCATAAGAATACAGCATACTGGATTGGTTTGCAAAAGCTGGGTTGACACGTGGGTGTCTCTTTTTGTTGATGGACCCTGTTTGGTTGGTTTGAGAGGGAAGCAAAAGTACACCAACCGTGGCCTCCATCGCATGCAAAGGGATGTCGAGACTTGGTCTTGCTCCCAGGATTCAAGTTCACTGGCTTTGGTTTGATCGTCTGTTGCACGCTGCAGTCATGGTTTCAACATGTTTCAACTGAGACAACTGCAAAAAAGCCCGAACTTTCTGCAATGAAGAGTGTCATGGGGCACCCTACCACACAGCTTGAGCCCAGGCATCAAGTGGCATGACTCTGCGGAAGTTCGTCTGACATGCAGCTGAAACTGCTTTTGCAGGGCAGTCCTCCCCTTACAGTGAAAAGAAGGTGCGTGCGGCCACTGTCTGACAACTGTCCACACGGAACAAATCCACTGGTGGGTTAATGCCAGTATCACAGGCTACACATTCCAGTATGCCTTGGTTTTGTGCTGCATTGGTTTCAATTTGATGGCCACCAAACTGAAACAGTCTGGTCTCATCCAATTCCGCGTATTCATGGCTCTCGGTCTGTTCGCGATTCCTGCTGTATGCACATGGCCACAGCGAGATGTCTCTCAATCGCCGTGGCTAAAGTGTTTGCCGACTGCAATGTTCTGAGGCTTCGAAAGCCGACGTTGACACAGCTTCACTAGAGTGGCAGCAAAAAAGAAACTCTACCAATCCAACCGGAAAAGTCTGGTTTTCACAAGTGGTGTAGGGATTGAAGGATCTGAAGCCCGCCAAGCATAACACCAGCTGAGTCTGCAGCCAGTGGGTCCTACCGAGGTCCTACCGATCCCTGCGGGCCCTGTGCGTTTTTGCAGGGCAGCGGGGCGGCACTCAGAGAGGTTGACGATGTCTCGGCCTGGAGCTGCGGGCGATCCTGAAGGCTGTGGGTCAAAAATGGGTACCCAAATGGGTTGCCCTGGTAAATGGAACCCATGACTACAGCATGCGGTCCCCTGGTGGTTTAATTTTGGTCCACACCCAACTCTTGCAAGGTACCTATTCCGTGCAAAGCAGCATCCCAAAAACTGAAACATATCACCATTTGCGCTCCGAATGTATTGGAACCTCAACACCACATTGCAGTGAAATGCCGCCGAAGCACATAAGCAACGCAACCAAATTGTCGATGGCCATTGCGTTGAGCCCCCTGCATTTTGATATTGTCCCGTGTTTTGATGATGTACATGCGAGTCTCCAGCACAAACCTTTGGCCTTTGAGCTTGACAGCGCTTGACTGTGAGAGCTATGCCCGCGGCTACAAAGCTTCATCCGTTGAAGGAGGTCGCCTGCTTCTCACGCATTGACACTGAATTGTACAGTCTGCCTCAATCGTTGGAGGTTTGATTGGTCCAGAATGTCAGCGGGTTTTCGGGAAAGGGTCAAGACTTGTTGGCCCTGCCGTTCTTCCTGCAAACCGCCCAAAAGCCAACGTGAAAGCGCCTATCAGGAGCGTACTCCGTGGTAGCGGCATCAGTTTGCGGCTGCGAGTCACCTCAGCTCGCAAGAAGCACACACTGGCATGGAGAAGCTGAGCGCATTGCCGGACTATTTGACGGCTTCATTCTTCCACACGACGCGCTTCTGAAATTCTTGTGGATTGCAAAGACTTTAAAAAACGGTTGCAAATGGGTGCGTCTCAGAATTAGGGACCACACTGCTCGGCTGCTTTTGGCTTCCTTTGCACCAGCATTCACAAGGGGCTCCCTACTTTGAGACAGACCCAAATGCTTCCTGCAGACGCACCAAAATTTTGACGGTGGCAACATGACAAGCCGTGTGTGACAAGCAGAGCAATCTTGATGCTGTGTCACTTGACCAGGGGACCACCAATCAACATTGGCTGGTCAACCCGTGGCTCACATTTCTCAAAGGCAAGACAAGAGGACGACGGAAGCAATCCGATCCGATCCTTTGGCCCAATGCATCAAAATTGGCGGTGTCTCAAAGGGAAACGCTCCAAAAACACACAGGCGTTGTTTCGATGTTGGTTTCCCACGGGAGGAAACTAAAAAATCGAATAAAAATGGGTCTCCACATACACCTTTCATGGTATCCGAGGTCTAAAACCCTAAGCCGCAGGCTTGGCGCTGGTGCCTCAGGCTGCCCGGGCGGGGCCTTCGGGCGTCCGAACTGTAAACTGTAGACCCCAAAATGGGTTGCCCTGGAAAATTGGTGGCCGATTTTTGCCCCTGGAAAATCGAAACGGTCTTTGCCCTGGTAAATGAGTTGCCCTGGAAAAATAAACCCATGGAAATGGAATACTGGCAAATGGAACCCTGGTAAATGGACCCTGGTCACTGGACCCTGGTAAATGGAACCCTGGTAACCCTGGTAACTGGAACCATGGTAAAATGGACTTGTCCTCTCCGACGGTGACCGGAGTTCAGCTTTTCAGGGCCAGCCCAGTAGCGAATTCTGCAAGATGTGGTCCGCCCAAACGCTTGGTCTGCCAAAAAGCTCTGGCCTCCGGGGCCACTTCGCCTGGAGAACGTGCAAGCAGAGAGGTGGCCATGGGTCAAAACCCAAATCGTACCCCCAGTGAACATCCCAATCCCCACTAAAATAAAGCCTAAAATGGGTGGTGCATTGAAAAACCCAAAATCGTACCATTGGTTAGACCCACAGCCAGGTGGCTTCAAGCAAGGGACACAATAGATTTTGTCTGGACGCTTGGAACCTTTGAGCTAGTGCGCCAAGGGCAAGAAGCATTACCTGCTATCTGTGTTAGCGCGGAAGACCTGCAAGTACTTGCAAAACCAACATGTGCACGCAGAATGCGGTGGTGGCAAAGCTCAAAATGCTGTGATTGTGAAAGGCCGCCCTAGATGCTCAGCAATCAAGGTCGCCAGCCAAATTGTATGAGGCAAGCTTGCGTGCTGGGAGAAGGAAGCATCTATCCAACGTTGAACCAATGATGTCCGCCCGATCAACTATGATCGGATTGGCATTCCCAAGGCTGCTGCTTGGTTGTTGAATTGCGGTTGACTCAAATCGAGGCACGAATGCCGCGGAGATTGACACGTCACAGGCAACACCCGGTTGTTTGTTGGCAAATGATGTGACAAACTTCGCTGTGTATGTGCTTCCGCTACCCGTTGTGGATCTGTCTGTACTTGTGATGCTCTTCAGCTGGATAAAAGAGACCTACCCTTTACTAGCTGGAAGTGTATTGGTTCTAGTGTTCTATGGACCCGATCCCAGCAAAAGATGTAAAGACAATACATGAGAACAAAGCATGGGGGAGGCGAGTCACGAGATTGGACCCACTTCACGTCCCAGAGTCGTGCCTGAATCCACTGGTCGCTCTGACGGCACATCTTCTCCAGCGGGATCTTCCTCATTCCCTTGATCCCTAGGAGCTCGAGGAACCTCTCGAGAAACGTTCTCTTGAGGAACATCTTCTGGAGCATCCTCCACTCCTGGAAGCGGCCGGATGTTCAACATGCAACCCGGGCCCACATTTGCCGGTTGTGAAAGTGGTGCGTTTTCTCTCACCGATTGTGGATTGGGAGCTGCTTACAATCTGGTCAAGCGCTTCAAGAGCCCTTTGCCAACTTTCATACAGTATCAAGAAAAACCTCAGAAGTGATCGATGTTCATTAAATGAACATGATTGAACAGTGATAAGTCTTGCGCGACATCGTCAACTCCCGGAGGCTGCATGCAGGTGTCTCCAGCGCAGGGAGGGAACAATGACTGCGAAGAGCAAACCCAACTGCTGCGTGAACAACGACCCTGCAGTGGATGCAAGCAGGGCAGACGGGTGCATGAGCTGCCATTCTACAAGCAGCAAATTTCGCAGCTGGTGGGTGTGAAGTCCCTGAATCGTTCAAAAAGTGCAGGAAGTCACACGGCAGGGTGCAATCCCATCCACCCATGCCACAATCCCATTCGCGAAGTGCTTGATCAAAATCGACCTGGCTGTGCCTTGTCCAGCATATAACTGTTCTGGACAGCATCCGGCACGGCCTGCCTGAGATCAAAGCTTCCTGGCTTGCGTCACCCTTCTCCTTCGAGTTGCCTCGGGGAATGCTAAAGGTTCAAACCGGCCATCCGGGTGCTGCGCAAGACATGATGTAAGATATTGATCCTGGGTAAAACGGAGGCCCAAGAACCCTTGACAGCACTCAAATGTGCAAACTCCTGGGAGAGATTGATCGGAGTAGCAGCACTCGTTGACTTCTTCCTGGAGGGATCCCTCAATGAGCAGGTTGCTATCAACACTCAAAGTAAAAAAACTGGCCCACCCCTCCATGGAGACACTGAAACATGTCAGGAGCCCCGGACGCATCACAGCAAACATGCAGGCCTTCCAGCCACAGCGCAAATAACCAGCCCACCAACCAACACAACCAGCCAGGAGTTCTCCCCTGAGCCCCCTTAAACGCCACAACAAACGATGCTTCCCACGTCCATTGTCAATGGGCACATGGGTGCTGAACAGAATTTATGAGGCCCGCACTTCCGTGCAAGCTGTTGTACAGCCTGGGAAGTGCGAAGGAGCGAGCCATGCCATGCATTAAAGAAGCATTCGCTATGAAAAGCTTCGCATGCATACGTGTCTTTTTGCTAAATAGATGGCCGTGGTGGATTATTGAACTACCAGGTGAACCAGGGCCCTCTATTTTTCAACCAAACCAACCAAAAAGGACACCTATGTTCGCATGTTCTCGCTGTCTCCCCGGGCAGAAGCTGCCAACCAGTCCGCATGCACAGCGATTGCCGTGGCGATTTCGCCGAGGCGCTCAAAATCGCCATGGCACTCATCCACAAACTGCCGCGAGGTCCGCATGGCAAAGTCATCGCCTCCGCGTGATCTTGGGTAGGCCATGGCGGGCATTGTTCCAAAGATCCATGAAACAAAGAGGGGAGGGGTTCTGGAGGGTTCTTGATGGGCAGGTTGACTCACCCAACGCGTATGGTACTGTGGTACGGTCGTACATGGAGGGCACGGCTGGTACAGCATGATCCTTGAGTTTAGCTTGGTCATGTCCTCCATGCCGTATTCAGAGGTCCAAAGTTCAAGGCAAGACTTCGGCTCATTCCAGGACTGTGTGGAAGTTGAATTGATCGGGGACACACCTGGCGACTATACTCTGCCTCACCTGGAGCTGTGGCGGAGCTTTTCGGGCCTCTTCTTTTGCACAAAAGCAGCCGTGGCCCTCCAGCCCATCTCGCAGTCTCATGTTTCAATGCCCAGCCGGGGGGACCAAACCTCAAGTTTCGCGCCTTCTGCGGGCCGCAGCTCTTGCGGTACCAAGTGGACTTCCGGCCGCAACTCCTGAGTCACAAATCGACTGGGGCTTCACTGGGCTTCGCAGCTTCACTTCACCGAGTTGCAAAGTCCTGAACCTTCACTGGGCTATGCCGATTCTGTTTGGAAGGTGCCAGGCTCTGACTCACTGCTAGAATCGCCCAATACGACCATTGGAGGGTTGCCTGCAGTGCCAGATGGCCGTGGTAGCTGGGAGCCTTCAAGAATTGTCTCATCCGGACCAACCTCATGCAGTGTAGCGCTTCACTGCAAGAGCAGCCAACCGGGTCCTTGGAATAGATCTCCAGATCATCTCGAACAACTGCAGGGCCGCCGCCGTGGATGTGCATGAAAAGCCACCTGCGCAATAGAAATGATCGCTTGCAAAAGCCGGAAAAACCATGTGGTGCGCTCCATGGAGCAAGGCATGCCAGGGCTGCCAAACACAGGCGTTGACCCCGATGTAGTCCAGCTTGAGCCTGGGGCTAAAAGGTCTTGAGGAAGCTCGGACTGTGACTGAGCGCCCTGCTTGAGGTTTGGTCTCAGCTTCTGGGGATCCTCCTTGTCGAAGAGGCGCTCGTTCGTGATGGGCCCGGGAGCGCACATGTCCTGACAACCAAAACCCAAAACCCGGCCGGTCCGACGGCTGAGCCCACGGCTGGCCCCAACGAGAGCGGTCCTGGATGTTGGTCGCAGGCTCTCCTTTGACGTAACGCTTCCAGTCGTTCACCTTGCGATGCGGTACAGCAAATGCCTGCTGGCTGCCATTGAATCATGCGCTGTGGGATGCGCTAAGCCTTGCTTCGATCAGGAAGAATGCCACTCTGCTGGATCTTCACCCAAACATGTGCGTGAAACAAGGCAAGCAAGTTCTATGCTCTCTTCGGACTCACTGCATCACGTCTTTGTGCCGCAAAGCTACCCAAACCGCGCTCACCAGGTACCAGCCATCACCATCTCCAGTATCCTGCCCAGCCGCCACAATCTCTCTACAGGGATGGACATATTGATACTGCTTGTCTTACAGTTGCAAGTGCCAATCAACCAAGCTTTGAGCATCTCAAGCAGGGAAGGTATGAACGATCGAGTCAAAAGGAATCCGACATCACAGAAATCAACACTTGAGAAAGCGACACGGGGCAGGTTGCAGGTAGATTGAAACCGCCAAAGGCCAGGTAGAATCTTCAAGTAGGCGAAAGAGCAACGGCTTGCATCAAGTGTCAGTCCTTCGTGTCATATCTGGACACAAGGTCAAACCTAAACTTTGCCGCGATCCAAAGACAGAATGACAAAACATGCAGCATCGTGAAACGAGGAATCACAGGTGAACATCTTCCACCTGCACTACGCAACGGCAAACTCGCTTCAGCCGAGATGCTCTGCTTGTTTCCGCGCATTGTAGGCGTTGATGTACGCTTGGCACCTCGTGACGCCTACTAATGCCGGGTGAAGACCGGGATTGAAGAAATAAACCCCTAGCTCTTCTGAACAACAACTTGCTTCGAGCTGACTCAAAATACGAAGCAGTGGAAAATCTACCACAAGTTCTCCAGAGAAAGCAAAGAACTAAAACTATTTTGACTGGACTCTCACTCCATGCCATAGCCCCAGCAATGGCTCTGACTCGAGCCGCAGACTTGGGGCAGATCTCCAGCGCAGAGATCTCTGGGCCGCCGCCATACACGCCTCTCACCGTGGCGGATTTTTCAACGCCTTTCGAAGCGCCATAGCAAAGCGTCCAGTGCATAGGTGTCCTTTTAGGGGAAATAGATGGGTGTCCCAGGGAAACCCATCTATTTTTCGAGCAAAACAACCAAGAAGGACACCTATGGAGTCCAGTCAAACAGCGAGTCCCGAGTCCCCACCCTCCAACCAACCCCAGGCCCTTCCAACCAGTCGGACTCCGCCTATCAAAGCCTGCGACAAGCTCTTGGAGATCGGAAAGAAGGGCTCGGAGGCCATCTCGGCCTCGCCCCATCGATGCTATGAGGACACCCCTCACGCCATGGCTCAACTGTCATGAGACCCGCGCTGAGGAATATCCCAGTTGACCATGCGGGCACAAGTACCTCACAAAACGTGTGGGAAACTCCCCAAAAAAAAAAAACTGAGGAGATGCCGAAACCGACAGCTGTTCGGGCTCAGGAAAAGAAATCTGAACTGATCTTGACACTCATGCACCGCAGCATCCTTGGTCAAGTATCATCTTGCTGCAGCAGCATCCTGACTCTTCCTGACCCCAGAAATCATCCGCCACCTTGTTTGATGCTATCCATCCTTCCGCAAAAGCAGTGCACATCAGGTGGGGCACTCCTGGTTGTCTATGGGACCAGGATGGCTCATCGTGGTCAGCCGTACGTACCTGGATGGAATCATCATTGCGCTTGCGCCGAAAAACTTGCTGGTGCTCAATGGGGAATGACCATTCCGGGTGTTGGGAATGAACCGTTTGGGGATTCCCTTCAAGGAAACCATAGAGGTTTGTCCTCGGGGTCGTTCCCCCTGCCTGTCGAACCTAAGGGTCATTCCATTTCTCATTCCCTGCCTATCGAACAAGCAAGATTCACCTGCCAAGGCGACCCTCCCTCCAACAATCATGGAAGCGGAGGGTTTTGGAAGCTTTGGGGAAGCTCCCGATTCTCCACTTCCATTACTGGCCATGGTTCAACACCAATGGTACCATTGGGGTTTTCGGTGACCACCCATTTTAGAGCCTATTTTAGTGGGGATTGGGATGTTCACTGGAGGTACGATTTGGGTTTTGACCCATGGCCATTCTTGAAAAAAAAAAGGCAGGGTATGGGTCAAAATTAAACCACCTGGGAACCGCAGGTTTTAGTCCATGTTTCCATTTGCCTGGGCTCCATTTTGGGTACCTTTTTTTGACCCACACCCAGCTCACTGACCTCCCTGCGCACCAGTGCTTCGACACGAAGGCCATGTCCAGCTCTTTGGGCGGACATCGAAACAGATTCCGCCTCACGCGCAGGGGAGCCGGAAGAGCCCGGAAGAAGGCGCGGTCCCAAAGCCGCACGAGAAAACTTGACAGGGTGTCAACTTTTGGACCCCAAGATAGACTCTTTGGTGGTCAACCACCAAAAAGGGGGCTTAAGTCCACCCTGCAGTCAAAAAGTGGAACCCTGAAACTACCCTGTTGTGTTTTCATGGGGCATAACATTGCCAAACAAAAGTAGGAGTACGCAACTGAGTTGAGCCTGATTCAATGCATATTCAAGACTAGCATAGCCAAGCTAGCACTGTATAGTTAGACTGTATGTCACAGATTGGCTAGGCTTCCTCCTGGTGATGAAACAGAAACAGAGGTCGCCACATTCCTCTTACCTTCTCGCACATAAATGATATGAATATTCAGCTCAATGCAATTCTGACAATCATGTGGTTTCCTCCTTCATGCGAGGCGACCACAGCAAGTCAGGCCCTGGCAACAGATCATCCGGGGAATGAAAGAGCATGCCCGATAAAAAAGGGGCAGACTTCAAAGCAACGTGACACAATCCTCAAGCTCTCAAAACTTGCAAAAAGAAACTGGGTGAGCGAGGGAGGGAGTGGGAGGAGATGGAGAGGGAGAGGGAGAGCGAGAGCGAGGGAGCGAGGGAGCGAGGGAGCGAGGGAGAGAGGGAGAGAGGGAGAGAGGGAGAGAGGGAGAGAGGGAGAGAGGGAGAGAGGGAGAGAGAAAGCAGCATGCCCATGCTCTTTGTCTGTTTTCTCTGCCTCTTTTTTGAGCGAGTCATGAAGCATACTGATACCGCAGCCCCACGATAAGACCTTTGGCAACACCAGCAGATCCTCTGAAGTTCCTACCTTAGCACCTGGGCACCTGGGTTCGTTTGGGCTTTGGGCCAGCGAAGCGTGAGCTGAGCCGCCCTGCACGGTTGGGCCGTGGTTCCGTATCTCTTCCTGCACCAAGCGCCCGGGCTCCGGCCTGGCGAGTAGGAAAAAAATGGGGCCCGGGGGGGGGGGGGGGAGTTGTTGCCCACGCTCAGGTGAGTCATGAGTCAGAATCAAAACCCGGTTAGTAAAATGGCCTACCCAGAATCATGTAAAGAATTGCCAAGGCGGAAACGCACCCATTTATGGCAAGGGAATTGTCCCTTACTAACCTTCATCTACCACCCGGGTTTTGCTTGTGGCTCAGGTCAAGCCCTTCCAATACAAGGGCCGTCCGCCTCGAGCTGCATGCAAGCAGGTAGCCGTTGATCTGCTCCTCGTGTGACACACGACTGGCCACCCTCTTTAGGTCCTCAACGTTGGTGAGCAAGCATCATTTCCGGCCAGCACTACTGTTGCATCTGACCTGCAACGAAGTTGTTCACAACTTGTTCGTAACTTGTCCTACGCAAAATGTATCGGATTTGGGATGCTGGATTTGCCGATTCTTCTGTTTGTGGCTAGCAGCAGACCGCAAGAAGCAGCTGCCCCAAGGATGCTCTTAAACCAGGGCCGTGCCTGCATGCGGCGCATGTCGCTCTTGAAGGTTTGCCGGTCCCGCTTGGCCGCTCTAGAAGGCACCTGGAGGCACGGTAACATCCTCTGGTTGTCAAAGGGGCCTCCAATCTCAATAAGGGTGAGTAACGACGAATAAGGCCAATTAGGGGCTAGTAGGGTTCCCTTTGTGGGGCTATCGAGTTCTCCTCTGTTGTCGCATCACCGAATTGATTCGCAAAGTTTGCTGATCTTGAGTCATGGCAGTCTGGGATCGCTGCTCTCTGGTAGAAAAGCACGTATGGCTCTGCGCGTTCAACCTGCAGATCAAGTAAATTAGATGGCAAACCAAGATCCTGTCAGTAGAAAGAGTCTCTGAAACAAGGGGCATGAAGCTCCAAGTAGTCACTAGAAAAGTTGACTGCCAACAGAGCCTGCCCAAACGGAAGGTAACCCAAAAGGACTCAAGCGCACGCTGTATAAATGTCTCGCAAAAGAACTGGAAATACAACATGCTCCGAATCGGTATTTGGGCCATTCAACACAGGTGTATGGCAAACCTGCACATGTTTCCGGACTTCCGGTCTGTCCTGCTCCGCACTGACAGGATTGACTTGAATGTCGTCAAACTCGTACCAATCCTGATATGTGGCCATGCAAAGAACGCAAAGGAACTTTACTGCTTGCCTGCCTTGTCCCTCTTCTTGTGCTGGCAATAGGCGATGTAGTGGCCACCACCCATTGAGCCAATGTGCTGAATCAGGCCGATCAGCCTTGGTGGCTGGGCTGAATTCTCCTACATGTCACAGGAGAAAATGAGCTTCAGACCTGTACTCGGCCGACCTCAGCACATGGGTTCGGGAGCTGCCTCTGAGGCGCACAAAATCACACAGCTACCTGCCTCTAACCTTCAGCAATCTGCCATTCGTGTTCTGGGCCTCTGACTGATTGGGCGCCTCCTCCATAAATGGTGACATATCCAGCGTCGACGTCTTGGATTGCAAGGATTGCTTGCCAAGGGCCAAAGAGCTTTCCAGGCACGTGTTGCAACCCTGCTTGATAAAAGGACCGTTCCTGATAGGTGCACATCAGTAAGGTTTCTCAAGGTACACATCGAGGCTGCCACCACTGGGAAGGTCACAACTCTGGAGTTCTTGGCGCCGGCGAACCTGCAGCCACAAAACGAATTTTGGAGATCCTCTGAGCACGTGGGAGCCGATCAGTATTCCCTTCCGCCCCCTAATGACCAAGGGGAACTTTTCACACGTGCGACAAGTATCACCTTTCTAGTGGTTTTCCATCCCACTGGGACCTTTGATCAACCTCCTCAAGAAAGCGACCATCACGGGAAGTCGAACACTGCCGACACAAGTAAAGAACGGTTTAGTCACAACAGGTGCAGGGAGAGAAACCCTCTGGGCTGCCAGGCCAGCCGTAGGCATTGTCGAACCTAAAGCGCTTGAGGTGGATGCAAAGCACCTCAGGAAGGTCCTCAGCGGCGCGGCGCGCGCTCGGCAGCCCATTGGCTCAATTGCTCTCTGCCTCAGTTGCTCTCTGGGCGCAGTCCTTGAAGACGATCCGCTTCTCGCAGTCGTTCTTCCTCTTGCAGCGCTCGCAGAAGTACTGGTCCTATGATAGCACAGCCCATGCGAATGTCGAAGAAAGTTGGGTGCTGTGAACAAGGCTGCTGCTGGTCCAGCAGTAAGTTTGAACCAAGAATGCCAAATGTTGCCCTCCCTCCAACTAACATGGCACCTGTGGGGAGGTACCTGGAAGATTCATTTCCTTTTGAAGAGAGCCATTTCCTGTCAGTTGCCATGTTCGTTGGAGGGAGGGCAGGCGCACCATCCGGCGCCCCTCCCTGGCAGCAACTCACTCCTTGCCAGTGAGGTACTCGGGCGCGCAGTACCGCCGCAGGCAGTCGGAGAGGCTCACCCCCTTGTCCTTAGGTCTCGGCCCGGGGAAATGGGAGGCAGTTCACAAAAATGGGCCAGGGGTTTGGCTCTTTTTTCCCCACTCCGTGGGGAGAAAGAAAAACCATCTCATCTTTTTGGTGTTCCAACCAAGGGTCATCCCAGGTTCATGGGGGATCTTTTGATCCAGTGTGGCTGTGGGTCGAAATCCGAAGCCCGGTTAGCCCCAGTGAACATCCCAAATCCAACCACTGAAACAGGTGCTGAATGGGGTGGTGAATTCACCCACCCCAAAATGGGATCCCATTGCTTTTGACCCACAGGCAAATGGCCCAGCGGTCATGGCAGCGGCTCTAACTTCGTCTGAGAACCATCAACACTGCAGAATTGTCTGTCATCCCTGGTTGAGGCCAAAAGACCCCCCTGCGCAGAATTGTCTGTCCTCCGAATCTACCTTCTCCCGACAGCCAACAGCCTCATCTCTAAGGCCCGAGCATAAAACCAACTCTTCACCTGCGACATCCCGCGAAAGCTTCAACTGGATTTGCTGACCTCATGCTTTTGTCGAAAGTGCGGGATTCCAGGGGCGATTCACCACTGTCAGGTGTTGCAACCACATGGATTTCACCGGCACATGGCTTCCATTCAGCTTTGCGGGGCTCCTGAAAACCTGATAACTGCGGATTCCGCGAGCGCGCAGGAGCCAGTAGACAGGTCCTTTTTTCTGAAGCTTGGCTTGGGCGATGGAAACAAAATCCACTGCTTTGGCCCTGCCAATGGCTGTGGCACATCGACCGCAATGGACCGATCGCCTTGCCAAGGCCGCCGAGGACCCCTGACCAGGAGGAGCTTCTCAGACCTCCCGACCTGCAGTCACTTGGCGCATTCGCTCAGAACACGCCGGCCCGTTGCCGCTTTTGAGCTTTTGTCGGTGCTCAGCCACACACGCCGACCGCTGCAAGGCGCCGGGTGAAGAGGGCATTGACCTCAAATGAGCAGGACTCGTGTTTGACGCTGGAAAATGTGTTTGCCAGCACTCGCATGTCGGACAATCCAACAATCGCTGCCGGGTCATTGTTGAGATTAGCACACTTGATGCATCTTTGTTTTGGCTGCTTGTGGTGGCGTGCTGGTGTGCAAATGCTATTTGATCAGATTGCATTTTGTATTGTAGTGCATGAAAACTCATGCTATGCTATTGCAACATGTCATTGTTTTCCCAACTCTTGGCGAAATCATGGCGGAAGTCTCGCAGCAATCACAGGCGACCCAGGATTTCTTTCATCTAGGGTGCTGGCACGGGGGAGCTATCCGCGCCACTCATCGGACTAGCTGGCTCATTTGCATTTGGTATAGGTACCTTGGCGGAAAAAGCGCAGCCAGACCTGAAAGCAATATCATATGTCTATAACAACGTGTCACTGGGGTGATGACATGTTTGAACACCCTTATCTGCTGCAACCAGGATGTTTCTCCCCAAACGAGGGCTGGCAAAGAACTGGCGTAGCAATGATGCTTCTTGGCTGGGCAGCGAGCAGAGATATCATAGACGGCTTCAGACGTCCTGCACAGGGAAGGGCATGGCATCAAGCAGTCAAAACAGCACGTCCCAGTCTAGGCAGTCCCTCCTTGATATCTGGTTGCATTGCAGACAGCGAACCTTGGGCTCTTCTCAGGCTGGACCCGGACCTGTTTTCTAGCAGCACTCATCAAATCCCTTCGACTGGTTGGGCAAATCGTTTCAGCCGTTTCCTCACCCTCGGGTGATTCTGTCGTCTGAGGCACCAGCACAAGACACGACCTTTCCCTGAAAAAGCTCCGACACGATGGATTCCTTGGCTGCAAATCCCACTGTGCAATCACCTGCTGACTGGTGAAAACATGGTCAAAAAACGCCAAGAGGGCGCGTTTTGCCATGCGCAACATGGGCTCCCGGGCAAAGCGTGTCTGGACATCCTTTTTCGAGGAGCTCTCCGCTCCTCCTGGCCCCAAGTACTCCAGTGGGAGGCTTGGGGTGTCAATGTATCAACCCCAGCGTCCTTCCCGAACGAACAACGCCTACACCGAGTTTCGTCTTGTTGCCGATATCAGTTGTCACTGCGCCGCGACCGTGCGACTGCGCGCCTTCTGAGCTTTCACCCGATGCCATGTTTGGGCCTCGGGGCCAAAGCGAAACAGCTGCAACCCAACGAAATGTCGGACATCTTTATGCGAAATGCGCAAACGGCCCAAGTCCGCCGCTTGGGCCACAGCATGACGAAGATGACTCCATGTCGGTGCTTTCGGAGGCTGGCCTTTCACCAAGCCAATGATGATCCCACCAAGAGAAATTACTAACACTCTCCGAACATGATGACTTTACTTGGTGTGCAACTTCCTGATTGTTTTTGCAGGAATCAACTGTGGTACTCCTTGGATGCTCACGTCACTGGCCTGTTCTCAGCGCTGCCTGCAGTTAGCCTTGCACGCTCAGCAGTTGCAACCCACTTGCATGTCTTGCATGTCTTGATCCCAGCCTGATTTCACCCATGTCGGTGTTACTCTCTGGCCCTTGACAGAACCTGGGCAAGGCAATGCGTTTCTGGCAGATGTCCACTGGGTCACTGAGCCCATCAACCACACAACACTAAGACCAAGTCGACTCCCCCAACACTCACACTTTCACTGAAGCCCGGGCTGCATGAGCTGCTGTGCCGCTGAGGAGCTGCGTGGAAGCACCTCGCCTCAGGAGGCCCAGTGACGCCGCAAAAACCCCGCGGAAGTCCGTGAGTCACAGGCCGGAAGCGAGAAAGTCCGTGGAGGAAGCAGGTGTTCCTGCCACAAAAACTTCACGCCTCCGTCCCCCCCAAAACCAAAACAACACGCCCAACCGAGGCTCCTGAACTCCTCTCTGGTTGAGCCCGTCCAGCTTCGCTGGATGCTCCTAGGGAACAAACACTCTGCACACGAAAGTTCTGAGCATGAGCTATGTACATATATATATATATATATACATATGCATACATATTTTGCTTATCTATGGCAACATCCCCATATTCTAAGGTCTGGTCCTTGGCCTGGCTTGCATCTTGCAATGACACAAAAATAAGTCAGTGTTTCCAGAATGGAAACACATTGCCACGGCCGGCCCATGACCCAAAACATGCCCAACAATAGCGGTTGGCAGTTGCTTCAAGGAAGGGGATCTACACACTTGCCACACTTGCCAGGTGCCAGAAGCTGGAAAATGAGAAAAGTCTTGTTGGTCATAAGACATTCTATGTTCAACAGACGGAAACAGGTGGGGGCATGTTACGGAACTACATTATATAGAATCAGTTGAGAACTGCGGCAGCCAAGCAAATGAAATCATGAGAAGCTCTATTCCCAAACAAAAGGATTGAAGGAAAACTGTCAAGATTCTGGACACAGTCGGGAAACCAAAGTACTTAGAGAAATGTACACACACAAAAAAGGCGACAGCAAGTTATGCTTCCCAGATTCAAAGATTGATCAATGGCAGTCCCAAGCAAGAAAAGTCTAGCAATGTGGCTTTTGTGTTTGTTTTCACGTGTCAGCTCTTTTCAACAATGTGCTCTTGCCCAGCCTTGCTACTTTTGTTCCACAGTTCCAAAGTGCTTTAGAGCCGCTTTTTTGGGCGGATATAGTCACAGTCAAATGTGCAAATGCGAGGCACACTTAAAAGCTAAGGAGGCGGAAATCATGCCGTGAGTTTCTGTAGGAGCGTGCGTTTTGGGAGGGTATGCCATCACAAAGCGACTTTCAAAGTGGTAAAATGCGGGCACACTGTACTTGAAAAAACAAAGAGAAAGAGACAGAGACCCTGTGATCGAGCAGCATGTTCCAGGCGGATGTCACCGCCAAGACTGCTTCACTAGTTGTTCATATCTACCCTTGTGCTGTGTACGTACATCGCAAAGTCAGGTATTCAGCTAGCAGCCGACAGTGAGGCTGTACATTCTTTGTCTCAGCCTCCTCTGCTTTCATTTGGGGTTGATCAACTGGGCCCCAAATGACCATGGGCTAGCTTCCATTTGTTGGGAAATATCACCTTTTTTGTGTTTTTTCCAACCAATGGTCGCCTCAGGTTCGTGGGACCTTTTCACCAACCCCCCCTGTCATTCTAGTTTGCTTACAACTGGGAGCCGGGCCGTTCTCACCAGAGAGCCCTCGGCCATCCGCCTCATCCCGCCTCGTGCCCGGTAACCCCAGACTAAGCAGACTGAGCTTTGGCACTCCGAGTAGAAGCTTCTGTTCATGTGGCCGTGGATCAACACCAATGGTACCATTTTGGGGTTTTCGGTGCACCACCCATTTTAGGCTTTATTTTAGTGGGGATTGGAATGTTCACTGGGGGTACGGGGTTTTGACCCATAGTCATGTGGCCATGTGGCCACGGATCAAAAACCTTCACCAAACTGGCACCCTTGGCAAATGGAACCAAAGACCAAAAGTTGCGTAACCCTAGCTCCTTAATTTTGAGCCACATCCATGTATGTCTCAGCTAATCTGATCTTTGCCTCCCAAGTTGCAATCAAATTCATCTCATCTAGTCTGAGAACGATTACAGGGAGGCATCAGAGTCCTACTACATTAGCACCACACTCACTCAGACATGAACTGAACATCCTCAATACACAAAGATCCTCGACTGACCATTCTACGGGCCATTCCGGCTTGAGGTGGACAAATGATGACAAAATTTACCTGCGCCTGACTTCACTTTTGAGGTATGGCTGTGGGTCAAAAATGGGGCAACCCCAAAATGGAACCCTGGTAAATGGAAACATGGACTAAAACCTGCGGTCCTCTGGTGGCTTAATTTTGACCCATACCCGTGTCAAGCATACTGGAGTCACAGCGGGGCCCCGACACTTCTCTTCGTAGCTCCTCATGGATGTTGTCCAGGACACAGCGCAAGAATTCCTCGCCAGCAACACATGCCTCTGCCCAACCTTTCGGCCACATGGTTTAGGGGGTTCAACTCCAGCGGGAAAAAAAGAAAAGCCGCGGGCAACACGTTTTGTCATGACCGTTTCTACTTCGCTCGCCAGGCAATCTCTTGGGGCCCGAAAATGTGCTCTGCTCCTGCGAATCTTGCTGTGAGTAGCCCTGGAAGGTAGGATTGAGCCTCGGCCCAGAACACGGAATCAGGCACGACATGCTTCTTGAAGCCCAAGGAGTGTTGCACATGCTTTTGCTGGTGACGCAAAGTCTGTCACACCTCACATGGTAAGTAGGAAGGACATTGCTTGCATCCGTCGGAAGCAAATCACTTCATGAAGCGGTGGAAAGTGATTCCTGGAAGGACCGCATGCCCCAAACTCTCCAAAGGTTCCCTGACTAATGAAATGGCTGTGAACCAATGGTGCCATTTTGGGGTTTTCGGTGCACCACTCATTTTGGGACCTATTTTAGTGGTTGGATTGAATTGGATGTTCACTGGGGGCTAACCGATTTGGCTTTTGACCCATGGCCAAACTCCTTGAGGCCGCCGGCTGCTGCACGGCCCGAAGCACATCCTCGGGCTGGTGGTAAGGTGCTGACCTCAGCTGCCGCGCTGCCCCCGGCTCGAGGCTCCGGATGTGGCCGCCCACCCCCAAACTGGCGCAACGGTGGTCCTGGTGGCTTCCCTTTATTGTTTGTTATTTTATTATTATTATTATTGTTTTCATTATTTTTGTTAAACAAAAAGCTCCCTCAAAAAAGAGATGACGCGATGTCCTTCCCACGGACGCGACAAAATGGACTGTAGCGTGTGTTGGTCCAGGTCCCCTCTGAGCCATGGGCACATTCTTACCTGAGCCCGGGCTGCAATCAAGTGAAAGGAAAGGTTGGAAAGCCAGATGCTTCATAGACTGCTGGATGTCATGTTTGGCCATGGCATGCTTTCAGAAACATGGGGAGCACATCTTTCGCATGCAAGCATGTTATATCGGTTGCAAACTGCGGTGCTGCTGAGCGGCCCCAGTCCTGCTCAAACCAGTGCGCAAACGCCATCAAGAGCTTTTGTCGGCTGCCTTGAGCTTTCAGCCTGGGGAACTGTCGGAAAGTGCAAAACTGCGAGCTCGAGGGTATGGGTCAGCCTGCCATGCCACCTGCAACACGCCTGAAAAAGGGAACTTACGTGTGACACGCCTCTCATGGGGAACTTCTATAAATGGGTCTGGGCGTCAGGGCGAGTAGGCATGCGGACAGTGGCGGAAGTACTTCTGCAGGCCATGCGTGTGCCTTGCCGACAAACTCACAAGCAAATCACCCGGCTCCAATCAGAATTTCTAGTTCAAGTAAGTATTCCTATCTAGAGAATCAAGAGCTACTTTCTTGCGGAGCAGTAGGTGTCCTTTCAGTTGCTGGGATCTTTTGGAGGCTTTCGTCGGCCTATCTGTCGCGTGGATTGGAAAAGAGCGATTCGTGACTGAGCATCTGGCGTCAAACACTGCAAGGCTGCGTTCATGAAGCAGGTGTTGCCCAGATTACAAAGCCTCGGCAACAGAAGGTCAGCTGCTATTCATTCATCCCCAAAGCGGGCCGGGTTTCGCTCTTTTCTAGCCACGCCTTGATATCTGTGCGCTTCCCGCTGAAGTCCATGTAAAGTACAGTTTCGTGCACACGGAGTAAGCACTCTGCAAATTTCTCCGTGAGGTCAACAATCGGCATTGTTGAGAAATATGGCAAGAGTGACGCGTAGCATTTGCATCCTCAGCCCGGGATGGGTTTGTTTTCTTCTGCCCCGCTCTCAACAAGGCCGCGAGGAGCCGAAACCGTGACGCACCAAAACTGCATTAGTGCAAAAAAGGAAAGAACCTCCTGTGCTCCTCTTCTGGCTCTGTATACTATATCTCTATCTGAGTGCAAGCCTTGAAAATTCCCTGACCGGTTGAAAGCCAAGCGCCACATCTGCTTGCACTCAGAAGCAATAAGTGCTGGCGAATCGATTCCCTGCGCGCCATGGGGCATCACATCAACCAAGTACCTGCGGGCATCAAAGGTTCTTTGCTCGATCTAGGTCCATTACCTTAGGGACAGCTGAATGAAACGCTTCCCAGCTATGTGGACAACTGAAACATGTGCTTCATGAGTCAAGAACGGCTAAATACCTGTTGCGGGACCCTCAACTTCCAACACAAAATCAAATAATGCTTCACTCCACGCGCTGCTCACAGCCAGTTAAAATCCTACAGCTTGACTTCGAAGCACGTCCGAGTCAAGTTCCTTGACACGATTTCCGCATGCCCCTCCTCGCCTCGATGTTGCCAGAAGGGAAGCATCCTGATACGTTCAATTGCAAAGTCTTAGTTCCGATCCAGCTAGCCTCAACTCTTGCGGGCCTTGGCTTCTCGGCACAAAACCCAAAACCGCAGCTGTCCGCTCTAGCTTCCTCTCCACGACCCCACCCAGTCGCCGCCTCTCAAAACCGATGCCGGTCTGGCCTGTCTTCACTTGGCCTGCTCCAACACACGCAACGCCTCATCCACCTGAGGGCAACAAGGGGGTCTTGCAGCATGCGTCGCTGTAGAACTGAAGCTCTGCAAATGGAATTATCTTCGCCCAGAACAACCTTACGCCCTGATTCGACCCAGTGCACCAGCCTTGGTCTTGAGTTGCGACTCGGAATCCAATAAAGAGAGCAGCTCGGAGTTGTCCATCCTAACAAGCCGGTCTGCGCTCAAATTGTACGCTGCTTTGAACCTCGTTTTTGGTTCAAGTCTTGGGTCTTGGACTGCTTCTTGAAGTGGGGGATTGAGATAGCACAGAGCTTCGAAACAGGAATGCGAGGGAAGGAGGGAGTGTGGCTATCATTTGCTCTGACGTGTAATGGGAGCACAGCAAAGACTTGGGGCCATACTCGAGCATCATGCCTTGGGCAGTCTCCATCTCTCACGTCAGGAGCCCTGCGCTACCGTAAGAGGCGGGCCGGTGATCTTGCCAGCCAGCTCGGGCTGCTGCTTGGCAACTAATGGGTAGAGCCTGCAAGGCGCCGGAGGACCAACAAAAAGATTGTCCAAGACTGCTCCAAACATCAACAGCAATTACCTGCGTTGCTCTTTCAAACTCGGGCAAGAGTTGCAGGCTGAGACTGTTGCCAGTCAAGCCTTCTTGCAGAGAACCACAATGATCTTTACATCTCCAATGTCCAAGCTCTTGGGTTTCTGATAGGCAGGTCGTGCCTCTCTCCGATGATCTGCTTCTGAACTGCTGGAGGCGCTTGAGACAAGCCCGCTGGGGTGAGTGGCTGGCCTGCGAAAAACGATGCATGGCTGCCTCATGCCCCCGTACTGGTGTCACTCCGAACCAGCTCTTTCGTCAAGAACATCGGTGAGTCGCAGCAAGAGTTATGAACCGACTCTCCTTTGGCTTCTACTGACGCCAGAGAGACAAGAATCTGCGGCTTCTGAAATGGCAAGAAAGGTGCAGCGTTGAATAACGTGGCATCTCTATTTCCTGACCATAGCACAAAACACATAGTGAACCGCCAGGGAAACCCATCTTCGCCTGCAAAACAAGAGAATCACAATATCAAAACTCTAGAAACTATGCTCCTCCCCACCTCCGGATGTTGGCCCTCCGGTCTGTGGTGTCGGCGGCCGCACGTTCTGGGGCATCGTTGGCATGCCTGGCAAGGTGATGAATCCAAAAGACCTTGACAACTCTGCTCCATGACTAAGAGTGAAAGAGGCCATACATTCCAGAATAACCGAGCCAGTGCGTGAAATTCCCCCAAACCCGCTGCCATCATTACCCTGGACTTGTGAATCCCTGATGGACACAAGCGCGAAATGCTCCCGCTCGGCCTGGACGCATCATGGGCATCTGCATTGGCGGTCGCATCATGCCCATCATTCCCATGCCCATTGGGCCCATGCCCGTCATGCCCATCCTCGGCAACCCCGGCAAAGAACTGGCCATGGGTCAAAACCCAAATCGTACCCCCAGTGAACATCCCAATCCCCACTAAAATAGGCTAAAATGGGTGGTGCACCTGCCCCAAAATGGTACCATTGGTTTTGACCCACAGCCAACTGGAAACGCTTGACATGTCGCCGCTCCGGCACCAGTTGCAGGCAAGTCTCGGGCCCATCATGCCCTTGCCGCCCATAGGGGGCATGGATCCCTTACCTGCTCCTCCCATGCCGCCACCCATAGGCATAGTTCCGCCACCCTGCCCAAGGATAACGAACGCCACATCTGCGAGCTGACTTGCGAAGCACACGTCAGCGGCAAATGAACATATGACATCGGTCTGGGCTGCGTGCCTGCATGCCCTTACCCATCATGCCCATCGGGGCACCCATCATGCCCTGGCAGTCTTGCTGGTTCTCAGCAGGGAATGAGGGAATGACCCCTATAAACGGATTCCTTATTTCAGGAATCCACAAGTTCATTCCCAACACCCGGAACGGTCAATCCCTACCTACCAAGCACCAGCAAGCAATAGCGCAGAGCATGAGCGACCCAAGGCCAAGCCTGGGGACCGCCCTTGCCCATCTGGCCCATCATGCCCATCTGCATGCCCATCCTGATAGCCCAGCCAGCAAAAAAAACACAGCTCTGGTCTTTGCAAAAAAATGTCTGAATGATCCATGTCCACCCCAAAGGCTTAGTACATCAAATGACTTGCAGGTGGGGGTGGGAAGTCACAGCATCAAAATGCGTGCCGTCTTTTAGTTGGCCACGCGGGCCGCTCCATCCACTCTGCTGCAGGCAAGAGGGAAGCCTCCCAACATTCTCGATCTGGGCTCAGAACGGGTACATCTGTTGCATGCCGCAGCCTTGGATCTCAGAGAGGCTGCCCTGTCCATTTCTCTCATTCTCTGCCGTGGATCGGATGAAAGTCGCTCATACGACGAGCGCCTTGCTGTGACCGGGGGCCGCACCGCCTTGGTTGCCATACATCTGCATGCCACCGCCCTTGCCCTTGCCTGCACGCTGACAGCCCAATGGCCGCACATGCAACCAGGGAGGCATTCCTTCTTGAGGCCTTTGGGAGTTGAGTATCAAAGTGAGCTGGAATCTGGAGGTTGCAACTCCTCTATCCATGCCGCAAGCACAAGACTCTCGCGCAGAAAGGCGGAGCCACTCATTCAAATGGCCAGGATCCAACCCAAAAAGTTTCACGACACCGGCGCCCTGGAGCTCTCCCAAGCCAGCCTTTGCCACCCACGCCACCTGGCCGGGTGGAGTCTTGCAGATCAGAGTCAAGCAACGCAAAAACCATAACCTGTGTCCAAACACATCAGTCATCTGCCCTTGATCTATACAGCAAAAACAAACCTGCAAGTGCAATCAAACTGCTTGGGTTTCTCCCTGAACCTCCATCTGCCCACATCAGTTTTCAGCACGTGGCTCACGTCCGTCGCTCCTCCCTGCCTTTCCCTTCGTTCCAGCCGCCCTTGGAGGGCGAGTAGCGCTGCCGCAGGCGCTCGGCCCTGACCTCTGCAGCTCAACCAGCCCCTGTGCTCCTGAAAACACCTTTGGGTCGTTTTTGGAGTTGGTACCCCCGGATCAAGGAAAACCACAAAATTTGTTTGGGGGGACTCGTAAAAAAAACGACACACCCAGCATGGGTACTTACACATGCCACACACTCCCCGTGCACTCATTTGTTGGAGGTTGCAAAGGGAAACCACAAGGAAAACCACACAATTTCTCGGGGGCGGTCCAACCTGAAAACGACAACACCCATGGGTTGCACACATGCCACTCCCCGCGCGGCGAGGCCCAAGGCCGGCCTCGCGCTTCTCCGCCAGTCCGACCTGGGCAAAAGCTGCAAAAATGTCCTGAGGCAGCTAAGGTATGCCGAGGTCGCGGCATACAAGGGCTTCCCTTTTACCACTTTGAGGTGCATCTCCGTGACAGCCTCGGGGATGTGGCTGTGGGTCAAAGCCAATGGTACCATTTTGGGGTAGGTGCACCATTTTAATCTATTTTAGTGTGGATTTGGATGTTCACTGGGGGTACGGGATTTTGACCCATGGCCATGTGTCTCTTTGTAAGACTTGTCACTTCTTTGTGCAGCGTGCAGATGTATTGCGGACAAGAGCACCGAGTTGGACGTCCTTTTGGACGCAAAAACTTGGGGAAAGAAACGCCCAGGCCTTTGTAGCTTCGTCAGGAGAGGCGAAGCAAACGAAGCCGAAGCCCTTGCACTGGCCGCGCTCGTCCTGCGGGGTTCCCTTTCGAAACCTTTTGCAGGGCGAGCATTTGCCCAACTGAGTGGGTCAAAAATAGAGTAACCCCGATGGAACCCTGGTAGATGGGTTCCAGGACAAAGCACCTGCGGTCCTCTGGTGGTTTAATATTGACCCATACCCAACTGCTTCAACATCTTTCCTAAAAGCAAGACAAGCAAAGCCTCACGTCTGTTCTTCAAAACCCGTGACGTGCCTTCATGGCAGCGACGGATGTGACGGTGCCAAACTGCTCAAACAGCGCCTGGCTGCCACGGCTGCATTTTTCATCCAGCTTTTGGGAATCACTTTGAGAACCCAAGGTGGGTCGTAATCAAAACCCGGTACAAAAATGGTCGTGATCCCAGAACCATGCTTCAAGAATTCAGAAGGCGGAGATCCGCAGCCATTTATGGCAAGGGAATTGTCCCTTCCTAACCCGCATCTACCCGGGTTTTGAGGACGCGGCTCAGGTGATGCCCAACAGCAAAGGTTTCGGCAGCAAAAGCTCGGCAGAACAGCCCTTGCCCCCAGCTGTCATGTTGCTCGGCCGAGTTCACGGTCGCGGATAGCGCCGGCCTTGAGAGATGCCTCGTCGGTCCCCTCGTCCAGATTCTTGATGTAAAGGTTTACATTCGCCTAGCCCAGCGCTGCAAGCACAAAACACGTGGATACAAAACCAAAAGCAATACACGGTGACTCCGGTGAATGCTAAGTCGCAAGAGCTCTGGGTTTTTGTCGGGAAAAGTTGGACATTGGGTGGGAAGAATCAAAGCGACTCCCCGCAACAGGCCGCGTTGCGAAGCCAAGGCACAGATCCTCCTCCTCGGGTGGGTGCTTCCTGCAAGGGCTCGGCTGAATCCATCCAAATGCCATCCCTAGGGCCCCCAGTTTTGACCATGGGTAACTAACTTCTTCCATGGGAAGATCGTTCATCTTTTTCTCGGTTTTCCAACCAAAGGATTTCCATCCCATGGAACATGGGACGCTTTGGCTCAACCGCCAGGCTCTCTCGGCTGGCGGCTCGCTCCTTCTGGGGCATCTTCTCCTTCAACTCCAGAGAACGCTCGGACTTGGACTGGGCCCGCCTGGCAAGAGCTGGGTTGCCAGTCTCAAAGTCAGGCCAGCAGCTACCATTATAGTTGGTATCTAGGGGAAACCATCCTGTGAAGCCTAGAGGTAAACAATTCCTGGTTACTACAAAAGCAACTAAAAGCCCTGGGTTAAGTATGTGCTAACTTGGCGACTCCAACAAGTTGGAGAATCCCTGTCGGGCATTCACCCTCAAGTGCCATGGCCGAGTGGTGACGTTAGAATCGCTCAGTCCCTGGCTGCACGTAGAGCAAATAGCTCTTGATGTCCTGCCAAAGTTGGGCAACTTTAATGGCAACAGTTGGCTCAATGCGACCAAATCGATCCAGTCGCTCTTTGCAAGCCTTGTCTTTCTCTTCCTCTTCCTTCTCTGCATCGGCTTCTTTCTGCTCCTGCTTCGGTCGAGTGCTATTGGGCAGGTGATAGAGAATGCGGACCAATGCATTTTCTGGTCAGTCTAAGTCAGGACTTGCTCGAAAAGCATGCACGGAAAAGATCATGTTGAAAGGTTACCGGATTGAAAGAATGAAAGGTCCGCGCCACCAACTGCATTTCTGGCTGTGGGTCAAAAATATGTACATGGAATCCTGGTAAATGGAAACAGGGACCAAAACCTGCGGTCCCCTGGTGGTTTAATTTTGACCCATACCCTGCTGTTTGTGCTTCCGTACTTGTGTGCTGATGCCCGGCCCTGCTAGCAGCGCCTGTGATCGGAAGTCCTTTTGGTGGTACATGTCCACAGCCTGCGGCAGGATGAGGGGTACTCACCCAAAATAGAAACCTCTAAGCGCCGGCTGCTTCCAGAGCAGACTGCACGCACATAGGCAGGTGGTCATGGCGCACAAAGCAAGCGCCTTCTTTGCCTGGTCGCTGGTTTCAAAGTTGACAAAGGCGAACCTGATCACGGGAGATTTCAAACAAGACGCCTCCAGTTGCAAACACTTGCACACTTGCAGGGGGCCTCCGGCCCTTTGCATCCTCGACAAAGTGCGAGGATGTGATGGTGCCGGCCTGGCAAAGAAAAATCCTCTTGCCGGATCCGCTACGCAAAACCTGAACTTCCCCATCCAGTTGATGTGCCAACCTCGCTCAGCTCGGACTTGATCTTGTCTTCGTCCCAATCCTGCAGAAACGGGGCATGGTTGCTATGCGAAAGGAGCTTCAGCAGACGTCCGGTCCGTGGGGAAGTTCTTGATGTACAGATTTGTGAAGTTCCTCAGTGCCGGAGGCTGACAAATATTGCAGCTTCGCTCCCTTCTTTCATCCAAAAAAGGAAGGGTTCCAAGGATGGCCGAATTCCCTTTCATCCTCTACCAACTTCAGGAAGGTTCTTACTTTGACAGCGACATATATGGCCATGGGTCAAAATCCCGTACCCCCAGTGAACATCCCAATCCGCACTAAAATAGGTTCTAAAATGGGTGATGCACCTATGCCAAAAAACTGGGATCCCATTGGTGTTGACCCGCAATAGGTACCCCAAATGGAACCCTGGTAAATGGACACATGGACCAAAACCTGCGTAACCCCTGGTGGCTTAATTTTGACCCATACCCATATATTATGATTGGACCAACAAAAAAAACATTGTACAGCCCAGCCGCTGCAGGGCGGGACGGTCGCGCTCGTTGCGCTTCAAGAACTTGCTCACGTGGACCGTCTGCTCACCGATTTGCATGCCGTTGACACCTGACTTTAAAGGAGTCTGGCGGGCAGTGCGACTCATTTGGCTGTGGGTCCAAACCCTGGTGAACATCAAAATAGGTGGTGCATGGGTGTTCATCCGCCCCAAAATGGAGGCGTAGGTTATGGCCCATGGCCATTTCGAGATGACGGCATGCGAAGTCGAAAAGGTTGCATTGCATGCCTTGCTTCCCCATGGGCTACGAGTTTAGGTCCCACAGGAAATTACACCTGTAGCTTGAACTGAAGAAACAACGTCTTAGCACACTTCTAGAATCCGAGATACAAGCAAAAATAACCATAGCAGCTTTACTACATAGCTGCTTATAGCTTGCTCTGAAAAAAGACGCTTTAGCACACTGCTAAATCCAAGATACCAAAGAAAATTACCATGCAGCCTTAGTGCTGAAAGCTTGCACTGGTAAAGACGTTTTGGCACACTGCTAGAATCCAAGCTGCCAAACGTTTTAGCACACTTCTAGAATCCAAGATACCAAAGAAAATTACAATAGCAGCCTTAGTGCCGAAAGCCTGCACCGGTAAAGACGTTTTAGCACACTGCTAGAATCCAAGCTGCCAAAGATAATTACCATAGCAGCCCTACTGCCTGTGGCTTGCACTGAAAAAGACGACGTTTTAGCACACTGCTAGAATCCAAGCTACCAAAGCTTGCACTGAAAAGTTGTTTTAGCAAGCTGCTAGAACCCAAGCTGTCATTGGGAAAAGGTGGTGGTTGCTTCAACTGGCAAGGTTTGACAGTAGACTATATCATGCCACAACAGCCTAATGTGTTCAGCTCTCTGGCAACTTACGCGAGATTCATGACAGGGATGAACAACTTGTGAAGTCAAAGAGGGTCCGGTGCTGGGTGCCTTCTGCATGCTGGCTAATCTGTGCTTCTGCATGCTACGCATTCGCATGTGCATCTGCATGCGCGTGTGCATGTGTAACTGCAATACAAAGAGATGCTTATGTATGTATGTATATATATATATAATGTATATATAATATGTATATATAATATGTATATACAATATGTATATATAATATGTGCACATGTGGCTTGCATAACATGGTGCCAACAACACTCACACAATTGTGTGTGTGTGTGTACCTGCAGTGTAGTCATATTTAATATGATCCACGGAGGCTGTCCTCCCCGACATGCCGAACGTGTGCAAATTTAAATGTACCTTGAGTTCGAATTCGACTTGCGGATGCCAACTTGTCAGGCCATGGGTCCAAATCCAAATCGTACCCTAAGTGAACATCCCAATCCCCACTAAAATTGGTTCTAAAATGGGTGGAGAATTCACCAAAGACCCCAAAATGGGATCCCAAAACAGGTTTGACCCACAATAGGTACCCCAAATGGAACCCCGGCAAATGGGCACATGGGCCAAAACCCGCGAAACCAATTCCTGGTTCAATTTTCACAACCACAGCCATGGGTCACCCGAGTTCCTGCGTTGCTTCGGCTTGTGCCTTCTCCCGATCTCCCGACGCCGGCCCTCGGCTCCCGGGGGCTCCCGGCGCTCGATGGCTTGCTGCGCGGCCTCCTCGGTCTCGTAGTGCACGAAGCCGTAGCCTCAGAAGGGTCGCCTATGGGTCAAAGTTAAACCACCGTGATGCCTACCACAAGTGGGTGTGGTTGAAAATTAAAGGCCTACCTAGGGTGTGTACGTCAAAGTTAAACCACCGAAAGCTGTCGTACATACAAATTGTAAAAGAATTAGCCAGGATGGATAGGATGATGGCAGATTGCTGCCCATGCCGGTGGCCAATACCATATTGTCGCCGGGGGACCGCAGGCTTTAGTCCTTGGTTCCAGTTACCAGGGTTCCATATTGGGTACCTATTCTTGATCCACAGCCACCTGCTTTCTTGCTGCTGACTCCGAAGCTCCAGTCAAAAAAGTCATTGCGTGGCAGCTCCTGTCGCTCTCATGAGCATTGTGCCATGCTCCGAAAAAGCATGCTCTCATGGACATCAAAGGCTCCATGCGTCGCTTATGCAATGCACATCTCACAACTTTTGCAGATTCGTGATGACCATGTTCAGCATTGCCGCCATACGTTGGATATCCTGGTTACACCAAGGATACCATGGCGGCGGCAACACCTTTCTCTTTTTGTCCGGAATCCGAGAGTTGCCACGCCCTTGAAGCGATCAAACATTGTCAATGCCTGAATGCCGGGCAGAATGACAGCTTCAAGGCTGCTGCTCTCGCGACAAGTCAATGCCAAGCTCTGGTTCCCTAGCTCGGTTGCTTTCTGCTCCTGCTAAAAGTTTAACGTTTTAGCAGTTTAAGGGAAAACCCGTTGGTTGGCAAAAAGTTCAAGTCCTAACATCCCCTGGCAAGATGCGCCAAAGCTAAGGTCAGCCTCTCAAGGCTCGGCCGCGCGAGCAAGTCAGCACCCCAGGCCATGGAGCGAGGAATAAGGCTTGCCGGGGCAAGGAAGCCAGCCGAAGCTCCAGGAATCGCCCAAGCTGAAGCTCTACATCCCTGGCACCTCAACCCCAAGCTCTCCGAGAGCTTGGGCCCCAGGTTTAAAGCTTGGGAGCTCGGCAACAGAAAACCGCTGCCAAGCTGCGTGTTTCGCCTGTTCTCCCATCTGGCCTTCCCCAAAGGCCGCCAGCCAAAAGCCAAGCTCGAAAGTTGAGCTGGAAGCTTCAGGCCCGTTGAGTTGAAGTCCTCTCCCAGCGTCAGAGAGGCCGTCGAATGGATTCAAGTTCATCAAGTTCATCTGATGTCCACACTTTGTGCTTCTGGGGTTCCGCCGGCGCACGGCGAAGACTCAAAGCAGCCGGCGCTGCACCAACTCGCTTGGCAAGGGTCACTTGTCGCAGCACTGGTAAGGCGACCGACATGGAGGAAGAGCGAAGAAGGAAAGCCTTCATGGAGGGCAGAAGAAAACAGCAAGAGCCGAGCACTGCAAAGATGCCTTTTGGCTTATAGCACGTATGAAGGCGGTCCTGCTGCGATACTCCTCCATGTTAGTCGCCAGAAGTCACGAGCATCAGACCTTGAGCTCAGCTCTGCAAGCTCCTCAACATCCTGCTTTGGCCCAGGATGCGAAGCACCACAACCCATTCAAGCAGAGCCTCGATTCGGAACGCGGTGAAACGTGTGCAACCGTTGGATACCGGCAAGCCAAGCTGGAGCCAAAGCTCAAGCATGCTCAAGCATGTACCATAGAAGGCATTGTTTTTCGTCCGCCCGAAAAAGCCTCCAGCTATGCTACCGGCAAGCTCATGTCACCCGCACGCCAATTCTCCACCGCCAACTGATCCGAATTAATCATGTGCTGAGGTCGCCACCTCGCGACTTTCCATTGGCATCACATGCCACCTGCAAAGCAGAAAAGAGCGCGAAGAGCCCGTTGACTGAAGGTCTGGCAGTGACTCACTGTTGTTTCAGAAGCAATGAAGTAATCATAAAAGGCTACAACAAAAGGGTGCTGGCTGCCTTTTGCTTGTCTGCATAGTCCTTGCTCGGGTTCGGGCCGTGCAATGCTACAACTTGCATTCGGCAGGAGGAGCATGTGTTTCGCATTCTGTCCAACCCTTGCCTCACCAACTATCTCACAAATATTGTGCAAAATGGCGGTTGATTGAAAACCCTTGTTCCGGGAAATGCCATCTCGAAGAAATAAACAACCTTCCGAAACCTCCACAACGCGAGGTGTAGCGCAGAATTTGTGCGGGGCAACACATGAAACCAACAGAAACCATCCCCCTTCAGATCTCAACACAAGGACCTTTCGGACAACTCCCAAAAACGGAGTGCAAATCAGAATGACATCTTAGCTGCGTTGGAGCGGTTTTCTGCTGCCCCAGGCTTCTCAACAACAATTGCTGGACACAGGGTAGGAGTCTGATGCGCGCCTTGCAGGAGAGGATGTTGCCGAAGAGACTGAAGGTGTCATACAACGCCTTGCCGATGCAGCTTGCAGCTGCACCCACACAATGCCCTTTATTTGTGCCAGACAAATATCCACCGTGTAGCCACAAAATATTTCTCTCTGGCAGCAGTCTGGATTTTAACCTCCGGGTCCCTAGGTCTTTGGTTGCATTGGCACTGGCAGTCCCGACTCACCAAGGCCCTGTCCTTGTTGTCAATTGCTTTGTCCAGGTTCTTCACAAATACGTTCCCATGCCCGCTCTTCCGCAGACTGGGATCCCTGGCCGGCGCAGGCTTAGCTACAGCCCTATCTGGTCATGTTCGTGCAACTTGCAGCCGAATCCCTTAATTGTGCGCTGGAGGGATTGAAGGGAAAGGCGACTGGGCACCTCCGCCAACATCTGCCAAACCGCTTTTCGTCGTCCCTATTAAGTAGCTGAGTAGGTCTGTTCGCACAAACCAACCTACTCTTCTGGCTCTTGATGACAGCAGCTGTCCGAAACTCTATTCTTCGGCTTAAAAGCACAACACAAACAACAGCTGGGCAACACGCTCATGTGCAAAAGTCCAACTCGATTGGCACTTGTTGGTGGCTAAGAGCCATCGCCGCACCGCGCCTCTGGCTCCACATGATGCGGCAAGCTCGGCCCTCGCAAGGTCACTCGGTGAGAACTCCGTGCGTTAAGCAAAAATTGAACATGGCCGCTGTGGATTGTCCTCTACTGAAAACCCATGGACGCGTTTTGTTCACATTCTCCGGCCTTGATACTTGAGTAGTTCAGCGTATCCAGGGCACGCTCGGCATCGGAGACGCTGTGAAAGTTGACGTATCCATAGCCCAAGGACCTGCCAAACACCAATAAAACGCTACATTGTATATCAGGCTTGTTCTCATCTATGGCAGGGCTATGCCCAATGATGCATGCACATCCGTTTCTGCACCAGTCCCCGGAGCCTTCTGGTCACCGTGTCGCGACAAACCCGAATAGAAGCCACGGGCCCAACGGAGTTGAAGATCTCGTACAGCATGGCCTGGCGGCAATCGAGCACCATATCACCTAACATGGGATCAGCATAGATGATGGCTCATTGCTTGAAACTTTACAGCCCTTTGCGAGAAACAAAGCTTGGAGCGTCGCGAAGAATCAGAAACGAAGAACGTGTCCAAGAACTTTGTTGTTGCGATGTCTAACGAGTGTAAGTTGTGGCTTTGCCAAACAGTTGCAAAACCGATCAAATGCATTCCGAAGACAAATTTGTCCAGCCGAAAGAGCTGGTTTTGCAGCGACAGCTCTGTGCATCCTGACGTCGGTAGTGGCGATGGCTGCGATAGTTGCAGTATTTATCTGACTGGCTCGTGGTTGCTGTTGTTGGGAATAAGAAGACCCACAATCCAAAACATCTTAAACTTCCTCGTGCCGCTGCCATGCCCGGCTTCCGGAACGGATTCCGTTTGCTACATGGGGAATTTTTGACCCATCAGGTACGATCTACTTGATAGATAGCCCCGCCGAGTAGCTTACGCTCGAGAGTGTGGCTGCACTCCCTAGATGTTCGACTTCATCAGGTTTGCCGGATCTGGCTGGGCAGGACTCTCTCGACTACACGTGTGTTTAGGAACTACGATGACATTTAGCCGGCACTTCTCTAGCAGACACAGCGCTTGTGGCTAGCCGGCTGCACTGCGAGGAATTCGGCGCCCCAAAAATTGTGAAGCGTAAAGCCTTGGACGGCTCCAAAGAGACGCATCTAGCTTTCCCAAACGGAATTGACTTCGAAGGGATTACTACACATTATTAGCGTTGTTACCCTTTTTTCAGCATTGTTACCCCATATGTGGCGTGGTTACCTCACCATCTGGACTTCGAAGGTACCTAGACATCCAAGGCACAACTCCCAGATTTTGAGTGCAACCCAGCCTTGCTTCCCGACCGATGCTCCAGGAATCCAGCCCTTCAGTTTGGAGTGACAACTATTACGTCCCGGCTCAACTTTGCACACACACACACGCACACAAATGCACACCTAGTTTTCCTTTCGGGCGACTGGCAAATCTTCCAAGTCCTGTTCCGTCTGCCAAAAGGAAAAAACAAAACTAGACGACGAGTGGCCCGGAAGCATAGAGGCAAGTTGATGCAGGTGAGGTAACTCTCGCAAAGTTAGCATGAGGAGTTGGCAGGCGAAGCAATTCTCAAAAAGTTGGCATGAGAAGCTGGCAGGTTAAGTAACTCTCGAATAGTTGGCTGGCAAAGTTGGCGGGTGAAGTAATTCTCGCAAAGTTGACATGAGAAGTTGGCAGGCGAAGTAACTCAAGAGAAAAGTTGGCATGAGAAGTTGGCAGGTGAAATAACTCTCAAAGAGTTGGCATGAGAAGTTGGCAGGTGAAGTAACTCTCGAAAAGTTGGCGTGAGAAGCTGGCAGGTGAAGTAATTCTCGAAAAGTTGGCACGAGAAGATGGCGCGTGAAGTAACTCTCGAAAAGTTGGCGTGAGAAGCCGGCAGGTGAAGTAACTTTCGAAAAGTTAGCATGAGAAGTTGGCAGGCGAAGTAATTCTCGAAAAGTTGGCGCGAGAAGTTGGCAGGCGAAGTAACTCTCGAAAAGTTGGCAGGCGATGTTGGCAGGTGAAGTACCTCTCGAAAAGTTGGCATGAGAAGCTGGCAGGTGAAGTAATTTTTCGAAAAGTTGCCACGAGAGGTTGGCAGATAAAGTATTTCTCGAAAAGTTGGCATGAGAAGTTGGCAGGTGAAGTAATTCTCGAAAAGTTGGCAGGTGAAGTTGCCACGAGAGGTTGGCAGGTAAAGTATTTCTCGAAAAGTTGGCATGAGAAGTTGGCAGGTAAAGTAATTCTCGAAAAGTTGGCATGAGAAGCTCGCAGGTGTAGTAACTCTCGAAAAGTTGGCATGATAAGCTCGCAGGTGAAGTAACTCCTCGAAAAGTTGGCACGAGAAGTTGGCAGGTGAAGTAACTCTCGAAAAGGTGGCATGAGAAGCTGGCAGGTGAAGTAATTCTCGAAGTTTCGGCATGAGAAACTGGCAGGTGAAGTAATTAACCCTCAAAAAGCTGGAGCGGCGGAGGCGCTCCGCGTGCTACATTTGCAATTTACAGTTGCGATTTTCCAGCCATTTGTATCTAAAAGTTGCGATTTTCCAGCCGGAGCTGCGGGAGCACGCTCCGCGTACTACGTCTGTACTTAAAAAGTGCGATTTTCCAGCCGGAGCTGCAGCAGCCTCCGCGTACTACGTCTGTACTTAAAAGTTGCGATTTTCCAGCCGCTCCGAGTACTACGTTTGCGCTTAAAAGCTGCGATGTTCGAGCCGGAGCTGCCGCGGACCAGGGGGGAATCGAACCCGCGACCGCGGGATTGCGAAAGCAGGCGTGCAAACCACGAGACAACTTCCAAAGGCCGTTTCGCGAGCAAGAAATTCGCACGGCGCCACAGCGAGAGCGCTTCGACACGCACGATCTCCGCAGAGGGTTCGCCAAGGTCAAGACAAATTCGCACGGCGCCACAGCGAGAGCGCTTCGACACGCACGATCTCCGCAGAGGGTGCGCCAAGGTCAAGTCAAATTCGCACGGCGCCACAGCGACAGCGCTTCGACACGCGAAATCTCCGCAGAGGGTTCGCCAAGGTCAAGACAGATTCGCGCGGCGCCACAGCGAGAGCGCTTGGACACGCACGATCTCCGCAGAGGGTTCGCCGCGACCAAGACAAATTCGCACGGCGCCACAGCGAGAGCGCTTCGACACGCAGGATCTCCGCAGAGGGTTCGCCGAGGTCAAGACAAATTCGCACGGCGCCACAGCGAGAGCGCTTCGACATGCACGATCTCCGCAGAGGGTTCGCCGAGATCAAGATAGATTCGCACGGCGCCACAGCGAGAGCGCTTCGACACGCACGATCTCCGCAGAGGGTTCGCCAAGGTCAAGACAAATTCGCACGGCGCCACAGCGAGAGCGCTTCGACACGCACGATCTCCGCAGAGGGTTCGCCAAGGTCAAGACAAATTCGCACGGCGCCACAGCGAGAGCGCTTCGACACGCACGATCTCCGCAGAGGGTTCGCCGCGCTCAAGACAAATTCGCACGGCGCCACAGCGAGAGCGCTTCGACACGCACGATCTCCGCAGAGGGTTCGCCGGTCAAGACAAATTCGCACGGCGCCACAGCGAGAGCGCTTCGACACGCACGATCTCCGCAGAGGGTTCGCCAAGGTCAAGACAAATTCGCACGGCGCCACAGCGAGAGCGCTTCGACACGCACGATCTCCGCAGAGGGTTCGCCGCGCTCAAGACAAATTCGCACGGCGCCACAGCGAGAGCGCTTCGACACGCACGATCTCCGCAGAGGGGTGCGTTTCGTAAGCTCCTGTCGGGCCTACCCCCGCCAGAAAAAGAAGAAGAATTAAGAGTCGAGAAGTGAAGGTAGAACAGAAAAGTTAGCTTGTGTTTTTAGGATAGTGAAGTAACACCCGACAAATTAGCTTGTGCTTTTAGTAGAATGAGATAACAGCCGAAAAGTTGACATGAGAAGTTGGCAGGTGAAGTAACTCTCAAAAAGTTGACATGAGAAGTAGGCAGGTGAAGTAACTCTCGACAAGTTGGCATGAGAAGTTGGCAGGTGAAGTAACTCTCGACAAGTTGGCATGAGAAGTTGGCAGGTGAAGTAACTCTCGACAATTTGGCATGATAAGTTGGCAGGTGACATAACTCTCGAAAAGTTGGCAGGTTAAGTTGGCATGAGAAGTTGGCAGGTGATGAAGTTGGCATGAGAAGTTGGCAGGTGAAGTAACTCTCGAAATAACTCTCGAAAAGTTGGCATGAGAAGTTGGCAGGTGAAGTTTGCAGCCGCTTTTAGAAGAAGAACCCTTCGCAATGCTTCCGGGAAAAACGGCCTCTGTAACATCTGGATGCAGGTCTCCCACATAAAGGGAGGCGAATTGCGGGACTCCAGCCATCCTGAAGACGAAAAAGGGAGGACTCTTGTCCTGTCAGGAAAGCAGAACAAGAATCACTCATTTGGCTGTGGCTCAAAAAACCGGTACCAAAATGGAACCCTGGTGAGTGGAAACATGGACCAAAACCAGCGGTTTGCCCCTCCTGTTTAATTTTGAGCCACACCCATGTCGTTCAAAACGCATTGGCATGCACAAGTCAAGGAAACTTGGTCCTCAAATGCTCCTGGCAAACAAAGTTATCTGCAAGTTGCAGAAATTTGGAGGCCTCGGCAGAAGGGGCGACCAGCAGTCTCTCTCTCTCTCTCTCTCTCTCTCTCTCTCTCTCTCTCTCTTTCTCTCTCTCTCCATGCAGCATCCATCGAATCCCAGATGCAGCCAAGCTGCCTTGGCGGGAGATCTTTAAGCTTTTGGGGTTATGCGATTTTTATGGTTTGCTTTCAGCCTGCTGTGGCAGGCTTGAGCCAGCCGCAGCACGACTTGCAGTGCAGCCCGCTGTTTCATGGCGCACGTCATGCTACCGTCTTGGCACAAAAGCGATGTGAAGTACACCGGTGAAGCTTGTAGTGGTGAACGTGAGAGGCAGCGGTGAAGCTTCATTGCCGACTTTGAACCCATCTGGGCGCTATGTGCCCTGCCCGAGCAAGCCCTTCCTGTTCTTCTGTATCCTGCAGAGCAAGGGGACTTTGCAGCCTGACAAAGCTTTTCCAGCACAAAGACTCTGCATGCCCAACAGGATCAAATATCTTCCAAATATTCAGATGATGCTTGAAAGCGACAACTCAAAGGCCAGATGCTTGTTCGCACTTTTGGCAAAGCAACGTAATCTTCCTCGTTGCTAGTGCCTTCAAACACGCCAACGAAGCAGCCACATGCCAGCAAGCTGAGAATGCGGCAAGCTGGGATTCATCCTTGCTCTTCTAGGTAGTTGGAGCGAGCACGTGCCCAGAATCACAGAAGTGTGCGATCCAACGTTATCTAGCTGCATCTTGACTCTACCATGCAAAAGATGGCTGTGGGTCAAAAATGGGTATCCATTTTGGAACCCTAGTAAATGGAACCAAGGACTAAAACCTCGGTCCCTTGGTGCTTTAATTTGACCCATACAGAAATAGAAACCAAGGATCCACGTCAAATGCGTGCTGCGGCTGCTTCGGCAGCAGTGCTGCACCCATTGGTCTCGACACCTCGCTGCGGGCAACGAGAACGGTTCCTTCCGTAGCGCGGGTCGCCGCTGTAGCTGCTGCTACTGCGCCTGGCAACGGGCAGAGTCGGCTGCAAGCTTTCCCAGGGCAGGGGTTTCCTGCAGTCTGCTCAAGCCGAGAGGCACAGTCATAGGTGTCCTGTTAGGGGAATTAGATGGCCCTGGTACATGCCGGTGGTGGGGTCATCCGCGCATTCAATCTTGGAGTCATTCGCGCATTCAATCCCGCAGGGTCATCTGCGCACGCAATCTTGGAGTCATTCGCGCATTCAATCCCGGAAGTGCCCACCACAGCAGAGGGTTTGGGGGCTGGGGTTTGGGTTTGGGGTTGGCTTACATCACTTTAGGTTTTTGGGTTTGGGGTTTAGGCTTTTGGGTTTGGCTTTAGGATTTAGCCTTTTGGGCTTGGCTCGCATCACTTTAGGTTTTAGGTTACTGTAGGGTTTAGGCTTTTGGGTTTGGCTTTAGGATTTAGGCTTTTGGGCTTGGCTCGCATCACTTTAGGTTTTAGGTTACTGTAGGCTTTAGGGTTGTGGATTTGGGCTTAGGGTTTAGGCTCTTGGGTTTGGCTTGCATGACTTTAGGTTTTAGGTTACTGTACGTTTCAGGGTTCTGGGTTTGGGTTTAAGGTTTAGGCTTTTGGGTTTGGCTCACATCACTCTAGGTTTTGGGTTTTGGGTTTAGGCTTTTGGGTTTGGCTTTAGGATTTAGGCTTTTGGGCTTGGCTCGCATCACTTTAGGTTTTAGGTTACTGTAGGGTTTAGGCTTTTGGGTTTGGTTTTAGGATTTAGGCTCTTGGGCTTGGCTCGCATCACTTTAGGTTTTAGGTTACTGTAGGCTTTAGGGTTGTGGATTTGGGTTTAGGGTTTAGGCTCTTGGGTTTGGCTTGCATCACTTTAGGTTTTAGGTTACCGTACGTTTTAGGGTTCTGGGTTTGGTTTTAAGGTTTAGGCTTTTGGGTTTGGCTCACATCACTCTAGGTTTTGGGTTTTGGGTTTAGGCTTTTGGGTTTGGCTTTAGGATTTAGGCTTTTGGGCTTGGCTCGCATCACTTTAGGTTTTAGGTTACTGTAGGGTTTAGGCTTTTGGGTTTGGTTTTAGGATTTAGGCTTTTGGGCTTGGCTCGCATCACTTTAGGTTTTAGGTTACTGTAGGCTTTAGGGTTGTGGATTTGGGCTTAGGGTTTAGGCTCTTGGGTTTGGCTTGCATCACTTTAGGTTTTAGGTTACTGTACGTTTTAGGGTTCTGGGTTTGGGTTTAAGGTTTAGGCTTTTGGGTTTGGCTCACATCACTCTAGGTTTTAGGTTACTGTAGGTTTTAGGCTTTTGGGTTTGGCTTTAGGATTTAGGCTTTTGGTCTTGGCTCGTATCACTGTAGGTTTTAGGGTTCTGGATTTAGGCTTAGGGTTTAGGCTCTTGGGTTTGGCTTGCATCACTTCAGGTTTTAGGTTACTGTAGGTTTTAGGCTTTTGGGTTTGGCTTTAGGATTTAGGCTTTTGGCCTTGGCTCGTATCACTGTAGGTCTTAGGGTTCTGGATTTGGGCTTAGGGTTTAGGCTCTTGGGTTTGGCTCACATCACTCTAGGTTTTAGGTTACTGTAGGTTTTAGGCTTTTGGGTTTGGCTTTAGGATTTAGGCTTTTGGTCTTGGCTCGTATCACTGTAGGTTTTAGGGTTCTGGATTTGGGCTTCGGGTTTAGGCTCTTGGGTTTGGCTTGCATCACTTTAGGTTTTAGGTTACTGTAGGTTTTAGGCTTTTGGGTTTGGCTTTAGGATTTAGGCTTTTGGCCTTGGCTCGTATCACTGTAGGTGTTAGGGTTCTGGATTTGGGCTTAGGGTTTAGGCTCTTGGGTTTGGCTTGCATCACTTTAGGCTTTAGGTTACTGTAGGTTTTAGGCTTTTGGGTTTGGCTTTAGGATTTAGGCTTTTGGCCTTGGCTCGCATCTCGAGAAGGGTTTCTTGCAAACATCACACCAACCAGAGGAAAATCAAACACATGAGACTGAGAAATGATGCTTAAGTCACGCACAGAAGGAGACTCAAGACCCCTGACGAAATGCCTTCTTCAAATCTACTTGTCTACACTGAAGAATCCTTGGACACACGCTCAGCACAACTCAAGGTAGGAAGCCTTTGAGCAGAGCTGCCTAGTGCTTGCCAGTAGCTCCAATCAAACGTGCGTTCCATGGGCAACACTCCCGCGTAGGATGCTTTACAAGGGTTGTCTAAAAGCCCTATTACAAGATTGACGCTCGTCCCTACCAGCCCCAAGTAAAACGGAGACATGTCAATTTGACCCGCTCCAATTTTTCAAGCAAGGCTTACCTGCAGAAAGACCGCCAAACGTCTCTGCTTGTCAGAGGCCAGATCCCAAAGCTCCAGTGGACACAGAAACAACGCCGCCCCCTTGTTGGGGTCGTCTCCAAAACAGGCTTTGAAACCCCAAAGCAGCCCTCGAAATAGCAACAAATCAACCTGCAGTGCATTTTGCTCTAACGACCTCCAGCTACTTCCAGAACCAGGCCATGCCAGCAAATCCAACAGCAGCAGTCTCCAATGACCGACCTACAAACGTCGCAGCTCGACCACTTTTCCTGGGCATGGCTGAGTCTTAGGTTTGGCCACTTTGTGACTCTCGCCACTTTACTGCGACTTGTAGGCCGCCGCGTATGCCCAAACACATCGACATATCACGACACATGTGACCACACATCGAGTCCATTATCATGCCTGTGAGCCCAAAAAACAATGAATGCACAAACGACCCCAGGATTGAATGCACAGACGACACCAGGATTGAATGCACAGACGACCCCGTGAACGATGATTAAACCACCAGCTAAACCAGGGCCATATATATTTTGTTCTACCAAAACAACCAGAAGGGACACCTATGGGCACAGAGCAGACTGTGCGATCCCAGTACGTTGCCACACTGATGCAAATCATCCATTGGCAAATGGCCATGGGTCAAAATCCTGTACCCCCAGTGAACATCCCAATCCCCACCAAAATAGGTTCTAACAACCACAGCCATTTCGCCGAACGCGCAACCGTCATAGAGCGTTACGCGCGCTCGGCCTTTCGCCGATGGGCATGCCCGGCTCTTGCCTGTAGCTTCCTGAGCATGCAACAAGCAAAGAACTAGAGGTGAGAGGCCTCAACAATTTGTGTGGGTCAAAATTAAACCACCAGGGGACCGCTGGTTGTAGTCTAAGTTTCCATTTGCCAGGGTTCCAATTTGGGTACATATTTTTGACCCACAGCCAAATGGAGGCAAAAGTCCCACAGTCCATCGTTGGAAACAAACATGTCTTGCCGATAGCGGGATTTTAGGACTGGTCATTGCAAGAAATTGTCCACGTCCGACCCAAGCTGGGACCGCAACCCATTGATTGCCGCCCTTCCTGGCCGCTTTGCTGACAACACACATCTATGGTACATCATCATACTGCCAATGGCACGGAAACACTAGTCCTATGGGGTCTTGGCGGGTGAGCTTGCGAACAGAGAGATCCAGCGGTAGTTTCGCCAATTCAAAAAAGCGTTGGGGAACAGGACCCAAGCCACTCACATCTCTCAGAAATCAATGTCGTGCTAACGGCAATCACCTCGTTCACATGGCCATGGGTCAAAGTCCCGTACCCCCAGTGAACATCCTAATCCCCACCAAAATAGGTTCTAAAATGTGTGGTGCACCTACCCCAAAATGGGATCCCATTAGCTTTGACCCACAGCCACATAGGCCATGCGCCTGCGCACTCTCCCCGTGAAGAGCACAGCTGCCCGCATAGGACACACTGGCATAATCCCACCCATCACTACGCTGAGAGCGAATGCGCGGCATGTTCAAGCTTGCAACCTGCTTGAAACATCTTTGGAAGCTAGCCAATAGAATCCATGATCGGTGCAGCTCGCGCAAGCTGGACCAGCAAGCAAGACTCATGAGAAGTGTCTGGCCGGTCTTCATTTTCCAATGCAACATAGGAAAGAGCTTGTACACAAACCCAAGCAACCTGATGCCGCTTATTCTGACACTTGGACCCTGGAGTTGCAACAAATGCTTTGTCTTGGTCTTGGAAAAAATGTCGTGCTGGGCTGCTTGGGTGCCACAAACAACTTCGCCGCCCCTTGCATAGATGCCGTAGTGCCCTCAAGCAGCCAATGCTGCAAGTGCAAGGCTCTATGCATATCCCCAAGGTGGATGGTAAAGCCAGCCATCCACAGCATAGCATGAATAGCATGTACATGCACTGTGCTCGAGCAACCAGTTGTGGCCTGGATGCTCCGCTGTATTCAGGAGCACTTGTCTCAATCTACCTGAATACAGCCCAGTTCGGACAATGTGATGGAAGCATAAGGCTCCGGTTGGTGGACAGCAAACTCACCTGCAGTGGCTAAAGCCAGCACTGCTGCAAAGGTGAGCGCTGCAGTAGCCCGAGTGGCTTGGCCAGGTGGCACGATCATATCCAGCGTCACGGTCCCTTCGCTCCGCAGGCGGCGGCAGATGTTCTCCCCCAGCTCTGCCGTGTGATCATCTTGCGCCTCGTTGCCAAAGGCAGGACCTTCTCCGGCAAAAGCCTCATGGTCCTCATTCCTCATCAGGGCGTCGATGACCAGGCTCTCCTCAACTGCCTCATGCAACTTTGCAGGCTCAGCTCCAAGATCAGGTGCAGGCGCGCTGAGCAACGACTGCATCTGCGGCAACTCTGTCAGCCTCACCCCAGCTCCATGCTCCATGTAGAGGGTGCTGTCTGGATCCACCAAAAGCCGTAGACTGCATCCCAAATGGTCAGCCGCCTGAAAATCCTCCTCCATCGCCTCTGCATAGGTGGCTGCCTGCAGCCGCGGCCGGTTCAAGGCCTCCCCGGCCTGCCACTCCTCGAATTCCTGGGCCGAGACCAGCGGGTTGCAGTCGAAGCCGTAGACCATGCCCGGCTGCAACAGGGGCGCTGCCCGCTCCTTGCGCCGCTTGGACGCCTGGATCGCCGCCTCCAAGTCGCCAGGAGCGCCGGGCGCCGGATCCCTCGCCTCCAGCGGCACCTGCGGCTCAAAAAGTTCAAAAAGCTGCCGACTTCCAAGGGAATCGAACCCTCACACTTCCCCCCCGCTCCCAGCAAAACTCCCCAGGCTTCAAACCTCAGAATTTCCCCCCCCCCCCCCCCGCATCCCAGCAAACCCAAGCGGCCTCGACAGGCACCAGCTGCGATGGCACGGGCTCCAGCAACGTCACCTCCGCCTCTCGCGCCTGCGGCGCCTCTGGCGCCTCTGGCGGCGGCACCTGCGGCTGCGGCTCCGGCGGGCCCAGCTCCGGGAAGCGTGGCAACCAGTCCTATCGGCCAGCTACCGCTCCCGTCGGACCGTGGATTTAAAAATCACACGTGAGTCACAATCAAAACCCGGTATGAAAATGGTTGACCCAGAACCATGTAAAGAATTAAGAAGGCGGCCGCAGCTATTTATGGCTGGGACTGGCCCCTACTAACCTTCATCTACCCGGTTTTTATTGTAGCTCACGTGGTTGTCGACACTTGAGTCACAATGGGAGATTTGTGTGTGTGTGTGTGCGAACATTGGCTGTTTGACTTGATTGCCGAGAGATCTGCTCTTCCCGAAAAGCGCTCTGACACGCAATCCACGCAATGCATTGCAACGGGATTACAAAATCAGAGAAAGGCAAGAGCACACTGCACCACTGCCCTGCCTCAAAACTCTCACGTACAACAAAACGTAGTTGTAAGAACATAGGGCATTATATATATATATAATATCACATATAATCGTATTTTTTATTTTGTTACACAATTATTCTATTACATGAAAAAAAAGGCGAGGGCCTTTGCAACAATGACGGCCGTGAGACCCAGAAGCGGCCAAAAAAGCCCGCCCCCCCAGCCCCAGCCCGCGCCCAAGCCCGCGCCATGTGAGTCCTTGGCTTCGCAGCTGGGGTCCAGCAGCTGCGGCGCCGGCAGCTCCAGCTCCATAGGTACCTCCCCCAGCTGCAGCAGGGCGCCCTCCTCCAAAGGCGCCTCGCCCGGACGCTCTCGCGCCCGAGAAGGCTGTATCGGGGGAGGACCCCGCGTTTAGACACTGATGTTAGCCCCGGATTAATAGACTCCTGGTTGATTTTGATAGGGGGTGTCCCCTTTTAGTGGGGATTCAGACCACTTTTGGAGGGAACACATAATGGGACGGGCTTATTAATCCTGGGTCAACACTGCAGGGTTCCATTTTTTTTCGCAGACTTTGCCTGCTGCTAGCATATTCAGGGGCCATTTGGCTGTGTAAGAGAGATACCCCATAAACGGGTTGGTCGAAAGGGACACCCATTTTGGGGTCCCGGTCCCAATCCCCGGTAGCAAAGCAGTGGCCATTCCCTCGTTGACTGATTTTCCGGAGATGTGAGAGGCTGCGGGTAGAACGGGAAGTGCCAGAGCAGGCATGGCAAGATCCCCACTGGAGCATTGAAATAGGAAGATGGCCTTAACGACCGTATATGCGTTTGTGGAAACGCGATGAACATTTCACTAGTTACGGCTTTTGTCCGGGTTCGGCGACTCAGCCAGGTTCTGGAGGATCAAGCGCCATTTCTCCTTCCCTGCATCTCTCGCACCAAGACCCCCGAAACTCCGCCGACTCGCCTGGGTCCAATCGAAGGCCTCGGCTTTGGACACATCCAGGTCCAGCGTCAGCGCCGCCTCCATGCGCTGCCGCTTGGCTGCGGGCAAGCGGATCTTGCTGTCCTCGGGGCGAGCGAGGCGTCCGCAAGCGCTGCGGTTTCAGTGTGTGAAGCAGTGTGGGGGTTGGATCCAAAGGTCCCATGCGACCATGGGACCATTGGTTGGAGAAAACCACGAAATAAAAGGATGAGATGGTCCAACATGGGGAAAACAAAACCCATGGTCATTTGGGGCCAGGAATACTGATCCACCTTGATGTGTATCTGGCACTGTTGTGATGAAAGATCTCGACCTGGCCACAAAGCAGACAATTCAAGGTGCGCAATTGATGGTCAAAACCAAGCTATGGCAATGGTGACCCCATATTTATCAACCCCTGTTTACTACTAGGAAGGTGTTCACGTCATCTTTATGGTCTTCCTGAGGGAAACGTTCGAAAACTTCCTGTTTTGCATTTGCAGTCCTCAGTGAAGGGTTGCCGAGCGAACATCAGCACCACCCTTTCTGAGTCATAGTACAGAGACCGGGCTCGCTCATTGTTGATCACGCAGAAGCCTTTGCATCCATCGGAGCGAGAGACTCTCAAATTAAAACGGCGCCTGGGCTCCCTCTAAAGACAGCCAGCTTTACATGTCAAGAAGTGGGCAAAGAAGCACAAGCACAACAAATCGGAAGATTCTGTAGCACAGGCAGCCAAAACTCACAGCAGCTAAACCTGGCTGTGGAGCCCTTGATCATGGTGCCATACACCCTCAAGGTCAATGGCTTCTCCGTGTTCGGGCCGTGGGTCTCAATCAGCCGCTGCACGCGGTTCTGGATATCCATATCCACTTGCTTCTTTCTCAGTCGAGCTGTCGAGGTTGCCGCAATCCAGCAGTCCCTCCAACGCTCATCGTAGAGATCGAACGCAGCATCTTGTGGCATGGCTTGTGGGTGTGGGAGTTCACTGAAGAGGGCCTCTGGGACAAGGTTTCCCAGAATCGGAATTTGCTTCGGGCAATGGACAGGCGACTACGAGCGAGCTTCATAAATCATATTCCAACCAGCTCTTTGGAGTTTCTGCAGGGAGCAGGGCAAGCGCTTGACCAGGTTTCGCTTGTCGTTGGCTGCTCCGTTTGGCTGCGGCGAATACGGCTTGTTCATTGCAAAGGCAATGAGTTCCTTCCTTGTGTACATTTGCCGGCCCGGGTATTCCGGCCTGGCTGTGAAACCATAGTTTCATAGATCATAAGCCATCAGATGAATCACAAGCTATCGTTCAGCTCATTTCAACAAGGGCGGCAGAATGACCTTGGCAGTCCAGTATCCCAAACGCAATAAATTTAGGTCGAGGGCCAAGCAATCAAAGTGTCATCCAGATACCAGTTGATCTGTTTCTCCTGGCACTCGTCAGACTCAGGCTGAAACATCCTGGAAACAACTGAATGATACCATCACACAACCCTCAGCCAGGTGTCCAACTGCTAATCATGCAGCAACTGATCTTATCCAAAATCAGGCATGCCAAGATTCTCATCAACTCACGCGATTGGCAAGGCATCCAGTTTCAACCAAGAAGGCCACACCAAAGAGCTTCGACAAACATGCTGGCGCCTGTTGTACGGCACACAAAAAAAGAAAAGGCCCACGCTGCACCTTGCCAATGGATGGGGTGAGCTGCCAATCCAAACCCTGGCAGCGGGGTGCTTGTATGTGCAAGCACGCAGAACACACATCGGCCTGATAAATTAGCACTTTGGTACACATCCGAGAGTCCTTGTTTATCTTCCCACATGGACGAAATACTTGAAACCGCTCTCCAGTGTGTTCTTCCTGTGTATCTGTGAGAATTGAGTCAAATAGATGTCCACTTGGATCTGACGGCCAACCGAAAGCAGCTCAGCAGTGCCTGGGACCTGGTCTTCCAACCCACCAACCTCAAGGGTTGCACGGCTCACGGCGCACATGGCCGCTGGAGAGCTTCCTGAGGTACCGGCAGGCCTCCATGCTGCCGGATCACCTCCTAAGTCCACCAAGTCTTCGAGTCTTCGGGATCCGAACCATCAAGACCTTCCATGAAGCTTCCACACCTTTGTCCTTGATTTGTCCCAACGCCGAGCCGGATAACTGATGGCAAAAGCTGACAACAGCTGCCGCTTGAAACCAACTGTTGCAGCCCATGTCTGCACTCGGCTGGTTGCGGGCAAGCCGCATTCATCTCCCTCCAACTTTTCCGACCCAGGCACGAGGTTGCTCCTGGCCGGACAGCACAAAAGACGTGGTGCGTAGACAACGCAACCAAAAAAGAACGTTTCAACTCCAGCGTACGTTTTCCGTAGCGCGCCTTCCCGAGGAAAGCTCCAAAAGCGCAAGACGGGCACAGCCTGGCTGGTGGGCCACTCGCGCGCAACGTTCGCGTTGTTATAAACATCAGGAAGATGTCGACAAAAAGGGGCCACCCCGATGGCCAAAAAAGTTGCCCGACGCCTGGCCGCGAACGGCACTGAAGGGCAGACTTGAAGCTTCACCGCTCACGTGGAAAACCCAATGGCCAAGCCGGGTTGCCTCGGCGAGCAAAGCTCTAGTTAGCGCTCGGCAGACCTGCCGCGCCTGCTCTGACGGCCTCGCGCGCCTTCGCGGGCAAGCGCCAAAAGCTCGCGGGGGCGCGGCTCGCGTTCCCGGTAGCCCGCTGCGGGCGAAGCCCAGCTGTCCAGACGGCTGGCGACGCCCAAACACCAAACGGGAAGGGCCAAAGCCGGACAAATGCCTTTTCAAGCCTGTCGTTGTAAAGAAGCCTGGAGTTGCGTCAAGATACACCCATCAGAAAGAAACTGAAATCCCGACTTTCTCGCCAAACTACGCGGGGCACAAAAAGCGGAGAAAAAAAACGAGCAACCCTGGCAAGTTAAAGGCTGCCCCAACTTTGACCTGATCCCAAGCCTTGGTGGCTCTTACACCAAACATTCCCTTTTTGGCATCGACCCGAACAATGAGCAAGCATGGCGGCTTGCCGCGCCTGCTCTGATGGCCCTCACGCGCCTTCGCGGGCGAGCCCCAAAAGCTCGCGGGGCGGCGGGGCCCGCGGCGCGCGTTTCTGGCGGGCCAAACAGAAAGGGCCAAAGCCCATCAGCGCGCGCGTGGGGCATCAACGATAGCCACCTTGGTCGTCATGTCCTCTTTCCACTCACCTCAGATTGCAGCAGGGCACAAGGAGGATGCATCCCCAGCATCATAAACCAAAAAACTAAACGAGCTGCATCCCCAGCATCACCAACCATTGCTGGTTCACCTCTTTCCGTCTCTAAGTCAAAGGGTGTCCGAGGTGGTCCCGTAAATTAGTGTAGTTTGAGATACCGCGCCCAAAAAGGTAGCCCTAAAAAACCTCCTGTAAGAGCTCTGACAAGTGCGTGAAGCCCGTTGTACAGAACCCTGGAGTTGTGTCTCTTGGCACTTTGCGGCCCCACACAGCCAATACCCATCAGAAGGAAAATGAAACCCAGGCTTCGTCACCTAAGGCCGCTTAGGCATATGGAGCTCTTGAACCCTCACAAGAAACCTGGAGAAAGCAGAAAGAAGCTATTCGCCCTGTGAGACCAACCACACCAGCTGCGAGAAAAAGTTGATCAACGGATCCCATCCCAGGCCTTGAAATGGCTGTGGTCCAAAATGGGGCAACCCCAAAATGGGTTGCCATGGTAAATGGAAAAGTAGACGAACACCTGCGTAATCAACCCTGGGTCTTGATTTTTGAGCACCTAGATAATTCCTACTGAAGCGTACACCCAACCCGACCAGAACACCCTCCTTTTGCCGCCCTTTGGGCATCTACGCTTTTTGAGAACCGTACGAACAGCACCACTGAGCTGCACTCTCTGCTGGAACCTATGGAACCTACACGCCCAACTTGGTGGACTTCAGGGTTGGCTCGCCACACTTTTAGTGGGCATTGATTGTTGCAGCAAACTTGCCTTTCAGATATTTGGAGCTTGTTTGGCAACCCCCGCTGGGCAAATGCTCTCCCCAACAGTCCAATTCCAATCGCTTATAAGCAACTTGCTTCTCGACTCCACTAGGCCGATTTGTCCGACGACTTTGCAAGCCTGCCCATTCGCGCCTCGATCATTCTCCATTTTCTCAACTGGTAAACCTGGATTTTCCAGCACGCCTGCCTGCAGGGATGGGCAGCTTGGCGACATCAGCACCATCAGGGTGTTGAACCTCGTGATCGAACAATCACGGCATGCACCGCGAGCTGCTGCTTGCCATGACATAATCTTGCAGCTTGAGGAGTACATTGCGTGTCAAAAGCTGCTCGCAAACCCTGGTTTCCTCCAGTGTACGTGTGTGTGTGTGTGTGGGTGTTGCGGGAGCCAATCATGTGCCATGAGATCCAGGTGAATCAACGCCTGGTTTGATAAGCATATCCACGCATCAAATTGCAAGAACGATGCAGGCTTCTTTCTGAAAATGACTTGATCCGCCACACCTGGAAGAGGTGAGCCTCTGCTTGATATCAGATGACAAAAAGAGCGGGAATACACATCGTCAGACCGCAGTTCCTTCTCAACACTGCGCGACAGTCTTGTGGCACAACCCTCTAGCTTTGCTGGTCAATGAAGTCAAATCCAAGCAGAGGGGCACTGCTGGCTCAGACATTGCCATCATAAAGATGCCGCTCTCGTATGCCTGCACCGTAGAGTGACTGACCGCTCTGCCTCTTTTCTCTGGGATTCTCCCGAAATCAACCTCTGAGGTTTGGGTTCGGCAAAGACAATGAGCTTCGGCACGCGACAGCTCACTCGGTGCCTTGCTGCGGAAGAAGAAGGCGGTCTTCTGCAGGTAGCGATTCCGCGCCACCACTTGCTCAGTTCGGGGGTCCAAAACCTCCGCGCAGAAGCGCTGGTAATGTGCTCCGGAAAGAACAGAGAAACCAAGAAGCACTCAACAGGTGGCATCTTTGATCCTCAACCCATGTGCCTCGCAAATGATCTTGCTCTCCTTCTTTTCCCTCGGCAGGAAGCTAATTGATGGGTACAGTCGAGTACAGCTGGCTGGAGAGCAAGTGTGAGTCACATGTCAGAACCCTGGGGCTGCAACAGCGCTTCCTTTGTTAAGCCACGCCCCTCAACAAGCTCGAAAGCCTGCCGCGGGCCGGCCTGCACGTGGCAGCTGCAGAGATGGCTTTATCTCAACGCGGCCCAGCTGAAGGCTGAAGCTCAACCAGTTAGTTGAACCGTCGCACCAAGCAAAAGATGCAAAACGATACTAGCAGACCAGTAGGCCTGCCCTTGAAAGCCCACACACTTGCTTCAAAGGCAATCATTGGCGCACCTTCACTTCTCCTTCAAACGATTCATCTCTGGATTCCAAGATGTCGGCAATTACCTGCAGCAATCCACCAGTCCAACAATTCCACCCAGTTAAAGCAATGCTGGCAGATACAAGCACCAGCACCATACATGTTGACCAATTCTATTGCAAACCATGTTGTAAACACAGCTTTTTATGGACACCTTGCTTCCGTGAAAACTTGTCAAGATCTCAAGTCTACTCCGGAACTCCTGGCAGACTAAGCACGACACCAACAGCGAGGCTAAGCATGCTGAATCCTTGGAGCGCAAAATGTATCAGGCGAAAAGCAGAAGACTTGCAAGGCCCTTTTTTTGGCTGTCGCCAGCTTCCCTCAAGCTTCTTTCTTTACAAGCACTCGGGATTCGATCGGCAAATCCGGATGCTGGGTCACTGGCGCTTGTCAGTGAATCATCGCCTTTGGCAAATCCACAGAGGATAGTTCAAGTGGAGGGGGAATTAATCCTTCCCATAGCCTCCATGCACACGTTTCTCACAGTCAACATGCCCCTGGGGTCCGCACCTACCTCATCATCTTCCGCCATCTGAGCAGAGCAAATGTGCCCGATGTAACTCCATCCGGTGCATCTCGCGTTCACAATGTGTCCAATGCATGTAATGCATCCGTGCAATGCATCCATTGCCTTGAACAAATCCCATGCATCTGTTTGAGGCATTCAATGCTTTCAGTGCATCCACGCATCTGTGTGCCCAATTTGTCCAACGTGTTTGATATATGCAATGTGCTCAGTGCATTCCATTCGTGCCATGCGTCTGATGCATCTACTATACGCAATGCGCCCAATGCGTCCAGTGCGTCTAACTCATCCAATGCAGGGATTGCATCCAGCCAGATGTGTCTACTGTGTCCAGTGCACCCAATTCGCCTAGGCCCAATGCATCAGCATCCGGCCTCCAACTCTCCGTCATCTGCACTCTGGGAGCGCAACTGGGCAAGGATGAGGATTGCGCTGGCCTTCAAACGTCTGACATCTTTCACGCAGACACATCTTGGTCTAGGCATCTCAGGGTACATCGCAGCCTGACCAATTGCCCACTGATGACTTTGCCGAGAGATGTCACTTTCGTGACTGAAGACTATTGACCAGATTGCACAAGCCATCTGGACTCCCAGCTTAACAAGTCCCATCCCCCCCATACGAAACACAATGCTTGGAGCTGGCCAGGCCTGATCCTCCCTTCCACCCTGAGCCCTGTGGCCTTGTCTAGAGGTAGCATGCGCAGCATCCTGGCAGAGGTCCGCGGTCCGTAGTAGTGCTTCAACACCTGAGTAAAGCAATTCAGGCAACGGGGTGGCACACTTGGGTACTTCCCGCTGCAAACTTGCGCAGGTCTGTTCGTTGGAACCGCTCAGAACAACTTCGCTCATTTATAGCCCTGGCTTCCCGTCTGCTGCAAACACACAAGCAAGCGTTTAGGCAGGCAGGCAGGCAGGCAGGCAGGCAGGCAGGCAGGCAGGCAGGCAAAAGCAGGCGGAGCAGCCGGTAGGTGGGGCAGGTACGTGGCCTTGCCTGACACGACAAACAAACAGAACACAACCAATCAACCCACCCGCCGACTAAGCAACCAACGCACCCACCCACCACCCATTCAAAGAATAAACTAAGCAAGAACACAAATAAAACTCTACCAACACAAAAAAGTTGGAACAAACAAACAATCTAACAACCCAATAAGCACAAACCGACCGACCAACGACCGACCAGCCACCAACCAACCGACCAACCGACCGACCAACCCACCAACCGACCAACCGAGCGACCAACCGACCAACCGACCAACCGAGCAACCAAACAAACAACAAACAAACAAACAAACAAACAAACAAACAAACAAACAAACAAGCAAACAAGCAAGCAAATCTGCAGACAGCGCATGAACAACCAAAACACTAATGCAAGTAACCAGAAAAAACAATGACCCAACAAGGCCCAAACAAACCTCAGCAATCAATGACAAAGAAAGACAAGCAACAACTGTCAAGGCTGATGACGCAAGAGCCAGGAACAGCACCTGCTACAAAACAACTGCCATTTGTCTGCTCCTCTTTACTTTCATGTTGTTCACGAACAAAAATCTTCTGATTGCAAGCCGGGGCACAATGTTCTGCAGTTCCCGCTGGCCTGCCAAAATGGTTGTCAGGGCACACAAGCAATGTATCCATGGGCTGACATGGTGAAATGAGGGGCTCTCTATCCATCAACAGTTCTTGCCCAATAAGCGGATTGGCAGCTTCCCGTTTCATCTTTTGACACCGGCACGTTGCCTTTGGAAAGCGCGTCGCGCTGCTCTTTCGTCCGCTCGGACAGCACATGCACCTCGGTACCTGAGTTCTGGCGATAGGTTGGCGCGCGGATGTCTTCTGGGGTTCAAGGTAACCGGAGCCAACTAGCGAATGCCCCAGCCAATGGGTCTGATGCAGCATTCGGTGATACAGCCGAACATCTGCGATACAGTGAAATACAGAAAGCCGACATCATCGCGCCTTACAGTTCCATTCTAATCTCATTGGATCATTAAGTTGGACAGGAACCTATTAAAACGGACATAATGCGTGAAGCCTGCGCACGGCAGCAATGGTGCAAATCGACAGCCAGCTTTCTCTCAGCTAACTTCCTCCCCAAATCTCCGCTCAGTCTGCGGCCCTTTGGAACCTTCTCATCCAGCAGCGCAAGGATGTCGCCGAAATCTGCCAAGCTCTGTACCGTACAAAAAGATGTTTTAAGGAAACGCTCAAATATCCACAAAGCAGAATCGTCACACGGATGCTCTGTACCTGAGTGTTCACTGTTGTCAGAACCGGCACACGTTGTAGGGTCAGTACAAACGATAAACCTGGTTCTCAAGCTGTGTTCCTTTTTGTGTCGGCAGTTTTCCAGGCTGGCTTCCTAGAAATACTGCTTACATTGAAATGGACTATTGATGAACGATTCGACTTCCTCCTCATATGATGGCGAAAACAAACACCAGGCTTGGATATTCTCTTTCGCCAGCTCTCACTTGCCTTCGTGACGAGTGCCCGAACCCTCGACTGCAAACTGGGTCTCGACAGCCCACCCTTTCTTCGAAGTAGTCTCTGCACGGTTTGGAGCGCCTGGGAAAGAACTGAAACAACCTGCTCCTCCGTGAGTAAGAAAATGGTGGTTGCGCTTCTTTCTGAGTTACGCTGGTGCTCTTGTTCCTGCAATTCATGCTCTTTGGCCAATTGGGTCGACAAACCGCCAATTGAATTGCAAAGAACATGTTGGTCAAGAGACAGTAAAGGTAGATTTTGGTTGGCTTAGGATAGATGTTTGGTTTGCTGTGGGTAGGATTTATGGTTGCTGTGCAAATGGCGGACGGACTGTTCAGGTGGGCATAGGGATACAGGCTGAGCTAGGACCTTTTTCTAGGATTGATTCGTGGCGTTGAGCTGGTACTGTAGGACTTGGCTGTGGGTCAAACCCTGTACCCCTGGTGAACATCAAAATAGGTGGTACATGGGTGTCCGGCATAGGTCTTGACCCACCACTTGTTTTGGTGCGACTGGGCTGGGCGTCGGAAAGCTGGGAGTTAGGTCTTGGGATGGCGGGAGCTGGTGGCGGAAGTGCAGAACGCCGTGAGCGAAACACGAAGCGCAGAAAAGCAAAGGCCAAGCTCCAACGACCCAAAGCCCAGCCTCGAAGCCAAACGAAGCCAAACGAAACAAGATACCAAACATTCAACGCCCAAGCAGAGAGAACAAACCTCAAACGAAGAATTAAAGAGGAACAAACAACATGCACGAAAAGGAAACACTGTTTTGCCATCCCTTTGCGCTAGGTGCAAACCGAATTGTCCCTTTTCTTGGCGGCAAGCTCTCGCCGAGTGCAGAGTGTCCCGCCTGCAGGCCATCCAACAGCAGCGTAGAGCTGAGTCTTGTGCTGTGACGATACCGGAAACTCCTCCCAGGAAAAGGTGACTACACCAACAACCTCCAGCTGTCACTGGCAAGACTCCAGTAGCAAATAGAAATGATAAGCTTCATTTCTGCACCAATGAACAAACTTGATCATGGTTCTTATCCAGTGCCACGACCCTTGATTTGGTGGACAGCATTCACACCTTGAGGGGGAAAGAACTAAACTAGGTTTCAGAAAACATCTAAATAATACAACACTAAGGATAAGAAGGTTTGAGAAAGAGGCTGGCACTGGAGCAAACTCATTGAGGATTCGCAACTTCGAGAAACAACTTCATCTGAATGTCTCGACATCAAGGATGCGGATACCTGCAAAATGAGTGTGTGTTGCTACAGTAATGACGACCAACACAAGACCTCAAATTGGGAGCAATCCTCGGAAGACCCAAACATCAGAAGAAAGCACTTGACGAGGGATACGAGGGTAAGGGCAGGAAGCAATCACACCAACCGCACGGAAACACTCTTATCTTTTCACTAGCTGCCAAATGCGGGAAGCGCATCACAAATGAAGCTGGAAAAGCTGGATTGCTTAGAAATTGAGAGCACGGAATCTACAGGAGCCTTGTTCAATCATCAGTGCTCTTACACGCCATGGACCACCCGTCATTAGCAATTTGCTGCCTGTCATTCAACACGAAACAAAGTAGTCCAGGAGGTCCAATGCTCAAGCCAACTTGATCCGCAAAGAGTCATCAAGAGGTACAATAACATGCAAAGCTGAATTCCCTCAAAAGCATTGCCTCAAAAGAGTCATGCGAGCCCAATCGGCTTGTGAGGAAGCGGAAGCACAGATTTGAGGGCTGCGGAAGCCCAACAAGAGTGTGGATTCAAGCCAGTAGGTGATCCTGTTTTTAGCCTGTAGAACCGATTCTCTCCTCAACCGAACTTCCGCCCTCGCAGAACTCATATGAAAGATTTGGCTTTTTGCTTGTCTTTTCTATTTTCTTAGTTGCATTCAAGGATTTATCCCGTGGACGAGAGAGGGATGACGAACGAAGGAACGGGTTAATCCTCATTCCTCATCTCTTCGTCATTCACTTTGTCCTTGCATTTGAGGATTCTCTCCCTTGACCGTTAGCTCGGAGAATCCTCAACAGACAGAAATAGACTGAGAGGTGAGGGAGATGAAAGAAGCAAGCCATCTCCTCACCAATCAATGTCCTTTTCTCTTGTCCATTCGTTAATCCTTTCTGTAATAGCGGTTCATCTCTGAGATTTCCCATCACTTTTCATAATTCCTTGACTGCCTTGTGTCCTATCTGTTCCTGAAGATATCCTCAAATACAGATAAGAAAGGGGGGATATTTCTCTTGATGACAGTCTATCATTTATCTTCAAGAATCTAGATGAGATGATAGACGACAGAAAGGAGGAAGGAATCCCATCGCCCATTCCCAGTCCTCTCTTCGTTCGGGAGTGAAAGGAGAAGGGAGAAAGAGTGGGTGGTTTCCTTCGTCCATCACTTCACTCTTGATCAAGTTCTGGTCCTTTTCATCTCTTGGATAATTGCTTGACTGCCAATGAAGGATATCCCAAACACAAGAAAGAAGTAAATAATCATCCAAAAGCATTCTATATTAATATCTGATATGCTTTTTGTCCTTTCCCTTCCATCTCTTTCTTATCATCTCCTTTTCATTTTGGATGTGGTTCCTAATCCAAAATGAGATGATAAAAGAGAAAAAAGAGTGCTGTGTCTATAGGTGAGTCTCTTGACCTGGCTATTTCCTTCGTTCATGAGATTTATTATTGGCAGCTCCCATCTTCATCCTCATGTCACCTTCATTCACATCCTAAAGTAATTTGTAGATGGATGTGGATAAAGAATGACATTCCTTTCCTCTTCTTTTCCTTGCATTTGAGGATTCTCTCCCTTGACCGTTAGCTTCAGAACCTGACCATGAGACGGTTAAAGATATGAAAAGAGAAAGATGTCAATAAAGGAATCTCATGAACGAAGGACATAATTATGAATGAAAAGATGTCCTCCCATTCACTTCGTTCACTCTTGGCCACGTGCCTGCTAGCTCAGAATTGGAACCAGATGCCTGGTGGGTGGGCTGTGATCAAAAGCTGTGATTTTAACGCCGCCTCACAAGAGAATTTGGTTTGCGATCGATTTACCATTCTGGAAGAAAAAGTCGGCCAAGGCTGCGAAGAAGGCGGCTAGGATGGGCTGAATGAGCACCTTCGTCGCCAGCGTCCTGCTGTCAGAAGGTATCCTACCAAGTGTTCCTATGTCTTGCAGGTGTACACAGCGGTGAACCGCGACATCGTGCATGGCACGAAAACTGGCAAATGTTGGATGGCTCTGAACTTCCTACTGTTCCCCAGGCACGGCCTTTCTCCGAAATTCACAAGCGCACTTTTTTTGCGCTGATTGTGCCTGCGCATGCGACGACGTGGGCCCATGTTGCACTACGGAGGATATGCCGTTGCAGAGTCGGCTGCAGAGATTGCAACACATGGACGCAGAAGTGGGTCTTCTGTCCGCAGCCAGAATTGGCGCTGGTTGGTGTCACCATGAAGGAGTTCGCTGTGTGGCTGGTGGAGCAACACTATCGGCACATTCCTGGAAATTGATTTGCGTTCACACTTCTATGCAGTGGACTCGCTGTTCAAGGCCGATGCGACCTGGCACAAGCTCCTTGGTAAGAAGTACAAGGAGGTGTCCCCGGCGCCAGAGACGTCACAATTTGAACTCCACGTCATGGAGGTCGGTCAACCTGTGGGCATTCACGAACGGAGCTCCGGACATGAGGAAAAGCCAAGCCCAAGCCATCGCGAGCGAAAATTGCGCAGACTTACGGCGGATTGAACTGAAGAGGCCGCAAGGCGGGGTCAAGCGTCGTTGGATGCAAAAATGCCTGATGTGTCCAGACCCTGAAGCTGCAAGACTTCGCATCCGGCTGCGATTTGGCCAGTCTGCCAGCCACTGGTCTCCAATAACTATGATCAGGCTGTCTGGCACCTTCCGCATGGGTTGCAACGAACGAGCCAGCGGCTCCATTCTTCGGGAGCCGCTTGCCTTGAAATTAGCTTGACCCATACCCTAAGTGCCCAAGCTGGGCGCGAGATCCGTCAGGCGTCCGCGCGACGTAGAGCAATATTGACTTTCAAAGCACGATCTAGAACCACTTTCGTGTTATGCACAAACAAAAAGCACTAGTTGTGGGCCTCTCAGAAGACTACATTGTGGTCAGTGGTCAGAAACTAACGCCAGGCACCACAATTATTTTAACAAACAATATCGCGTACAAGCCATGTGGGTCCACCACCGTGGTGCCGTTTTGGGTTTTCAGTGCACCACCCATTTTAGGCTGTTTTCGTGGTTGGATTGAATCGGGTGTTCACTGGGGGTACGGGCTTTGGATGTTGACCCATGGCCATGTATAAAGTAACATGCACCTGGACACACAGTCTCTCACACACACACACACACACACATTGCCGGCCTCCAGAGGAGGCAATATTTCTGCAGCTGGCTCCTTGATGAAGATTGACCTATTGCCTTAGTGCAACCCAGGCTACGGCACAAAGCTTCGAAGAACCAGACAGTTAGAATCCGGATTCAAACGCATGCCTTGGATGGACAAGCCATCTCTCTAGATGATGCATTCTTCTTCAGGGATGTGGTTAATTCAGTGTAAGGCCACTCAAGTTCAAAAAAAAGGAGAAAAAAGGAAAAAAGAAGAGGAAACAGAACCAGGCTGCGAACAGCTGAGAAAAAAAATGGCTCCGGCAGGCTGCCAGGCATCAAGGTCGTGGGCAAGACCTCTGCCTTGCCGCTGCGGAAGTGCCACAAAGAGCCCATGTACAGCTGGACGTCCTGCCAATTCCATCGATTCCGCTGAATCTGGCGAGATGTCCGCCGATTCTTTCTGGGAGGTGACGAAACCAATCCACACCAGCACTCTCCCAAGTTCTTTTGTTTTCCGACACGAATGTTTGCAACTTGAGCCTCTCCCCGCGCTTCAAATTCTGAGGAACCGCCCAGAAACTGTGTCAGAAAGAATCGTCCCAGCCTGCCAGCATGACGCCATCACCAGGATTCTCTCCCCATCCTCAAACCAAGCGAGTCACAATCAAAACCTGGTACAAACATGGTGAACCCCGGATGAAAATCACGTGGTCCTGGTGGATTCTTAGGGTTCCCAAAGTGAGTCACAATCAAAACCGATCGGTACCAAAAATGGTGAACCCGGAACCATGCTTTCAAGAATTAGAAAGGCGGATATCCGCAACTGTTTCCGGCTGGGACTGCCCCTTACTAACCTTCATCAATCCCCGAATCGGTTTTGAGCACGTGGCTCAAGTGCAGAATCCGGCGCCACTCTCGGCGCGGAGCTGAGAGTGGAACCGTCAAGGGCCTGGTGTCCTTGGGAGCCAGCTCGATGCGCGTGTTGTGCGCGCCGGCCACGGCTTCTTTGGCCTGCGTTCAGTCCGGCAACTGGCCATGGGGCAAAATCCAAATCGGTTAGCCCCCAGTGAACATCCGATTCAATCCAACCACCAAAATAGTTTCTAAAATGGGTGGTGCACCGAAAACCCCAAGACGGGATCGATCCCATTGGTTTTGACCCACAGCCAACTCACTCAGCACAACTCGTAGCCAGCGCACTCGCAACCAGCCCCGAGCTCGGGCGCATCCCGTGAAATAAAATTCGCGCACAGACCGATCAGCCCAAGACCAAATTGGGATGCCTGCACACCGATGCAGACTGCTTTGTCGAAGGCCCGGCACGCGTCGCTGAAGTTCAGCCAGGTCTCCTGTTTATCCACCACCTGAGATTTGTACCCGAGTCGATGCTCAACGGAACCGCTGGAATTGGACTTGGCTTTGATTCCCATGCAGCTCATCGACTCATCCGCAGCTTTTGACCCAGAATCTGCGCAAAGACCTGGACAAAAGGGTCGTGCCGAGGCTCATAGAGCTCGTCACCCGCGGCAAAGGAGCAAAGATCCGCTAGGCAGCGACCTGCGCCAATCTGCGCCAGGAGTCTCTCGCAAGCCGCAAGCCGCGGACGCCTACGAGCTGGTCAGTGGCGAGCAAGGACAAGATGTGATTGCACGCAGCACGAGCGTGGATCACCTGGCGGCTCACTGGATGTCCCGGTCACCTATTCATTTTGACAGAACAAATGCAAGCCTGGCGATTCACTCAACCCCTGCGAGATCCAACAAATCCGCAAATGGGCAAAATATTGGATCAACTAGTGCACCAGGCAAAAGAAAAGAGCAGGAACTTTCCGTTTGGGCGACCAAGTGCTCCATGCTCAAACTTGATGCTCAAACCTTTGGGGGTGGCATCTCCCATCAAGCGCCTGGCAGCTAGGATGCAAGCGCTTCAGAACTGCGCCCACTTCGTGGACCTGCACCTGGCAGATGGAAGCCGCCAGGACTCAAACGAAGGTGTCGAGTAATCGAGGGAAAGGGACTGCTCAGCCTGCGAAGGTTCCTAGGAGTCAGCAAAGAGCAATTGAGAGACTTGCAAGCGAGGATTCTGAAACTACCCTCAGCATCGCAACAGACTTGCTCATTCCCATCGCAGTACATGAATTGCACGCAGTGCGTTGCTGATTCACTCTCAAATGGCTGCGTCCTCGCGTCATCATGTGTTTTTCGTTTGCTTAGATAGCACAACTGTCAACTAACGGCCCCGGGCCCCAGATAATTAGAGAATGGGCTATCGGACTTTAGAACTGAGTTCAGTCATAGGATGAAAATATTTAGCCCCGTATGTTCCAGTCCCCCCAAGAGTTGGGACATATATCCTTATTGTTTTGAGGACGCCGGTAAACCGTGTTTTAGGATGAAACCACTTGAGCCTCCAAGCTGGGCTCCGGCAAACTTGGTGCCTCCGGGTTTCCTCCGAAAAGCTGCCCGGTGTAATTAGTCCACCCCTGTGTGCCCAATAATTTTGTGGACAAACCTCTAAGATGCTTGTTTGTCGCTCGCTCCTTTTTGTTGGTCTCTGTGTGTGGGTGTGTCTGTTTGGGGGGGGGGGGTGTTGAAACGTCACCTTGTTGGCCAGCTTGAATTGTGAGTCTCCCTAGTTGTAGGTAGGCTTCCCTTGAACTAGTCCCCATCCTTTTTCGTTGGGCTTTCCCGACATGTCACCCGCTGAAACCTTGGTTCCCCCAGCTAGTAACCACCGCCTATTTGCTTGCTGGTGCTCAGAGAATGAGGGAATCAGCCTTATATACCATTCCTAGTTTTTAGGGGAATCCCTGGGTTCATTCCAGCACTACCTGTCGCACCTGACAATTTGGTGGCTGTGCCATGGCCTCCGAAAAGATTCGACCGCGCACTGGCTGGCGCAAGGAGGACAGCGCCACCATGATCCGCACCTTGAAAGAAACTGCCAGCAGTCCCCCTGGCGCTTGACCACTTCGATACCGTGATACACATGGTGCCGCTCTGGCACTTGGAATATTAGGATCATTTCACGTTTGATTCAAAGCGGGTGTCCGTTCCCATGATGTTGTTTTCAATGTTGCAAGTAGAAATGGAATTCAAAAAGGGAAGGATTCTAGTAGAATGTCTAGTTGCAAAGATAGTCTAAATAGGATGTCTTTCTTGAAGAGGATGTTGATTTGGATTTAATTCGAATTACTGTTTCAAAATGGTTTTTACAGGGAGGTCCTTTCCCAAAGAAGTTGTTCAATTTCTAAGCGGAATCTAAATGGAACTCAGTAAGGAAATCATTAATTTCAGTAAGGAAATAGTTCTAATAAAATGAATGCCTTCAAAAGAAGAGAAATTAGTTGTCCCTCAATTGTTCTATCTGTGTCTGATCCCGTGAAAGGGTGTTCCAATTCCAAGGATGTGCACAGAAATTGCAAATTGTGTGGTAATTCTAACGGTCTCATTTATTCATATATATATATATATGTAGTCATATATGTATCTACCTGTCCTGATTTATTCTAGCTGGGTTTTTGGTGATCAACGAAGTTGTTCTTTCGTCTGTCTGACGAGCGGACGGAGTAAGTGTTATTTTATCTGTTAGATGTTACTATGTACTGTGTATGACACTGTGTATGTAAATATTCAAATCCCGCCCCCGATTGCCAAAGGCCACCATTTTTGGAAGTGGTCCTTCTTCCTTCGTACTAAAATGCCTAAACCGCACAGCGACCAAAGTTTGACTGCACTCAACTCAGGCTAACACAACCAGATTTCGACCTAAAATCAGGATCAATCGACGTCTTGCCCTTCTCTAGTAAGGTTCAGGCCGTCTCAAGATCGGCGCTGCGAGGATCTCCATCTCGGCTGAGGATAATGATATCCTCACTGGAGCATGTCGCAGCTATTCTCGACGGGTGTAGGAATGTCAAAAACCATTCGCCAGCGGGAAAAAAAGAAAAGAAAAAACAGATGGGGGCTCCTGAGCTGCGCTGGCACCAGATCTCTCCAAGGAGTCGCTCTCGTGCGTGATACCCTCTCGCAGCGTCAGGGCTTTGAGCATTCGCCAGCGCCTGACTGTGAGCTGCATGTCTGGCTTGCCCCATGGGGTGCGCAAGCATGAATCCTGCTCCCAGTGCTTTGGTCCTCTGTGTCGAAACTGAGGTGATCAGTTTCAACAAATCGGTGACTGGAAGCTGCACGAGTCTAAGGTCTGAGGTGCTGTGGGGGTTCTACTAGACATGAAGCCCTCTCGATAGAGCAAGCCAGTGTGCAAGTGACGACTGCGCCACAGAAAGACAGCGCCCTTCGGCTTTCAAACTTCAACATCTTTGTTTGAATACTTACATGCACTAAATGGCCATGGGTCAAAATCCAAATCGTACCCCCAGTGAACAGCCGATTCAATCCAACCACTAAAATAGGTTCTAAATGGGTGGTGAATTCACCTGCCCCAAAATCGTACCATTGGTTTTCACCCACAGCCAAATTACCGTTGGAGACACAGCGTGCCCTCACCCGCCGCGCCTGTCAAAGAAGTACAGCTTCTCCCACAGAGAATAGAAATATGTTGTGATCTCTTGACGCATCTCTGCCTCTTCCCGGTCCGCCAGCACAACCACTGGATATCTCTTGCCATTTGAGTTCATTGCTTCGAAGAGCTCATTGATCAGGTAGAGAGTTTTCTCGCTCCAGCCCAAAATAAGAACGTGATTTCGGGACCAAACGCGGCTTCTGGTCTTTGTCCACTGGTCCATTGAAGATCGAATCCACTCCACCTGGGGCAAATGAAAACCGGCTCTCGTAGTTTTGCCTTTTCTCTCTCTACCTTGCATGCACGATGGAACTGGGCCGAGAGCAATAATGCCAAGAAATGTCCTTGGCCAGCAGAAACGGAATGCGTCTTCAGTGCAACGGGTGGTCAAAAAGAAAAGAAAAGAAATCAGCATCGCGTCAAAAAGGCGTAGAGTGAGATTGACTGCAAAGAAATAAAAAACTTGCAGCTTGGAGGCAGATTGTATAGAAATCCCAGCACGGAGAAGATCAAGGCGGTGAACTTCACTTTCAAGGCAGCATCTGCACTAACGCCTCCGCACGTTTCAACCGAAGATCATGGGCTGGTAAGAAGAGAAAACAAAAGTGCACACTGTCTGCCTCACATTCGCCACTGCAGCAAACCGACCGCCTGTCTGCGTGCCAGGGTCAAAGAACAGGCCCCAAGATATCCACAAACTTTGCTCCCAGGAAGAATCCGCATTCTCGTCGCCGCCGATGGCAGACCATGCCGCCTCAGGTGTCCAGAGTACAATGGGACACCTGAGAAGGTGCTCAAAGCAACCAATCTGCGCAGTCCAGCAAGCAACACCACTCCAAATCATGGGTGTGATTGTTTTGTTTCCCAAAAAACATCCTCGCAACACCACTCACAGCTCACATTCTACTCAAAAAACCACGAAACTGGCTGTGAGATGTGCTGTGGCCCAAGTCGCAGAGCCAGAGAGGATGAGGACAACGGCTCCAACCTCAGGATTATTAATCGTCCATATGTCCCTTTGAATCCATGGACTATGCTATCCGTCGTAACATGCATCTTCTGTATCTCTCCATGCTCGAATTGTCGACTTGGCAAACGTTTGCGCCTGTCGAGGCCCAAGCCATTAGAGACACAAGCTGACCTTGTGCGTCACCTTGAAGCCAATCCCGCCTTAGCAAAGCAAACGCCTGGACTTTCGCAATATCGAAGGTTTTCCGCATCATCCTGTGCAAACCATCGTAATGATTTGTGCTAGTGGTTGTGGGAGTAATCATGTTGCATGTATCGGTTGGGTCATCATCAAAGAAGAAGAAGAAGAAGAAGAACTGCAGTGGACCAAACGTCGAGGGAAATCGGTGTTCTCGTGATCAGATCGGATGGGCCGACTCAAAAGCCTTGAGAAAGGTCGGCTTAAATCAAGGCCTCGGAGCCATTTGGAAACCACGGAAAAGACACAGCAGGATGTTCAACTCAACCTTGGAGAAGTGGTGCTATATACCGGCGTCAAAGAGTAAACATTGTCTGGGTTTGGGCAAATTAAAAGATGACTACACCTGGAAACTCAAATCACAGAGGGCAAAACATTCAACCACTCAACAGGTTAGGTTGTAGGTCGTACTGCGCACCCAATCAGAGAGTAAGCCTCCCACCATCTTGAGAAGGAAACCCACGTCTGGAAGGCTTCTGGCACAAGTGAACAAATGCATGTCCGGCTCTTTCAAGCGGCACTTGTGTTTGCTGCAATCCCAACATGCGCCTCTCAGGCTGCAGCAGCAGCAGCAGCAGCAGCAGCAGCAACGAGTTCGACGTCTTCTTGGAGCCCAAAAGCTTTGGCCTACGACTTGTGGGCAGTCTGTTCACCCACGTCTCTGGTTACCCTCTGGCCCTATACATTACCTGTTACCACATAAACAGAGTTGTGTGGGATGGGCAAATGTTCGATCTACAGCAAGTGCGGAAGCCTGCATGTTTCTTGCTGCGCACATGGGTGCCAACGACAACCGGCCTGAGTGAAGTTCGGACGTAGATATTTCCTGCCATCAGGTTAATGTCAAGTCGATTTGGCCGATGTAACTGCTTCGCTTGCACACCGTCGGACTCAGAGAATGCCCACAGCCTTCCACGCCCCTTTGATCTCCGCCATCAACACCTTGGACTGCATGAACAAGCAAACCCAAACTGTTTCCAGCGCTGAAGGCCGCGGACCTCTGGCATGTTTACCGAGCATCCATCAGCTGCACATGTTTGTCTTGTGCAGTTTGTAACAAGTTGGTCCTATCAGCACCAATTGCAGGCAATACCACTTGTACGACAAGGTTTATAAACCAAGCGCGCTGTCTCGTAGCTGAATGGGCTTGAACAATGCATCATCCTTGCACACAAGTCACGAGAAGCACTAAAAAGGTTGTTGCGTGCATTTGTGAAAATTGACCTGCATGCGTTTCTGAGGGAAGCGTTTGACATGCAAAGTAGGACAGCGGCACACTTCTTCCCGCGCAGAAGGCTGTAACGAGGCGTTCTATGCGTTGGCCAACCAGGATGCACAGCATTGCAATCTGCTGCATCCTCATCACCTGACTAGTCCCCAGCTATCAGCCCAATGCGCTGTAGAAACCATCCTCACAAAAAGGCAAACACTCGAGCGCAAGAGCGGAGTGGCAGGAACCATAGCTCCTCAAAGTGGACGTTGAACCCGGCCAAAGTGAACGAACAAATGAAAGCATGGCGAATCAAAGCGACCACGTTCTAGACGCGCCCGTGGCTCCGAAAGCTGGAACAGCAGCAGGACCAGCTGGGCAATATGACAACCATCAGGCCTCCACAGCCTGTACATCCCCCACTCGTAAGGGGTGGGGACCTGGAGTATGCACTCTCGAAATCCCCATTTGCGCCTTGGAAATCCCGAACTTCCGTAACTGCGCCTCTTTGTGTTTGGACGGTGCCCTCTTTAAAGAGAGGTGGTTGGTTGGTTGTTTGGTTGTTTGGTTGGTTGGTCGCGACTCCGAGCAAGACATATGAATCACCATTTCGGTTGATGAGCCAACACGCCAGAGCTAGTGTGTGTGTGTGTGTGTGTGTGTGTGTGTGTGTGTGTGTGTGTGTGTGTGTGTGTGTGTGTGTGTGTGTGTGTGTGTGTGTGTGTGTGTGTGTGTGTGTGTGTGTGTGTGTGTGTGTGTGTGTGTGTGTGTGTGTGTGTGTGTGTGTGTGTGTGTGTGTGTGTGTGTGTGTGTGTGTGTGTGTGTGTGTGTGTGTGTGTGTGTGTGTGTGTGTGTGTGTGTGTGTGTGTGTGTGTGTGTGTGTGTGTGTGTGTGTGTGTGTGTGTGTGTGTGTGTGTGTGTGTGTGTGTGTGTGTGTGTGTGTGTGTGTGTGTGTGTGTGTGTGTGTGTTGGGTGTGTGTGTGTGTGTGTGTGTGTGTGTGTGTGTGTGTGTGTGTGTGTGTGTGTGTGTGTGTGTGTGTGTGTGTGTGTGTGTGTGTGTGTGTGTGTGTGTTGTGTGTGTGTGTGTGTGTGTGTGTGTGTGTGTGTGTGTGTGTGTGTGTGTGTGTGTGTGTGTGTGTGTGTGTGTGTGTGTGTGTGTGTGTGTGTGTGTGTGTGTGTGTGTGTGTGTGTGTGTGTGTGTGTGTGTGTGTGTGTGAGTGTGTGTGTGTGTGTGTGTGTGTGTGTGTGTGTGTGTGTGTGTGTGTGTGTGTGTGTGTGTGTGTGTGTGTGTGTGTGTGTGTGTGTGTGTGTGTGTGTGTGTGTGTGTGTGGGTGTGTGTGTGTGTGTGTGTGTGTGTGTGTGTGTGTGTGTGTGTGTGTGTGTGTGTGTGTGTGTGTGTGTGTGTGTGTGTGTGTGTGTGTGTGTGTGTGTGTGTGTGTGTGTGTGTGTGTGTGTGTGTGTGTGTGTGTGTGTGTGTGTGTGTGTTGTGTGTGTGTGTGGTGTGTGTGGTGTGGTGTGTGTGTGTGTGTGTGTGTGTGTGTGTGTGTGTGTGTGTGTGTGTGTGTGTGTGTGTGTGTGTGTGTGTGTGTGTGTGTGTGTGTGTGTGTGTGTGTGTGTGTGTGTGTGTGTGTGTGTGTGTGTGTGTGTGTGTGTGTGTGTGTGTGTGTGTGTGTGTGTGTGTGTGTGTGTGTGTGTGTGGTGTGTGTGTGTGTGTGTGTGTGTGTGTGTGTGTGTGTGTGTGTGTGTGTGTGTGTGTGTGTGTGTGTGTGTGTGTGTGTGTGTGTGTGTGTGTGTGTGTGTGTGTGTGTGTGTGTGTGTGTGTGTGTGTGTGTGTGTGTGTGTGCTGCGCAATAGACCTTGACAGAAAAACCGTCCGCGACAGGCCGCGATCTGGCCCCGATCCAGCCAAAATAACAATGATTTCGGCGGTGGAAATGTCTCGTCGCCATTGTGTGCCAACTCTGCTGTTGGCCGCGGGGCGTAGGCGGATTTGCCAGCCCGTCAACGGATGTTTTGAGGGTTCCAAGAATCTGCTTCTGGACGCGGGGCGTAAGCGAATTTGTCCGAAAGCACTGAGCGCCCGCACAGCGATGCAGATAGCACACGCGGAGACAGGCGGCATTCCACATCCTCGGCGCGACACTTCAATAGCCAGGGCACAGCGCGGCTGTCAACACCGCAGGCCCAGGCACAGTTTCCAACCAGGCCGTTTCCAACCACGCGTGCGCAGCTGTCAACAGACCGGGACAGCTTGCAACGCGCGCAGCCCATCAACCTGCAGAGCTGTCAACAGCCCAGGCACAGGGCGCAACGGCCCAGGCGCAGCTGTCAACATCCGAGGCACAGCAGGCAACCGCCAACCAAAGCGAGCAACCGCCCAGCCACGGCCGTCGACATCCCATCACTAGTCAACAGCCCAGGCCAAGTTTTCAACAGCCACCGCGATCAACATCCCAGCTTTCAGCATCCCAGGCACAGCAGACAACCGCCAACCAAAGCGAGCAACGGACATGCCAAGCTTTCACTAGCCAAGGCACCGCAGTCAATTTCAACAGCCCAGACGCAGCTTCAACTGCCCAGGCACAGCATTCAACATACCGGGCATGGCCTGCAAAGATGCACGCCTTAAAATGCGCAAAGCCAAAACGCACGGCCCCCCCCCCTCTATGCATTTTTGTGGAATGGACGGCAACCGGCTCATTCTGAACGATCTGGAGCTGCAGCAGCAGTTCCCAGCCGCTGTGGACTACCCCACCTCGCCGGCCGCCTCGCCATCCAAGCCCTTCAGCATCGACCACATGCTCGGCCCGAGCTTCGTCTCTGGCGGGCAGCAGGTCTTCGAATTCGTGAGGATGATGGCAGACAACGAGGTCTACCTGCGCTGCCCCCAGCTGGCCAACGCCAGCCGCGTGCTGGGCAATCTGGGGGACGACATCCTGTCCAAGATAACGCTGAAGAGCGGCGTGGGCACCATCGTGGAGACCGGCTCCGATGACGGGCACTTCATGGCTGTTAGGGGCCCCATCACCCTGAGACACCTGCGCTTCCGGCTGACAGACCTGGAAGGCCAAGTCGTCCGACTGCGGGGCTCGTCGTTGTCCTTCGTGCTGTTTTTGGATCACGTCTAATCCCCCGAAGGTCTTTTAAAAAAATATTTTCTATTAAAAAACCGATGAAGCAAGCGCAACCGGCGCCAAGGCCTAGAGGCAGGCCCCCGGGCAGCAAAAACAAGCCCAAGCCGCCCGAGCTGCCCCTGCCAAAGAGAAAAAAAATGATCGCCGACCTGCCCACGGAGCCGGCGTATGAAGCGGACTCCCCCTTCCGTCCCAAGAGGGTGAGATTTCCCACAAAGCCCAAGACGGCGCCCAAGGCTGCACCCAAGGCAGCGCCCGCGGCCAAGGCAGCACCCAAGGCACCGCCCAAGGCAGCACCCAAGGCAGCGCCCAAGGCAGCACCAAAGGGCAGCACCCAAGGCAGCACCCAAGGCTGCGCCCAAGGCTGCGCCCAAGGCAGTTGCCGCGCCAGCTCCCAAGCCCAAGGCAGCGCCCAAGCCCAAGGCAGCACCCAAGGCAGCGCCCAAGCCCGAGCCGCAGTTAGAGCCCGAGGTACAGCCCGAGGTACAGCCCGAGCCCGAGGTACACAGCGAGGTACGGCCCGAGCCCGTAGAAGCGCCTCGGCCGAGCGAGCGCGCCATGCGCATGCTGGAGAGGCAGTCGGCGTACGACCGGCTGACGGCGGGAGCTAGCGTACTGGTGTAAAAGCATGATGTCCCTAGAACCCGCAACGAGCCGCAGATGCTCCGGTGGTTTCGAAAGACGTATCCGAGCTACGACCTGCAGCCGCTGCTGCTGAAGCGCCAGCGAGAGCTGGAGGAGGCGCGGGCCTTCAACAACTGGCTTGGCGAGCGCCGGCTAGCCCAGGAGGGGCAGCGGCACCTGGACGACGTGAGCCGGCTGACGGAGGCAGTGCACCGCCAGGTCCCTCAGCTGCGCTACGCGCGCGCCGAGCGCAGGGGCGTCGAACGCGCAGCGGGCGAAGTTGCCGCGCAGTAACCCTTAAAGAGATGAAGACGCTTCGGGCCCACGGCTTCAGCCAGCGCCCGCGCTTCGAGCAGGTGGTGGGCTACCTGGAGCGGAATGAGCCGCTGCCCCTGGACCAGCCGGACCGCAAGGCCACCACGTTCATCACGAGCCACTTCTACTTGGACGACTTCGTGCAGTCCAGCGAGGACCCCAACCCGCAGCCTCTGCAGCACACTCCCCTGAGGGCGATTCCTGAGGAAGGCTTCCGCACTCCCGCTGAGGCCACGGACGAGGACTTGGCCCGGATGCGCCAAGGCGGAGGAAACCGCTTCGGCGAGGACGACCTGGCTGGAGACCCGGAGGCCGACGCGCTGACGAACAACGGTCAGGGGCCGCCCTCCATCACGGGCCGTCTGCGCAGCGCGGCCGACGGAGCGCAGGCAGCAGCGGACCTTGTGGGCGCAGGAGCAGCAGGGCTCGCGGCGGTGCAGGCCTTCCGCTCCCAGCTCCCCCAGGACGCAGCTGAGTACGTCCGCCTAAACGTGTTGCCCCGCCCAGGGCCGCAGCCGCAGCCACCTCCGCAGATCATAGGCCGACCCGACGACGTAGAGCGCCTCCTGGACAAGGCGGGGCAGCGCGCGCAGGAGGTGGAGCGTGGCGCAGCACAGGCCATAGAGGAGACGGCAGCAGTGGCTGCGGAGGAGGGAGAGGTCGCCGTCGCCGCCGAGGGCGTGGGCGGGGCCTTCGGGTACTTGGGGGGCCTGGCAGAAGGAGCAGCAGCCCTCGCACCCACGGCGGGAGAGGTTGCTGGAGCGATGGCTGCCACGGCGGGAGTTGGCGCAGCGGCCACGGCAGGGTTGGCTGTGGGACTCGCAGGCGGCGCAGCCTACGGCCTGGCCCGCGGCACGGGCTGGGTGCTGGAGAACACGCTCTTCCGGCCTCAGCAGGGCAGCGAGGACGCGGCCGTGCAGGACGTCCGGTCCGCCAACAACATGAACGACGCCACGCAGCCCCAGCACTTCACGCTGCGCTCCAGCACCTCAGGCAGCCCCGCAAGCAGCCGCGCCTCCTCGCAGTCTGGCTTCAGAGTCCAGGCGCAGACCAATCACACGCCCCGCCCCTTCTCCTGGGGCCTGAACCCTGTGACTCTGCCCCAGTCCCAGCCGAACTCCCGGGCAAGCTCCCGCAGCTCAGGACGCCAGAGCCGCCTGCCTCCGCCGAGCTACGACCAGCTGGCCCGAGACATCGAGGCGGCCTAGACTCTCCTTCGCCGTACGAGCGAAAATGAGTGTTGCGCTACATGTAAAGAAGCATGGAGGTAGTCACAGCCGGAGCACAGGATGAGTTGATGCAGAGCCTGGACTACAAGCTGAAAACCAGCAACACCAACTACGTGACCGCACGGCACGACGTGCAGTATTTTCCCAGCTCGCTGAGCTCCTTCTCCCCCGCCACCTCGAGGGTCTGCCGCATTCCTCTGACCAGCGGCACCTCGTTCATCGACCCCGAGTCGATCAAGATCGCCTTCAGAGTCAGAAACACGGACGCCACCAACCCGCTGGCGCCTGCCACTCCGAACCCCGCCTGTTTCATCCAGAGGATCCAGGTCTTCGCCAACGGCCAGCGCTGCGACGACATTAACTACTACGGCCGCACCGTGGCCGTGCATGACCTGCTGAAGGGCCGCGAGTACAACCAGAACAAGGCCGTGGAGGGCTTCGACGAGGTGAACAACTCTCGGACGCCCCGCGCGGTGCACCAGAGCGGCTACGCGGACGTGCTGCTGCGCCCCACCATGGTGGGCATCCTGCGCTGCGGGAAGATTCTGCCGCCGCAGCTGAACCTGGTGATAGAGATCGAGTTCGCGGACGCGACGACAGCGCTGTGGTCCGAGAACGCCGGGGCGCACCCGGCGGGAGCCACGCTCAGCACCGACTTCGAGATCCAGAACGTCCGAGTTCTGGCCTCACAGGTCGTCCTGGACTCTGCGCTGGTAGAGTCCTTCAACCGCGTGCTCCTCTCAGGAAGGTCGCTTGTGTTCAGCTACCCCACGGTGCACACGCAGCAGTCCACGGTGCCTCCGGGCGTGGCGGAGCACACCGTCACCGTGGCGCGCGCCTTCACGAAACTCATGGGAGCGTTCGTGACTTTTTGGGACAACGACGCGGGCTCTAAGATCCACCTGCTGGCCAACCCGGGGCAGGACGTGGCCCCCATCGGAGCGGCCAGGCAGGAAGACAGTCTCCTGGAGTCGCAGATGCAGCTGGGCAGCCTGCAGTACCCGCACAACCCTATGAAGGGAGCCTCGGAGCACTTCCACTTCCTCTCGGTCCTTGCGGGGACCTACGACGACACGGTGCGCAACATCGACATCGACCGCGCTGGCTACCTGCGCCACAGCTTCATCGCAGGCTTCCCGACAGAGCGAGTGCCCAAGATGCCCCTCAGTGGCGTCAGCACTCGTTCGGGCGACCTGGCTCGGTTCACCTTCAAGGCGCTCGACGGCACGATGACGGATGTGTTCATCCACCTGATAGCCTATCAGCTGGTGACGCTCTCTGGCACAGGTGTCTCCGTGCTTGACTAGTAAGGATCCATAGCTCAATTGGAAGAGGCTCTGCAGCTCCGAAGCTTGGAGACCGCAGGCTCGATTCCGCCCGGGCGCGGATCATTTTCGCTGGCGAGTGCCTTGGGAATTCTTTTTTCTTCCTTGAGCCGAGGATCCCCGAGACGGATCTTCCAGCCTCCAGCCCGGTGAGCGCCTCTCCTGAGAGCAAGAAATCCCCGAGACGGATCATTGTGGAGAGACGGATCATCGGCGAGACGGATCTTCCAGCCTCCAGCCCAGTGAGCGCCACTCCTTAAAGGACTTATATTCCCAGGTCCGAGACGGATCTTCCAGCCTCCAGCCCGGTGAGCGCCTCTCCTGAGAGCGAGAAATCCCCGAGACGGATCATTGTGGAGAGACGGATCATCGGCGAGACGGATCTTACAGCCTCCAGCCCGGTGAGCGCCATCTTCCAGCCTCCAGCCCGGTGAGCGCCTCTCCTGAGAGCGAGAAATCCCCGAGACGGATCTTCCAGCCTCCAGCCCGGTGAGCACCACTCCTTAAAAGACTTATATTCCCAGGTCCGAGAAGGATCTTCCAGCCTCCAGCCCGGTGAGCGCCTCTCCTGAGAGCAACAAATCCCCGAGACGGATCATTGTGGAGAGACGGATCATTCGGCGAGACGGATCTTCCAGCCTCCAGCCCGGTGAGCGCCTCTCCTTAAAAGACTTATATTCCCAGGTCCGAGACGGATCTTCCAGCCTCCAGCCCGGTGAGCGCCTCTCCTGAGAGCAAGAAATCCCCGAGACGGATCATTGTGGAGAGACGGCGAGACGGATCTTCCAGCCTCCAGCCCGGTGAGCGCCACTCCTTAAAGGACTTTTATTCCCAGGTCCGAGACGGATCTTCCAGCCTCCAGCCCGGTGAGCGCCTCTCCTGAGAGCAAGAAATCCCCGAGACGGATCTTTCCACCTCCAGCCCGGTGAGCGCCTCTCCTGGGAGCAAGAAATCCCCGAGACGGATCATTGTGGAGAGACGGATCATCGGCGAGACGGACCTTTCCGCCTCCAGCCCGGTGAGCGCCACTCCTTAAAAGACTTTAATTCCCAGGTCCGAGACGGATCTTATTGCCTCTCCTGAGAGCAAGAAATCCCCGAGACGGATCATCGGCGAGACGGACCTTTCCGCCTCCAGCCCGGCGAGCGCCACTCCCTAAAAGACTTTAATTCCCAGGTCCGAGACGGATCTTATTGCCTCTCCTGAGAGCAAGAAATCCCCGAGACGGATCATCGGCGAGACGGACCTTTCCACCTCCAGCCCGGTGAGCGCCACTCCTTAAAAGACTTTAATTCCCAGGTCCGAGACGGATCTTCCAGCCTCCAGCCCGGCGAGCGCCTCTCCTGAGAGCAAGAAATCCCCGAGACGGATCATCGGCGAGACGGACCTTTCCGCCTCCAGCCCGGTGAGCGCCACTCCTTAAAAGACTTTAATTCCCAGGTCCGAGACGGATCTTCCAGCCTCCAGCCCGGTGAGCGCCTCTCCTGGGGGCAAGAAATCCCCGAGACGGATCATTGTGGAGAGACGGATCATCGTCGAGAGACGGATCTTTCCACCGCCAACCCGGTGAGCGCCTCTCCTGGGGGCAAGAAATCCCCGAGACGGATCATCGTGGAGAGACGGATCATTGCCGAGAGACGGATCTTTCCACCGCCAGCCCGGCGAGCGCCTCTCCTGGGAACAAGAATTACCCTGGTGCGAGACGGATCATTGCCGAGAGACGGATCTTTCCACCGCCAGCCTGGTGAGCGCCTCACCTTAGAATGAAAAAAATCTATAATAGTCCAAGACGGATCATTGCCGAGAGACGGATCTTTCCACCGCCAGCCTGGTGAGCGCCTCACCTTAGAATGAAAAAAATCTATAATAGTCCGAGACGGATCATTGTGGCGAGACGGACCTTTCCGCCTCCAGCCTGGAGGGCCTTTATTCCCAGGTCCGAGACGGATCATAGTGGAGAGACGGATCATAGTGGAGAGACGGATCTAAAAAAAACATGGCCTGGTCCGAGACGGATCATAGCGGAGAGACGGATCTAAAAAAACATACCCTGGTCCGAGACGGATGATTGTGGAGACGGATCTAGGGAATTATTTGTTCGCATGGACCGAAGCGCTTGAGTGGATCGAGCATGGCCTGCACCGTCGCCATGCAGCACGCGTTGAGCCTGCTGGTCACCATGGAGGAGTGGGCGGCCAAGCAGCCTGCCGCCCTTCCGGATGCGCTGGAGGCGGTGGAGCGCATCTCCGAGCTGCTGGATCTGAGCGGCTTGTTCTCGGCGCTGCTGCTGCATCCTCGCAGAGACAGGAAGAGCCTGTCCTACACGGGGGGCATCCGAGTCAGCGGGCTTGACTTCGGGTTCCCCTGCCCCTACGGCGCTTTGGAGTCCTACATCACGAAGGACGGGTGCCGCGTGATGACCAGAGATCCCGGAGACGATCTTTGGGCGCAGACGTTCGACTGGCTGGCTCCCGAGCCCTCGCTTGGGCACCTCAACGCCGACACGGCGATTTCCTGGAGCTGACCCTGGCCGCGGCTGCGCAGGTGCTGGATTGCGCTGAGAAGCCCTGCAGCGAGCCGCTGATGCGCTGCCTGCACGCCGCGCGGCTGCTGATCGAAGATGCCGCGCGCACTTTGGAGGAGCTGCAGCTGTGGGGCAACCCGCTCCTGCTGAGAGTGACGCGGGAGATAGATGGGTGCCGCGTCAGCTGCAAGTCCTGCCCAAAGTGCGGAGGCGCAGTCTTCGGGCAGTGGCGCTATGCCACATGGGGCGGCTTATTGGCCGCCGTCGGAGCGCATGCCTGCTAAGAAAAAAATGAGCTCGTTACATATAAGAACTGCGCCTCGCTTCAGTCCGGGAGCCGATCCGCAAGCTCTGCCGTGGCCGCGCTCGCAATCTCCTCGCACAGCGCCGTAGGAATGCTATAAAGCAGCTCGCGCGACTGCCCCCTGACCCTCTCACTCTGACCCCCCATGAGTCGAGGCCCCCCTTGAGCGCCCCTCAGATGCCTCCCGTCCTCCCACGCGTCGCACCGACTGCCGCTCCTGCACAGCCCTCGGCTCGGTCTCCAGCGCATGTTGGTCCACAGTCGGGTCTGCTTCCTGTACGGAGTCCCGTACTTGCAGTAGGTAACGTCCACCCAGGGTAGGCGCTCCATGAACGGGCGGGTCTTCAGCAGCCCGGTGGCCGGATTCTGGATGACCCACATGAGCGGGTCGAAATGCTCCATGATCTCGAGGGCTCTGAGCACCCTCCTCGAGTCGTCGAGGGCGCATCGTCAGAGCTCGGCTGTACTCCGCGCAGACCGGGCTGGCCCAGACCATGTCAAAGTGCCCCGGCGGAAACAGCGCGTAGTCCCAGCTCCGGATGTCGCACAGGATCGTGGGCTCAAATTTCGACACGATGTCCAGGGAAACGACCTCCCACCCTGCCGCCTCGAAGGCTCTGCCAATCGACTTTGTGCCGCAAAACAGCTCCAGCAGTCTCGGCATGTTTAACAAATACCACCAGCACAACAAAGCACGCACAGGCAAGGGCGCGGCTCAAGCAGTTTCGCATGCTCGGACCAATCTTTTTTTAATCGGAGACAGAAAAGGATGACGGGCCAGGCTAGCATGTGGAGGTTGGGCGAGGTGCGCTCCAATGCTAAGGGTGGCAAATTCTTGTGCATGGAGCCGCTGTTTTGGCAGAGCGAAGCTTCGCTGGAAATCCCATGGGAGCCCAGGGCCTTCTCCGAGGGGCAGCGCCCCAGCGTGAGCTTCGCAACCGACGAGCGCGCGAGGCTCTTCTGGGAGCGGGCCGAGACCGATCTGGTCGAGCAGCTGGCGGCCGCATCCGAGCGCGTCTTCGACGCAAAGCTCACGCCCGAGGCTGTGCGCCAGCGGCTGCAGCCCTCTGTGAGGCAATCGCGCGGCGGCGATTGGATGCTGAAAGCCAAGCTGCCGGCCCACGCGCACTTCTGGAACGCTGGCGGCACGTTTGCGGACCGCCCCGCCGAGCTGGCTCACTGCGCCGCGCGCGTTAGGCTGAGAGCGCGCAGCTTGTGGCTGATGAGCGGCATGTGCGGGTTGAGCCTTGAGGTCACAGATCTGCGTGTGGAGCCACCTTCTCGAGAGTGCCCGCTGTAGTTTCTTCCGACGCCGCAGCCTTTTTTTTGCTCAGTAAAAAAATTCAGAATGGCCACCCACGTCCTGGAGCGCCGCGAGCAGCTGAGGCCCGTGCTGAAGGCCGCCGTTGATGCCGAGGCGCTGAAGCGGGGAGCCTCTCTGGAGGAGGTGAGCCGCCTTCACGACGAGCTCGCTCGGGGAGCGCCCGTGCTGGAGCGGCTGATAGCTGACGGGCTCGCCGGCAGGTTCCCGGCGGAGGTCGACATCCAGGACTGGAAGGAGATGCTGAAGCGGGCGCAAGACCTGCAGCTTAAGCTTCGCAAGCGCTTGAACCAGCGCGCGGCCCGCAGCGCAGCTCCCGCCATGGCCGAGGAGCGCGGGGAGGAGAGCTGGGCGCCGATGGAAGCGCTCCGCGAGAAGCGCGAGGCCCTGAGGCAGCGCCGCATTCGCACGCGCGATGTCGCAGCGCTGGCCCAGATCGAGAGGGAGCTCTTCGAGGTGGAGGAGCAGCTCGTCAGCAAGAAGATCGCCGAGCGGCTGCCGGTCTCGCTGGCTGCCAAGAGCGCAACCCTCGCCGCCTTGGAGCGGCTTGAGAAGGCGCGCAAGGAGCTGGACGAGGCCTCCAGAGAGCTCCTCACTGCGCTGAACCTGCAGGGCAGCGCCACCGACTCGCTGTGAGTGAATAGAATCCGGGGCAGAACAGAAGCCAGGACATCTCAGAAAAAAAGAAGCGCCCGTCCGACCGACTGAATATTTTATTATTTTTCTATAGAAAGCAATTTATTCAGCTCAAACCAATTCGCGCCATGACCTCCGAGCTGACTGACCGCATCTGGGGCCGCCTGGGGCTCAGCGCCGTCCGGGCGGTGCCTCTGGAGGAGCCGCGCGCTCCTAGCGCCGAGGCCGCTGTGACAGAGCTGCGCCCGCGCGGGGCCGCTTGGACCCGCGAGCTGCGGCTGCGCCCTCTTCCTGGGCAGCAGGTCTTCACCATCGACGCCATGCGGCTGCAGGTGGACCGGCTCCAAGACCTGCTGGCGATTCGGCTGCCCTTCCTCGCGAAGGTCAGCTTCCAGATCCTGCTGACGCGCCCGGCTGCGAACGATGAGGACGAGGACAGGGTGGAGCTCACGCTCTACTTCCTCAGGCTGGCGCCGTGGATCGTGAGGCCCGCGTCTCCGTCGGCCCGCGCCGGAACCATGATGGCGGCCATCAGGACGAAGTTCGAGGTCGCGCTCGAGCGCTCCCGCTTCCCCGAGTCCGACTGGACCGTCGTGGGCATCACGGCAGCGTATCGCAGCAGCTGGCCGACATGCCCGCGCCCCCGCCGCCCAACGAGGCGGGAGGCTGCTGGAAGGAGCTGCCCGAGACCCTGGCCAAGAAGAAGGCCATCTGGAACCCTCAGAACGAGGACCACCGCTGCTTCCTGCGGTGCGTCCTCGCCCACTGCCTCGGGGTCGAAGGGCTCAACAAGACCGAGCGGAAAAAGACCGTGATCTGCTCGGGCTCCTTCTTCTACCCCGAGATGACCCGCCGCGGACGCCGCCCCGCGGGCTGGCAGCCCGCTCTGGCCGACGCGGGGGTGGACTTCTCTGGCCTGCCGACGGACCGCCCCGTGAACTTCGACGACATCGAGGCCTTCGAGCTCCGCAACGCCGGGCGGGTGGAGGTCTTCGTCTTCGTGTGGCCGCAGACCCTGTGGACGGACGGGCTGGAGTACTACCACGTCCTCCAGCAGCGCGCCCCGAGCGGCACGGGCGTCGTCCGGCACACCGTGCTGCTTCTCCTGCACAGCGGCCACTACAGCCTGATCCACAACTTCCAGGCGCTGGTCAGCAGGCGGGGGCTGACCCTGGGAGCCACACCCACCAACACCGCCGGCTGCGCGGAGTACAAGTGCCCGAGGTGCATGGCCCGCTTTGCCAAGAAGGCCTCGTGGCAGCGCCACCGCGCCGCCCTGTGCTATCGAGAGATGGCCGAGCGCACTCGGAAAGTGCCGCTGCCCGGGCCCGAGAAGAGCCTGCTGCGCTACAGGGGCAAGGCCTCCGCAGAGCTCGCGCCCCTGACGTGCTACGCGGACCTCGAGGTCTACAGCACGCCCGCCCCGACGGTCCACATAGCGCAGCAGCAGCGCGCGCCAGACCGTCGCGGCTTCTTCCTGCTATGTCGCCGTCGGGCGCTGCGGCTACGTGCCACCCGAGGAGCTGAGGCTGAGGCTCACGCACCACGAGCGGGACAGCGACAAGTACCACGCCGTCCGCGCCATGCTAAACGACCTTCTCAAGCTGGCTGACCACTACCTCACCTGGAGACGCAGAACTAGGCCCGTCAGCATGACCCGGCGGGAGGAGCTGGAGCACAGGGCCGCCACTGCCACTCCTGCAACATCGCGGCCCAGACGCCCAAGACCATCCCAGTGGTCTTTCACAACGGGGGCGGCTACGACTTCCACTTCCTGCTGCGCTACATCGCCACGATGGGCTCTCCTGTCAGCAGGGCACCGCGCGAAGAGCTCGGCGAGGACAGCGACAACGAGGGCACCGAGAGCGAGGCAGAAGGAAGCGAGCCCGAGAGGCCCATGCCCATGGCCAAGGCTGCGCCAAAGCCCAAGGCCAAGGCCAAGGCCGCGCCAAAACCACTCAGCGGCTGGTGCGCCCTGCAGGCCGCGATCAAGCAGGGCGACTACAGCCACCTCTGCCTCCGAGTCCTCTGCAAGTCGGGCGAGAAGTGCCTGCAGATGAGCTGGGGCCCGCTGAGGTTCGTGGACAGCATGAACGTCTTCCCCACGAGCCTGGCCAGCATGATCGACGACCTCAGGGCCTGCACCCACAAGCAGCTGCCGGAGCTCTTCCCGCTGATGGCCTCGCTTCACCCCGAGCTGCAGCTGCGCACGCCGACCGACTCTCCGCGACGGCCTCTCAAACAGCGGCGGACGCACTGCGACCTGGAGCAGGCGTGGGACTGCATCCTGCGCAAGCTGCCCATGCCCTTCGAGCACTTCTGCGGCGCAGGCGTGGGAGATGCCCGCGGTGTGGGAGCAGCACTGCTACGACAGCGTGCTGGCAGGAAAAGCGGTGAGCGCAGAGGACCACCGGCTGGCCGTCAACACCGCCAACGTCATGGGGTGGGAGACCTTCCGAGAGTTCCACGACTGTTACCTCCACACCGACGTCCTGGCCCTGGCGGACGTGATGGAGAGCTACCGGGACTCCTTCCGGGCGCAGTCGGGGCTCGACCCCATCCACTACGTCACGCTGCCTGGGGCCGCCTGGGACGCCATGCTGCGGCACTCGGCCCGCGAGACGCCCATTCACCTCATCACCGACGAGCAGGCCTACAGGGACGTGCGGGCCTCCGTCATGGGCGGGCTGAGCTGCATCTTCCAGCCCTTCGCTCAAGCCAACAACCCCGAGCTGGGCGAGGAGGACTACAACCCCGAGGAGACCGTCAGCTGGATCTCGTACTTGGACTTCAACGCCATGTACCCGGCCGCAATGACGCTGCCCATGCCCAACGGCCCCTGCGCGGCGGTCGCCCTGCCCGAAGACAACGCAGCGAGGCTGAGCTGGCTGCACGAGACGTGCCTCTCGAGCCTGAACTGGGAGTCCGACGCCGAGGAGGTGAGCTACCTGCTCCTCGAGGACTACGACTTCCCCCCGGAGCTGCACGACCACTTGGACTGGGCTCCCCCCGCGCGCATGAAGGTCGGGAAGGGCCTGTACGGGCCGCACACCGCGGACATGGCGGAGCGCCGCGGCCTCTCCCCGTCGCCCTGCGAGAAGCTCGTGCCCTTCCTCGGCATGCACGTGGAGGAGGGCGTGGACGGCAAGCGGCTCAAGTTCCTGCGGGACGTGCAGGGCGCCAGGGTCTGGAGGCTGCACAGGGCCTACCGCTTCGCCTGCAGCCCCTTCATGGCGGGCTTCATGGAGCTCAAGCACAGCGAGCGGAGGCAGCTCAAGACGGCGGGGAGCGTGGTCGCCGAGAAGGTGGTGAAGCTCACCCAGAACGCCGACAAGTTCAGGAACACGAACGCCTACGTGGACCCGGCCAAGTTCGAGCGGGCCGTGGGCAAGAGCTCCGTGACGAACTTCGAGCTCCAGATCAACGACTCGGAGGGGTTCCTGGCCTTCGTGGAGACGCTCAAGACGGACCGCACAAGGCCTGCATGAGCGTGCCCACCCAAGTCGGCGCCCGCACGCTGCAGCTCTCCAAGCTCATGATGGAGAAGGCCTTCTACCTCCACGAGGACGCGCTGCTCGAGGCCGAGCGCTCGCACCAGCGGCATCTCATCTCGCAGCTCGATTGGGAGCTCCTCGGCGAAACTCTGTGCCGTGTGGAGCGGGAGCGCGAGAACAGAAATCTCCGCCGGCGGGTGGACGGCCTCAACAATATCATCGACATTGAAGAGCTGGAGCAGCAACAGAATTCTCCGCCAGCGGGTGGCGCACCTCGCGAGATCCTCGTGCGAGCGCACAGATGAGCTCGAGACGCGCGAGCAAAAAAATAAATCCCGAGCTCTCGTTTTCTCGCTTCCTGCTTCCTCAAAATGACTTCCTCGGCGGCCTTCCGATGCGTGCAGGCATGGCTTATGGAGAAGCCCGCCGCGTTGGTGGAGGATGACACTCCCAGCCTTGCGGCCGCTCTGATGGCCCAGCGGCCTCCCTACAGGCCTCGCAGGATGCACTGCGTCTCATCGCGGGTTTGTGGGGAGCTCCGCGCTGAAACAGCGCACGGTGAGGAGCGGGAGCGCGAGAAGATAATTCTCCGCAGGCAGCTGGAGCGCAGCTACGATCTCGGCGAGCGAGATCTGGCGGGACTGCAGATGGTGCGGGAGCGGGCTGCTCTGCTTGAGGGGGAGGCCAACCGCGAGACTTGGCGCCGTGAGGCGCTGGAGCGTCGAGATCCTCGAGGAAGAGAACAGACATCTTCGCAGGCGAACGCGCTGAATAGAAAAAAACCCCGCCAAATCCTCGAATGGTCCCAAATGCTCAAACCCGCCGCAGCTGCTCAAGATGACTTCCTCGGCGCGTGCAGGCATGGCTCTGGAAAAGCCCACCGCGTGGGCGGACGATCCCTTGCGGCTGCTCAGATGGCCTCCCACCAAGCGGCCTCGCGAAGACGCGCTGCTTGAGGCCGAGCGCTCGCACCAGCGCCGCCGCATCGAGCTCCTCGATAAGCAGCTGGACGGCGCGCTTGTGGAAGTCCGACGCCTTGCGTGCGAGCTCGAGAACACCGAGCACTCGCAGAAGTTGGAAGAGGTGTGCGAGATCTGCACGGCTCTTCGCACCCCGGCCACGCGTGCACAGCGGGCTGAGCTTGCCCTGCGCTGGTTCGAGAGCGGTGAGAAAATTGGAAAGTCAGAGATCACGAGAGCTCGCCGAGCAGCCCCGAACTGATGTGAAGGAGCTCATCAGTGAGTGGCGGCGGAGGTGTAGAGACGTAGAGGCACAGAGAGCATCAAAAGGGAGGTGGGAGCCTGGGGCCTCTCTGTAGCCTCCTCTGGCGGGACGAGTTTTTGGGGACTTTTCAAGATCTCTGCGCACCACCTTTTCCGGCACCCCTCCAAGCCACCCCGCTCTCGGCGGAGACTACCCTGTATACTGGGTCACCTGTGCTTGGCCCTGCGCCCGATGTGCAGAGCAATCTCTGCCATTTCGGGGTCAGAGTGGGCGAGGTTCGGCGCCACCTGCGTGGTAGCGTGCTTCCTTCCGTTGATTTGGCTCAAGACGTCAGCCAGCATGAGGTCCACTGCCCCGCCGGCCCGCTATGCGCCTGGCGCTCCGCGAAGTAGGCGTGCCCCTGGTCACCTGCTTCTCGATGTCCCAGAAATCCATCAGCTCCTTGAACTCCCTCTCTCTCTCTATACACAAGGTTTTCCAACTGCCACAATATTGCAGCTACAGACCCAGCAGAGTTCGTCCGCTCAGGAAACGACCTTGTCCTGCGAAGAATTTCAAGTCCAGAATTGCTCCTGCAGCCACGGCGCTGCAACGTAACGCACCCTCGATTTGCTTGCAATTTGCCTTGTAGCCTCACTTCTGCACGCCTGCGTGAATTCCTGCTTTGCTGGGTCCGTAACTGCAACATTGTTGGAGGAGGCAACCCTTGTGCATACCAGTCCTTCCTCTGCCGGCATCTCTGGTAAGCAGTCTCCGCGTGCTTTCTGTGCCGGTCTCTGGGCCGGACCTTGGATTTTTTTTATATAAAAATCTAAATGCTTCCATCCCTGGCAGGCAGTCTTCCGCGTGCTTTCCGTGCTCCTCCGGGGCCGGGCCGGCTTCCGGTTAAGTCTCGCGTGCTGCCGCCGCAATCTCGTCACAGAGCGCCGCTGGAATGCTGTACAGCAGCTCACGGGACTGCCTGCGAACGTTCTCGTAGCGCTGGCCGATTTTCCGGGGACCCCTTTGTGCGTCGCGTGCGTGCCTGCCGTTCTCCCAGGCCTCGCAGCGGTTGCCGGGCCCGCAGAGTCCGCAGCTGGGCGCCCAGCGCATGTTCGTCCAGATGCCACAACTCACCCATCAACTTCAGCTGCATGCCTTAAAAGGACGCATGGGGAA
>CAUJNA010003335.1:222053-234553 GCA_963377175.1 Effrenium voratum
AGAAGCAAGAAGCCAGAAGCAAGAAGCAAGAAGCAAGACGCAAGACGCAAGAAGCAAGAAGCAAGAAGCCAGAAGCCAGAAGCAAGAAGCAAGAAGCAAGAAACAAGAAGCAAGAAGCCAGAAGCCAGAAGCAAGAAGCAAGAAGCAAGAAACCAAAACAAGAAAACAAGAAAAAGAAACAAGAAACAAGGAACAGAAAACAAGAAACAAAAACAAGACAAAGAACAAGACAAGAACCAAGAACCAAGAAACAGAAACAAAAAACAGAACCAAGAACAAGAACCAAGAAAACCAAGAACCAAGAACCAGAACCAAGAAAACCAAGAAACACGAACCAAAGAACCAACAACCAACAACAACCACACCAACAACCAACAACCAACAACCAACAACAATACAACAAACAACAAACAACAAACAAAAAACAACACACAGCAAACAGAACAGGCCAACAGCCAACAGTCCAAAAAGCCAACAACAACAACAACAACAACAACAACAACAACAACAACAACAACAACAACAAAACAAACAACAACAACAACAACAACAACAACAACAACAACAACAACAACAACAACAACAACAACAACAACAACAACAACAACAACAACAACAACAACAACAACAACAACAACAACAACAACAACAACAACAACAACAACAACAACCAAAACAACAACCAACAACCAACAACCAACAACCAACAACCAACAACCAACAACCAACACCCAACAACCAACAACCAACAACCAACAACCAACAACCAACAACCAACAACCAACAACCAACAACCAACAACCAACAACCAACAACCAACAACCAACAACCAACAACCACAACAACAACAACAACAACAACAACAACAACAACAACAACAACAACAACAACAACAACAAGAAGAACAAGAAGAACAAGAAGAACGAGAAGAACAATAACAAAAACAAGACCAGGACCATGAACAGGAACACTAACAACAACATGCACAAGAGCAAGGACAAGAATCAGAACAGCCAAAACAAAAAACAAGAACAGTACCAACAACAAGAAGAAGGCATCTGAGCCGTTCGCCGCCGTGGAAGTTTCACCGATTTGAAGAGCGCTTCGTTCCAAAACGTGGAACTGTCAACAAATCCATGTGGCTGCACCCCCAAAAAGGTGCAAACAAATCCATGTGGCTGCACCCCCAAAAAGGTGCAAACAATGATGCGGTTTCACTGGACGTGTGTGCTTAACAGTGGTCATGGTGGATACAGCTCTGACATACTGTGGATGGACGACATCCTGCACCACCTAAGAAACCCTGAAATGTTGATTCCCCTGTAAAAACCAACAAACAATGGTATCCCATTCTCTCAAAGTGGTGCAGGATTACGTCCATCCACAATAAGTGCGCGTGGAGGTGTGTGCTTCGCAATGGTCATGGTGAATACAGCTCTGACATGAGTGCGCGTGGACGTGTGCGCTTAACAATGGTCATGGTGGATGCAGCTCTGACAGGAGTGCGCGTGGACGTGTGTGCTTAACAACTGTCATGGTGGATACAGGTCTGACATGAGTGCGCGTGGACGTGTGTGCTTAACAACTGTCATGGTGGATACAGGTCTGACATGAGTGCGCGTGGACGTGTGTGGAAAACAATGGTCATGGCGGATACAGCTCTGATATGAAGCACTCATTGAAATCTGCGAACCTTCCACGGCGGCGAATGGCCCGATTGGGAAGAACAACAACAAGAACAAAAACAAGAACAACAAGAACAACAAGAACAACAAGAACAACAAGAACAACAAGAACAACAAGAACAACAAGCAAAATAACAACAACAAGAACAAGGACAACAATAACAACAAACAAACAAACAAGCACAAGAACAAGAGCAACACGAACAACAATATCTTGCTGTGTGTTCTTGTTGTTGTTCTGGTTGCTCTTGTTGTTATTGTTGTTGTTCTTGTTCTTGTTCTTGTTCGTGTTCCTGTTCCAGGTGCTGGTCCTGGTCTTGTTGTTCTTGTTGTTCTTGTTGTTCTTGTTGTTCTTGTTGTTCTTGTTGTTCTTGTTGTTCTTGTTGTTCTGGTCCTTCTCCTTGTCTTGTTCTTGTTCTTGTTGTTCTTGTTCTTGTTGTTGTTGTCGTCGTCGTTGTTCTTGAGTGTTTCTTGCTGTTGTTCTGGTTAATATTAACCAACAACCCCTGGACACAGGCAAAACTGCCAGCTGCAGATTGTCAGCATGAGCATCTGTCTCTGAGACTCCGGACGTGTCTCAGGCGCTGACACCTTCACCCAGCTCCAGTCTGACTCCTGTGCCATGAAAGCGCAGCTGCACCCAATCAACAAGAGGCGAAACCGGAGATGTGTTGCTGTCCTGCCCATAGGTGTCCTTTTAGGGCAAATAGATGGCCGGTAGATGATGAAACCACCACATAAACCAGGGTCATCTATTTTTCCACGAAAACAACCAAGAAGGACACCTATGGTCCTGCCCAGAAGCCACTTTCCTAAGTGAAAGGAAGCACAAAGGTGCCCGCTTGGGGGCTCAACTTGAGACGATCAATAACTCGCGGTAGCTCTGAGTAACTCTAAGTGAAAACATCCACACGCACAAAGCGAATCAGCCGCACAAAACATATTCATGCAAACAAGGATACTCAGCAAGGTGTCCATCAATAGCAGTCTCAGAGTCTCAGCCCATATTATGCTTGTGGTGGTTCCAAGTGAGACGCCAGCCTATGCTTGATTCTACCAATTCAGATCGAATAGTAAATGGCCCCTGACTCTTTCAAGGGTTGTTTGTAAAATGAGGATCCCCAAATACAAGCTCGATATGTAACCCCAGCAGCAACTCCCGCAATCCGTCGGCTCCGAACCACTCCAAAGCCTCAGTTGGGGAACAGTGTTGGTTCTAGAGCCTTCCCCAGTCGGGGGGCGTGGGGATTCAACCCCTAGATAGGTTTTCTTCCTTTGGTATCCCTTTTGAGACCTCCCAACAAGCCCCACCGGGCCCTACCCTCAACACTCACATTCAGCCCGAAAGGTCCTCTGGAAGATCCTCCTCAACAAAGACCGGAGCTGACGTCGGCGCTGACGTCGGCGCCGACGTTGGCGCGGGAACTGAGGTGGTCTTTGAGGGTGCCGAGGGTGTCGGAGGGGCATAGCCCTTGGCGCTAGCAACGAGTGCAGAGGTTGGAAAATAAGAATCAATTTCGAGACCAGAAGTGTGACACACGTTGAGCCCAGAACAGACGCAAACATGTGGTGCAAGTGTTGGCTCTAAAGTGGATGCCCTGGCGTGCGTTTGGTTTCGCTGACCATATGTTTTTGCATACGGGTCGAACAGTGCGCGTTCCGAAAGTCGCTTGCGCCTTCTCTCGGAGTTGGGGTCTCTCAGTTCGCTGCGAGAATCTAGGTTGGAGTTGTGCCTGGGGAAGGGTTTGAGGGGGGAAGATCCTATGTTGACCACGTGTCAAGCACGTCACTCATCTTCTAAAGTTGCCTAGGCGAAATGCACTGTATTGGCGGAAGCGAAACATGCTGTGTGCGGAAACCGCCCAGCCAAAGGGAGGGATAGTGCTGCCAGTGCCTTGCAACACCTGACAGGGCTCATGTGAAGCAAACATGTGGCACAATTTTTAGAGAGTACAAAACTCCACAGCGGTTTGGGGTTGTAGGGTTCAGGTCTAGGGTTTGGGTTTAGGGTTTAGGTTTTCCCTCACTGCGCCCACATGGACCAGGACTCTCGAACCCCCTTCCGCAGGAGCTCCAACCTCAACTCTTGAGCCCCCCGCGGTCTCGGAAGTGCGGGTGCCTTGAGATCTTGCTTCGGCCCAGGACCTGACGCGGGTCCGCAAGAACAAGTCAATCGTCATATCCTGAGTGATAGGCTGGGTGAGACATGCGGGCGGTTGGATTGAACCTGGGGAGTGAACCAGCGCCCTCGAGCTGCGTCGTCCCGTTTCCAAAGCCCCAACTGCTTTTAACAAACAAGCATTGGGATGTGCTAGTCAGCATGGCCGGAGGTCCGCGCGGCCCAGAAACTTTTTGAGATCGCGCCAAGTATTCACTTCCAGGACCTGGTTGAAAGGCAAACGCTGCGATGATTCCAAAGAAAAGCTCCAGGGGCGCATGCCGGGCCGTTGTCATGGCGGAGGCGCCCTTTGTTTTGGCCACCCCTCGCTCAGTTCACGGCTACTCCTAGCCAGGTGCGGAAAAAATGCCCCCCCCCTACACACCATAAAAACGGCATTAAAATATTCTTTCCCCCGGTAGAGAGGTTAAGGGCACCGTTTCTTTGTTCTGTAGCCTATTGTAGTAGGGGAACCCTCCCAACCAAAAAAGAAACGGTAAACGGGCACTGGGGGACCCAACCAACCAAAGTGAGAAAGAGCCCCAACCAACCAACTATTGTAGTAGAACCGAAAATCTCCCAACCAAAAAAGGTAAAAGGGCACTGGGGGACCTAGAGATCCCATTCAGACCTTCGTGAATCTCCCAACCAAACGAGAGGAGGAAAGAGCCCCAAGCTCGACCCACGAGAGGAGCCCGCCCGGAGGGGTCTACGTTCGCTGTGCCCCTGGCTGCACAAAGCGGCTCCGCGCCACACGCCCGCTGAGGCCCAGCTCCTCAGCCCAGGCCTCAGGTTCCAGGGCTGATCTCTTGTTTTCTATCTAAATTCTCGGTCTTTTTGATAACTTTTGTGTCTATCTTTGCTCTTCTTTCTCTTCTTCTTCCCATTCTCTCGTCTTTGTACTTCTGCTTCTTCTTCATATGTCTTCTTTCTCTTTCTCTTTCTTCTTTTGACTATCTTTCTTTTGTTGCTTCTTCTTTTGTTCTTCCTCGTTCTCTTTCTGTCTGTCTCTCTCTCTCTCTCTCTGCCAACAAAAGCTAAGCGTGCAAGCTACGAGTTTTTCGGGTCGAAAGCGCGCAAAGCGCCTACCCCTTCTCGATGGTTGCGCAAGCCAAACACGCGTCTGCGCAGTAAGTACTATACCTCAAAGGATCCCCGCCTGAGACGTACCAGCCTTTCTTGGTTGACGTTGGAAGGGGAGAAAAAATATCAATTTTAGCAGTTAAGTGGTTGGATTTCAACCACTAAATCACAATAAGCAGAAATGTAACAGACTCTGTCACAGCTGTCTGTCACAAGCTCTGTCGCATCTGTATGCCGGATCTGTCTGTACCCCAAACCTGTCGGGTGGAGAGCAAGAACGTGACTTTGTTTGAGGTGGAGCCCCGGAAAGTCCACAAGGAGTTGCACGACCAACGGAAAACTGTCAGAAACCACAAGGTCGACAACTTCCAACTTCCCGCTCCGAGACCGTCGCGACAGAGGTGGCTTGTGCACATGCGTGCTCCGCCGGACAGGATTGTCGTGATTCTAGACAGCCGCTATCACAAATGTCCGTAGGTCGAGCGCTTCCCAGCTGCACTACGTATATTACAGGCAACTAGCAACATGGGCCTTGGCTTCCATGAGTTCCCCTGTGACTGCAGTAATTGGTTGATTAGACTGATTCTATGTCTAGTGGTTCTAGTGTTATAAAGGTAAACAATGGTGTCTGTATGCATCTATAGAATTATCAAAGGAAGTTATGCAGAAACCGCAGTGCTGGAACTAATTGAGATAGCTCTCTCTATCTCTGGCTATCTCTCTAAGAATGCATGCACTTGCGCGTGATCTTCAAGACTGGATGCACTGAGCGAACAAGCTACGAACAAGTTGGACAACGCGAGAAGAAGGTTGTCAACCATGCATCCTTCTTTGGGGAAAGGGGGTCCTCCACTAAACTGCCCCAACTAGGATAACAACTAGGAGTTTCGAAAATTCATTTCGGGCACCCCCCTTCTAGTTTGTGTTCAAATGGCAACCAAAAGGAAACCCTTGCCATTTCAAACGCTATGCGCGGGCCTTCCAAACACTATTTGGGTGTCATTTGCAAGGGTACCCCCTTGACTTTTCGTGGTTTCAACGGACAACAATTTTGTTGGGCCCCTGAAAACACAAACAAACACGCAAACACAAGCAAACCCACAGACACACAAACACACAAACACACAACAAACCCAAGCACACACACACACACAAAGACACAGCTGGGCCCCGCAAGTCAAGTGGCACGGGCATCCTCCTCGGAGCTGGCGCCCGCCGCCAAATCCGCCACACTGCGCAGCTCCTGGTCTTTGGCCTCGGCGCAGGCCGGCTTTTGGCCGTGCGGCAGCGTGGCTGGCAGTGGGACGGGGACGGGATGACGTTGCACCGGGAGCAACAACTTTTCAATTTTAGCAGTAAAGTGCTCGGATCTTAACCACTAAACTAGAATAAGCAAAAACAGTGAGGTTACAATGTCAACTAGGTCCTCCAATAGAGAGGTTAGAAAAAGGCTACCCTATTTTTTCTGTAGTCTATTCTAGTAGGGGAACCCAATACCCCCAAAAAGGGTGAGAAAGCGCACTGCTGGGTTAACAGTGCATGTTGGCACCGGCTTTTATGGACACCATGACGAGAGATGAACAACCCTGACTCTAAGGGAACTCCCCTCAACCCCCCCTGGAAGTCCAGAAAGAGAAAAAGACGGGAACTGCGGTTGGTCCAATGGCTTCATTCGAAAATTCACCCAACAATCGGGGTAGGGCGTCAACGAATTGATCTCTCAAACCCGGCTCAAAGAAAAGAAAGGCCACTCTGAGCCAATCTGAGGTTCCACCCAAGGTTTCAGAGATTCGGCCCATAAAAGTTGAACGGATAGAAACCATCCGAGCCTGGTGAATCCGCGTAAGCAAATTCGTATCCCCTAGGCTTCTTTTTTTAGCGGAGAGGTCAGAAAAAGTCGGGTACCGACTTTTTCTGTAGTCTATTTTAGGGGCTTGCCCTCCCAACCAAACAAAAAGGTGAGAAAGGGAACTCCCCGAACACCTGGTCCCCTGTCACGTCTGGTTGATTTCAGCCTCAAGACCTGGAGGCTGAGAAGTGAAAGGCTGAGGGTGAAAGGGGGCAACATGGCTGTGGCTCCAAGTCGGTATCCCAAAATGGGTTGCCCTGGACAGTGGAAGCATGGACTAAAATTGACTAAACCAACTACGGGTCCATATCGTTTAAAACAAAAATTACCCGTACCCAAATGGCAGTGGCTCAAAAGATGGCTCCCAAAAATCACCTTGTATGGAAACAATGACTAAAAGCCAAGCTCACCTCAGCTGTGGAACTTGGGGCACCCAAATGCCGATTTCTTTCTGCCACTTTGAGTCTCGATCTCGACCGTTTTTTCAGAGTCTCGCGACCGTTTTCTCGCTCGATCTCGAGCTCGATCGCGCTGGCGATTTCGTGAGGCGCTGGCTTCGATGGAATCGAGCTGCTCCTCGGTGAAGCCTTTGTCCAAAAAGAGGGCCTCGCTTCACGGCCAGGTGCGAAGCGCCCCAGAACAGAATTACCCTGAGCAAAAAAAGGGGAGTGCCGCATTTTGGGGCCTCACATCCCTGGATAGGGAAACAGAAGGAAACACACCCATTTCAGGGTTTCCCAAATCCCGTCAGGCAGTCTCTTGCTTACCGATACCTTGAAGTGACGGCTTGCACTGAACACTTCCGCAAGAACGGGTGTTGATTTGTAAATCAAGGGGTTGATTCCCCATTATTTTCAACCATCGTTCTTTTCAAAAACCAGCTTTTTCCCCCAGGGCTTTTGGTGGTTTTCTAGGAAGAAGGATCCCTGGAAACTGCCCTTAGAGTTAAGGGAAACCACAAGCTCGCTGTGCCAGGGTGGGGACGAGCAACACCCTTGGCTGAAAAGCCTGGCGTTTTGGTGGCAAAACGCAGCGGTGAAATTGCTGACGTGTCTGGCACGCATGATCGGATCGCTTGTAATAATGATGGCGCTGGTGCTTCTTGCTGATGGCTGGCAAGTGTAAAACAGCTGCCGTGAAAAATGACAATGGTCATGATGCTGGCCAGGCTTTATCAAAGCTGGCTAGGCGTGCTAATGCAGGGATATTGCGAAACTCAATGCTGGCAACACCAAAGAAGACACTATACGCTCACCTGTGAATGCCATTGCAGGATCAACATTGATGCAGTGGCGTGCATGCCAGTTGCTGATGCTTGTGTATAAGGGGACGAAATCAAGGGCCCTCTTAAAGGGGCAGGATACTTAGTAAGTGGTTAGTAAGCCTGGTTGTAGCACACCGAACGGAGACTTTTACTCATGGTTTTTTGGTGGGTTATAACTATGGCTATGACCCACTTACGAAGTACCCGATCGCCCCTTTAAGCAGAGGTTATGGAACTCCCGCCAGTTTGGCACTCAGTACCCGGCCCGCAAAAATCCGTCCATCTGACAGATTGAGGCGAGACAGGCGAAACGCCGTGCCGCCCTTTAAAAATGAACAAATCCCACCCCAAAATCGGCATGGATGTGCCGGATGAGTCTGGATGGGCTGTCCGTTTTCAGATCCCCTGCTGAAAGCGCAAACACTTTTAGTTGGCTAAATGGAAACCCCCACGAAAGCCTAAAAAGCTACGCAAGAAGGTGACTGGGCTTGCCACTTCAAGTGTCAACAGTGGTGCCAACCTCTGAGCTTCAGCTAGATGCAGCTAGCCTTGGAGAGAACCCCGCAAACGAAGTTGCAATGCGAAAAACGGAGAAAATAAAAACTTGACCTCAATGCGACGGCAAATAACATGATTGATGCTGTTTTGCAATTGAGTTATTTGTCTGTGATGAAGGTGTGTTCTCGTTTTTCGACTCTCTATCTCCGAGAGTCTTGACAGGTGCGCTCGTCCTGAAGCTCTTAAGCAACTAGCCTCTAGACATCATTATGATTTCTGGCAACAAATGCATTCACCTTTGCTGTGCCACCCCCTCATGTCCTTCCTGCGCAAAACAGACTTGACAGAATATTTGGCTGCGGGGCAAAAATAGGTACCCCAACACGGAACCCTGGTAAAAGGAAACATGGACTAAAACCTGCGGTCCATATCCTGGTGGTTTAACTTTGACCCACAGCCATTTAGAGATCTGTGATCAGAGGGTCACATCTTCTGCAAGCTTTTCTGACATCCACGCCTGCTCGCCCTCGCTTCGAAGCTCGGGCCGGGAGATGCCGCGCGAGACCAGCGCACGTCGAACACCATCAGCACTGAACCAAACTTGAGTCAGAATCAAACCCGGTATAAAAATGGTCGACCCAGAACCATGCTTGAAGAATTAAGAAGGTGGATATCCGCAGCTATTTATGGTTGGGATTGTCACTTCCTAACCTTCATCTACCCAGGTTTTGATTGTGGCTCACTTGATGTTGCTTCAGTGAAACATCCTTTCCGAGGTTCTCAAACATCAATAACCCATCATCCATTAAACAGGCGATCTTGCCAATGCCAGTTGATCCTGATCCGGAAATCAGCTTCCTTTGCCCCTGGAAAGGCAAGATCCAAGCGGGCTTTACACTGTCTGGGGAAGGGTGTCTATTTTCAACCAGTGGGTGTGTGATTGAGAAAAGCCTTGATCTGCAGTAATTGCTGCTCATCGTTCTTTCAAAAACCAGCTGTTTTCCCAGGATGTTGGGCGGTTAAAAAAAAAATGCCTGGCAAGAATGGGGAAGGTACCGCTAGAAATACGCGACAAAGTTCCAAGTACACACCTAGGGGTGCAAGTGTGCTCAAGTCCCATTTGGATTCAGGCCAGCACGCCGCCTGAAGCCTTCAAAAACTGATGTCTCCATGCCTTTGGAAGGCCACGGCTGTGGTTTTGTTGGGCCTGTGAACTTGTTGTTCGGGATTCGGAGCCTGGAAAAGCCCCCCCGCCTTTTGGACAACAGGGGTCAAACACAAAGAGGGAGCGCCCTAAGAACTGTGCTGCCAGCCAAGTCCTTTTGGGCCAAAGCCCGGCTGCAAATTCTGGCTGAATCGGGACCCACGTCCAGCGCCTGCATCATCCAGCGTGGGGTCGTACTCTGACATGTCCCCGCCCATCCTGGACCGACTCTGCCGATCTACGCGTAACAGCAGGAAACACAACCAGCTGCAACATGCACACCCAGCAACGTGCCAAAGGGTGATGAGTTGATTTATCTGTGAGCTTGTGAAGGGCGCAACTCTCCAGCGCCGCGGCTGGCGCAACTGCGCTGGCGCAACTCTCTGCTCCAAACGACTTCTCACTCCCAATCATTGGTCTACATGTTTCGTCGCCAACTCAGGGGACCAAGCCCAGGTCCGAATTACAAAACGATTGTATTGGTATACCAACGTGTAGTTCTTATGATACATGGGAGTGCATGTTTTCACTGTACCCGTTTTTGGTGGCTGTAAAGGAAAGTCAAAAGAAAAGAAAACGCTGTTTCGGGGTCCCCTAAAACAAGACAAGCCCATATGTGTGTACATATATATATATATATGTATGCATACACATGTGTACACACATATATATATATATATATATATATTATATATATGTACACATGTCGCATCAAAATTAAAGGGTCATGGACCCATTGTTTGAGGGTCATGGAGACTTTAGGAAGGCGTTTAAGTGTGGCTTTTCTCTGAAAAGTCCGGCCAGTTCCACATCACTTCGAGGAGTGTCCATCAGGTTGATGCCTAGGTTGTGACACGACAAAGGCGTTCATGAAATTGATCCGGGGCCCTTTTCCCTTCCCAGGGCCCACGTTCTCTCGGCTGCATTGATTGATTGTTCGGCGCGGATGTGACTTGGGCTCGCATGTAGGATTGGTATTGGGCGGTTTGTGGTTGGTTCGGGTTTGGGGGTGGTTCACGCTTAGCCCATAGGGTGGATATATATATATATATACACCTAAAAAAAGTACGAAACCGTAACTAGTCATCATGGTCCTGTGTTTCGGCTGGGCCCTCAGAAAATCCACGGATGCAGAGGCTCCCACTCGATCCATCTAGGCTCCCGGCTGGTCATAGTTCTCGAAGCCAGCCCAGCCAGGGATCTGACAGGGCTTACCGAATAAACCCACCCGCATGTCTGGCTGTGGCTAAAATAATGATACCCAAAAAACACACCTCATGGAAGTAAAGACCAACTGCGTAAGCCTATTGAATCTTGAGCGCCCATTCGGGTCCTGAATCCAGGCATCAGGAGCTGGGAATACACCGGTTTCAACATTGGGGGGTTAGAGGGGTCAACAGTAGATGGGAACAAATCGAGGGGAATGCAGCGACCTGCTGTCTTTGCAGTGGACTGAACGCTGCTGCAGCCATGGCTTGCTATTTGCTCCAAGCGCGGGCTATGCAAAGGGAAACGGATGACACGGAATCGTTGCATCCGCGATACTTCACAATCCTGCTGCGAAAAAAGTATTGCCTTCCTTTTCAGGATGGGCCTCGCGCCAATTCCAAGCAATGTACCTACAGTGCCAAGGGTTTGGGACCATGATTTCCCTACATATGTTGATCTTCCTGGCGGCTCTTTGACTTCAAAAAGCATGAAGAGAGCTGCCCGAAACTTTGGCTTTGGAAGCTGCTCAGAGCCCAAGGTTGCTCAACCTCAGGCTCGAAACGTCACAGGGTGGCATGGACCGACATGGCCTACAGGGCGCACATGCCCACTCCTTAATGGCCGCATAGGCCTAAGCCCCATCGCACTAAGCCACCCAAGCCAATTCACAAGCCACCCAAGCCCAATCTTACTCCTAAGGCTGCCTGAGACACCCGACACTAAGCTGGACAGCACAAAACACCAACAGCGCACGACAGGTGCCGGATTCTGTGTATCAACCGAGTCGAAAGCGACAATGCACAAACAATGACATCCAAACACAACGTACCAAACACAAGCTGCCATAAAGCCAAAATCCGAAAGCGCTTAGCCCATTGCGAGGTTACCACCAAACCACCCTTCCCCAGAAACAAAACAACAACGGAGGGTTCTGTGACAAGTAGTCAGGTTGGATAGTGCTGACGGAAATTGTTTTGAATGACGGTGCACACTCTCTTAGATCCTAGGAAGAGCCTCCAGCTTGTACTTCTCCAGGATGTCATGCACCTATCCGCCAAGTGCGGTTTCTCGAACCCCCCAGAAATGGGAGGCATCCGAAGTTTGGGGAAAGCCAGTTAAATCCAATCAGCCTCCTATGTTTTTGTGCCTAAGAGGTTCTGAGCAGCTTGCCGCTATGACCGGGGCTGATTTCATGGTTGATATTTTTTGGAGTCCAATAGACGACCCACGGTGTGATCTGAAGCACCAGTCCACTTGGGTCCTTTCAAGGTCAAACTAATGAGTTAACGCCTAGACGCCTGGACGGGTGTCTAGTAAATCATGCGAATGCCTGTATGGCCTAGGGCAGATCAGTGGATCCTACTGCCTACGAGGGCGCCATATTTTTGCGTCTTTTGCCCCTCCAAAAGGTGCAAAAAAGGGCATCGCCGCCTGGAAACAGAAGTCAACAAGCTCAGAAGTTCGCTCGGCGTTCTTGGCGCGGAATTTGAAGACTTGCAACGAAGAAAGGATCGAGAGAAGCATGCAGCCAAGCTGATGAAATGGCTAAG
>CAUJNA010003335.1:239553-347053 GCA_963377175.1 Effrenium voratum
AGTTCGCTGAAAGCTGAGTCGATATGTTACTCTCCCAGAAACAACATCTCAGCGCGATGCTCTGGTCTCATCGAGTTAATCAAAGTCACACCCCAAGTGGTTAAAGGACGTTGAAGGGAGTTTCTGACTTTGATAGCCCGGAAAACGCGTCCAAATTGAGACCTGGATCCCATCCCAGCACGAAGCCGGGAGGCACTTGGCGGGGTGCGCCGACATCTTCTCCCTGCAGCACTCGATGCAATCCTCGTAGTAGCTCTGCTGGCTGCCTTGGTTCGTGGCCAAATGGCAAGGTTGAGGACTGACAGGGCGGACCCCCAAGAGCATGTCCCAGCAAATCGGTCATCCTCGTGGGTCATCCCTGGCAACAAATGGGAAGCATATCAATGTATTGAGATATACGTGTCAATAACCAACACACAAAGTAGCAAACCACCAAAACCGATCTCCGTCAACCTGAAGGCCTACTCAAAACTGGAACCCTCGTACCTTTGCCCGATGCTGATACATACGTAAACTGTATACAATATGCCTCCACTCAGTTGCATTCTCCGAGCTGTTTTGAATGTCGTTCGAGCAGCCATCAGCTAGCTGGCGTGACTGGACACTTCAACTGCAGATGGCTCCTTGCAGAAGTTGGCTCACTTAACCACACCTGAGAGAAATCCAGCACAAACAGCCAAGGATTGCACCGAACCATGAGAAAGGAATCATTCTCCCCTTGCTGTTCACACGTCCAATATGTTTGTAAGTGCGGCCGCGGTGCGGTTAAAAACTCACCACAAGCAAACTGACCACTGTAAACGCAACAAAACAAAGCACTGTCAGGGCAGTACAATGAAATAAAATGTCCGATTGATTGCTACAAACAAGTTCCTACAAGCTCTCCCCAATTTAAACGAAACTTAACGCGACTTTGCTGGCATCTTTACCCACTGGTACAGTGATTTCACGCGCGGGCTGGAGCAACTTTACATGTGGAAAAAATGGTTTCCCTTTGGGTACCTACAATACTGAAATCGGGGTCGGGGAATGGGAACACCAACGCTTCCAACTCCGCCAAACCGGCATACTGGGTGACCCTAAATGGGTTCTAAACTTTTCTTGCGCGGCAGATTGGCGGCTCCCCCGCAATGACCGTGATGCTGACGAACAGGTTGCAAGTCTGGGTGACCATCACGTACCATTCACAAGCAGCCCAAGACCCAGCGGACGACCCGTCTATGCATTATTTGCAGTTACTCACTTCCGATCGAGTGGATTGGCAATGAGTCTAAACTCGGTGTCTACCACTAAAATGGTCTTCCCCAAAAGTGACTAAACTCCATGAACTCCGGAAGTGCGAGGAATCTTAACCCAGATCCCCCAAAACGGATCTGGTTTCCTTTCGGTTTGCCTTTTTCCACTCCAACAAGGGTGCAGAGAAAAAAACAACACACACACAAGATTTGCAATTTTCCAGGCCAACAAGGGTGCCATCCAACAAAAAACACAGCGACACGGAAGATCTGCATCCGCTGCATCCGAGGCGCACATCTTCTTCTCGTCCCAGCTGATGCCTTTGGGTCGCGGCGGCCTGGGGGGCGGGTGCTCCATCTCGCGGAACGCGGTGTTCGCCTCACGAAGTCGGCTACAGACAGACAGACAGACAGACAGACAGACAGACAGACAGACAGACAGACAGACAGACAGACAGACAGACAGACAGACAGACAGACAGACAGACAGACAGACAGACAGACAGACAGACAGACAGACAGACAGGACAGACAAGACAGACAGACAGACAGACACAGACAGACAGACAGACAGACAGACAGACACAGACAGAGACAGACAGACAGACAGACAGACAGACAGACAGACAGACAGTCAGACAGACAGACAGACAGACAGCCAGACAGCCAGACAGACAGACAGACAGTCAGACAGACCAGACAGACCAGACAGACCAGACAGACCAGACAGACAAGACAGACCAGACAGACAAGACAGACAAGACAGACAGACAGACAAGACAAGACAAGACAAGACAAGACAAGACAAGACAGACGAGACAAGACAGACAGACAGACAGACAGACACAGACAGACAGACAGACAGACAGACAGACAGACAGACAGACAGACAGACAGACAGACAGAGACCAGACAGACCAGACAGACAAGACAGACAAGACAGACCAGACAGACAAGACAGACCAGACAGACAAGACAGACAGACACACCAGACAGACCAGACAGACAAGACAGACCAGACAGACAGACAGACAAGACAGACCAGACAGACCAGACAGACAAGACAGACCAGACAGACAAGACAAACAGACACACCAGACAGACACAGACAGACAAGACAGACCAGACAGACAAGACAGACCAGACAGACAAGACAAACAGACACACCAGACAAACCAGACAGACAAGACAGACCAGACAGACAAGACAGACCACAGACAAGACAAACCAGACAGACAAGACAGACCACAGACAGACAGACATACAAGACAGACAGACAGACAGACAGACAGACCAGACAGACCAGACAGACCAGACAGACAAGACAGACCAGACAGACGAGACGGACCAGACAGACCAGACACAGACAGACAGACAAGACAGACAGACACACCAGACAGACCAGACAGACAAGACAGACCAGACAGACAAGACAGACAAGACAGACACAAGACAAGACAAGACAAGACAAGACAAGACAAGACAAGACGAGACAACACAGACAGACAGACAGACAGACATACAGACAAGACAGACAGACAGACAGACAGACAGACAGACAGACAGACAGACAGACAGAGACCAGACAGACCAGACAGACCAGAAGACAGACCAGACCAGACAAGACAGACAAGACAGACAGACAAACAGACCAGACAGACCACCCAGACAAGACAGACAAGACAGACAGTCAGACAGAGACAGACGAGACAGACGAGACAGACGAGACAGACGAGACAGACGAGACAGACGAGACAGACAGACAGACAGACAGACAGACAGACAGAGAGACAGAAAGAGACAGACAGACAGACCAGACAGACCTGTCTGTCTGTCTGGTCTGTCCGGTCTGTCTGGTCTGTCTGGTCTGTCTGGTCTGTCTGTCTGTCTGTCTGTGTGTCTTTGTGTGTCTGTCTGTCTGTCTGTCTGTCTGTCTGTCTGTCTGTCTGTCTGTCTGTCTATCTCTCTGTCTGTCTGTATGTCTGGTCTGTCTGGTCTGTCTGGTTGTCTGGTCTGTCTGGTCTGTCTGGTCTGTCGTCTGTCTGTCTGTCTGTGCAGGCAGACAGCCAGACAGACACAGACAGACACAGACAGACAGACCAGAGAGAGACGCAGACTCAGACACGGGCAGAGACAGAGACAGCAAAACGCACCTACGTACAGACATGCAAACACACACACAGATACATAGACACACAGACATATAGACACACAGACACAATCAAACACAGGTTGAATGCATGTTTCTTCCTTCTGCTTGTTCGTTCTCTTTCTCCCTTTTTGCTCACCCCTGGCCCCTTGACAACCCTGAATACAATAGGCATTAAGTTCATGAGAGAACTGAACTTCTTGACAACATGCATGACAGCCAAAGCTGTTGCCCATGAACATCCCTTTGGTTTGGATTTGTTGTCGGTCTTTATTTAAGCCTTTCAGAGTGAGACCAGGGATACTAGATCTGACGCACCTTGCAAGCATACCATCGAACTTTTAAAAAAGTGCCAGGGACGATGTGATCAAGCAGACCCATCATCCAAGTTTCACTGACAATTCGTCGACGCCCCACCTTACTCTCCTGCAAATTAGCATAGGAGTTTCTCCAAATGGGACTCCAGGTCGGTGTGTTATTTTTGGTTTCCTTTCAACACAAGGATCCCCTATTTGGTGACACACCCACATGGAACCACAAACAAAAGACGGCGTGGTCTCCAACTCGTCTGTGTCTGTGTCTGTCTCTGTCTGTGTCTTTGTCTTTTGTCTGTGTCTCTGTCTCTGTCTGTTCTGTCTGTCTGTTTCTATCTGTCTGCTTCTGTCTGTCTGTTTCTGTCTCTGTTTCTGTCTGTCTGTTTCTGTCTGTCTGCTTCTGTCTGTCTGTTTCTGTCTGGCTGTTTCTGTCTGTCTGTTTCTGTCTGTCTGCTTCTGTCTGTCTGCTTCTGTCTTTGTCTCTGTCGGTGTGCTTCAGTGTTTGAAGTTTGTGTTTTTCAGTATGTACGTGTGTTGCTGTTTGAGCGCCTTTGTGTCTGTGTGCCTTTGCATCTGTGCCACTGTGTATGTCTGTGTCTGCGTGTCTGTTTGTCCATCCACGAGATAATGATAGGTGGCACGCGTGGAAGGATAATACTCACCCAACCGCTGCATTGTCCTCTGCGAGCGGGCGGACAAGGAAAACAAATAATATCAATAAGTGATCTTCGGTGAGACAGGAACAACCCCCCAACAACATAAGCATGTTTCCAGTGGTAGATTCCCCTCAAAGCTCAACAGGGGAATTAAAACCCAACTATTCTTAAGCAGGCGGAAGCTGTTCAACCCATAAAACGGTCTAAAAAAACATCTTTTCTTTATATATGTATATAAAAAAGGAAGAAAAAAAGGTCTCCCCCCAAAAAACACACACACAAAAAAAACGGTTTCCCCCCCCCCCCCCGTTCAACGGGGACCCTACGAAAGACCGCCTTCGGGCCTCGAGAAAGTCGCCGCTTCGCCGAGCCGGCGAGCCAAATGCCTGGGACTCCGGGATGGGGTAAGTCCTGCTGTTTCTTTTTCTCCGGTGAGGCCGCAAGTATATATATATATATATGGTCCCCCCCCCCAGTACCCAGGTGTTGTTGCATCATGTATCAAAACCATTGATATTTACAGTGTGTTTTGATTGAACTCATGCATTTTCTGAAAGGCCATTTTGTGGACCAAAAAATCAAAACACCAAAAAACCAAAAAACCAATCCTAGCCCCCACCATGGCTGGGATTCTTTGGTTTTTTGGTTTTTTGGTTTCTTGGTCCAGGGAAATGTTGCGCAACAAATTCCAAATGTTGCGCAACATTTGCGGAGCATGAGAGGATATGTGAACCTTTGTGAAAGTAGGCATGTTCTGGGTGAGAGGATATGTGAATTTTCTGTAGAGAAGAGTTATTGAAAAAGACATGGTTTGTGTGAGATGATATGTGAGTCTTTGTGGAAGAGTCAGGGTTACAGTGATTCATAAAAGTACAGCAAAAGACAGTAAATATCATGTAAAACCACCATTTATGTAACACAAACTGTCCCAGCCATAGCCTCGTTCTGTTCTACCCAGGGTTCACTTTCCTTGGCAACTCACATATGCTGCCTTTGTTTCATTGAATCAAGTCTGTAAAAAGACATGTGTTGGGTGAGAGGATGTGTGAATTTTCTGTGGAAGAGTCTTTGAAAGAAGGCATGGTTTGTGTGGGAAGATATGTGAGTTGTCTGTGGAAGAGCCTTTGAAAGAAGGCATGGTTCGTGTGGGCGAATGTGTGAATTGAATTTTGCGTGGAAGAGCCATTGAAAAAGGGCATGGGTTTGGTGAGAGGATATGTGATTCCTTGTGAAAGAAGGCATGCAAAAAGACACGTTTTGGGTGAGAGGATGAAAGAATTGTCTGTAGAGAAGAGGTATTGAAAAGACATGCTTTGTGTGAGATGATGTGTGAACCTTTGAAGGTCGGCACGTTCTGGGTGAGAGGATGTGTGAATTTTCTGTGGAAGAGTCTTTGAAAGAAGGCATGGTTTGTGTGGGAAGATATGTGAGTTATCTGTGGAAGAGCCTTTGAAAGAAGGCATGTTTTGGTGAGAGGATATGTGAACCTTTGTGAAAGAAGGCATGTAAAAAGACATGTTTTTGGGTTAGAGGATGAATGAATTTTCTGTACAGAAGAGTTATTGAAAAGACATGCTTTGTGTGAGATGATGTGTGAATATTCTGTGCAGGGGTCTTTGAAAGAAGGGGTTTGTTTGGGAAGATGTGTGAATTTGCGGTGAAAGAGCCTTTGAAAAATGACATGTTTTGGTGAGAGGATATGTGAACCTTTGTGAAAGAAGACATGTTAGGATATGTGAATTTTCTGTAGAGAAGAGTTATTGAAAAAGACATGTTTTTGTGCGAGATGATATGTGGGTCTTTGTGGAAGAGTCAGGGTTACAGTAATTCATAAAAGTACAGCAAAAGACAGTAAATATCATGTAAAACCACCATTTATATAACACAAACTGTCCCAGCCATAGCCTGGCTTTATCTACACAGGGTGCACTTTCCTTGGCAACTCTTTCACATATGCTGCCTTTGTTTCATTGAAAGAAGGCATGTGGGCTGAAAAAAAACCCCGTGGGGCAACCCTTGTATCCTTATGCCTCAGTATCGGTCAGTATCGCTTTTTTTTCCTCTGCATCGGTTTGCGGTGTTTTGGCAGCTCTGGCTCGAAAGTCGCGACTTTTCCGTACAAGTGTAGTATGCGAAGTACACTCTGCCAGCTCCCAGCTCCAGCTGGAAAGTCGCAACTTTTCAGTACAAGTGTAGTACACAAAGTACATTTTGGCAGCTCCAGCTGGAAAGTAGCAACTTTTCAGTAGTATGCGCAGTACACTTTGGCAGCTCCGGCTCGAAAGTCGCAGCTTTTCGGTGCAAGCAAGTGTAGTATGGTGTAGTATACGAAGTACATTTTGGCAGCTCCACAGCGGAAGTCGCAACTTTTCAGTACAAATGTAGTACACAAAGTACATGTTGGCAGCTCCAGAGAAGGCTGCAGGGCAGCTGGTTGGATTCGGCATGGCGGCCAATGAGTTGGGTATCGGTTGGGTATCGGTTTGGGTATCGGTTTGGGCCCTGCAAATTTATGATTCCGCAATCTTGGTTTGCGACAACAACTAGGACCTGATGTGTGTCTTCATGGCTTCTGGGGGTATCGGTCTTTTTCCTCTGTATCGGTTTACAATGGTTTTGGCCTGCGAAACAAGTTAAGGGACGGCCCCTTACATAACGAAAAGGCGCAGGGTTGTTTTCTCAGCCCCAATGTAAAAAGACATGTGTTGGGTGAGAGGATGTGCGAATTTTCTGCGGAAGAGTCTTTGAAAGAAGGCATGGTTTGTGTGGGAAGATATGTGAGTTATCTGTGGAAGAAGAGCCTCTGAAAGACGGCATGGTTTGTGTGGGAAGATATGTGAATTGAATTTTGTGTGGAAGAGCCATTGAAAAAGGGCATGGGTCACGTCCAAGGCGTCTTTCTTCAATGAGGCAAACCTCCTTCCTCTGGTCTCCCAGTGTGCAAACCTGAGCTATTCTTCCTGCCTGCTTCCGCGGTCAAAGCACATCTGAACCAAGCCCAAACCTGGGTACCTGGGGGGGGGGAGAATATATATATATATATATATATATATATATCGGTGAGGTCGTAAGTATATGTTTCTCGGTGAGGCCGTAAGTGTATATATATATATATGTTTTGCTGGCCGTAAGTATGTGTATATATATATATGTTGTGTTTTCCTTTTTTTCCCGATGAGGCCGTCAGTAATATATATTTATATATGTTTTCCGGTGAGGCCGAAGTGTATATATACATATATACATATACATGTTTTTCGGTGAGGCCGTAAGTGTATATATATATATATATGTGCTTTTTTCTCGGTGAGGCCGTAAGTATATATTATATATGTTTTGTTTTTTCGGTGAGGCCGTAAGTATGTATATATATATATGTGTTCTTTCTCGGTGAGGCCGTAAGTATATATATATATATACACGTTGCTTTTTGTCGAGGAGAACGTAAGTATATATATATATATGTTTTTCTCTTTTTTCTCGGTGAGGCCGTAAGTATAGTGTTTGTCTCGGTGAGGCCGTACGAATATATATATATATATGTATGTATGTGTTTTTCTCGGTGAGGCCGCAAGTATATATTATATATGCTTTGTTTTTCGGTGAGGCCGTAAGTATGTGTATATATATATATATATATATATATGTTTTTCTCGGTGAGGCTGTAAGTATATATATATATGTGTGTTTTCTCTTTTTTCTCGGTGAGGCCGTAAGTATATAGTTTTTCTCGGTGAGGCCGTAAGTATTTGTTTATATTTGGTGTTTCTTTTCGGTGAGGCCGTAAGTGTATATATACATTTATACGTGTTTTTCCGGTGAGGCCGTAAGATCTTTTTTCGGTGAGGCCGTACATGAATATACAAATCTACATATATATATATATATATATATATATGTTTTTCGCTTTTTTTCTCGGTGAGGCCGTAAGCATTTTTTCTCGATGAGGCCGTAAGTATCTATATAAAAATATATGTGTTTTTCTCGGTGAGGCCATAAGTATATATTATATATGTTTTGTTTTTTCGGTGAGGCCGTATGTATGTGTATATATATATATATATATATGTGTTCTTTCTCGGTGAGGCCGTAAGTATATATATATATGTGTGTTTTTCTCGGTGAGGCCGTAAGTATATATCTAGATACATATATATGGATATATATATATACATACTCTATATATATGTAGCAAATGTATAGCAAACATGGCTCCATATGTCTCAACATGTGGAACCTCCAGCTCTCTTCCAGTGATTCTTTGGCATTCATGATTTCTGCGTGCTAGCTTACTGCAAAATCTCCACTCTCCCAGACCTTGATTTGCCCCTTTCTGGCCCATGGAAAGCGAACTTCTTTCTTGCGAATGCATGCGAATACAATGCCCACCTCCCATATGTCGGGGAGGTACTTGGAGAACCAACTCCATTTTCAAGTGACAGGGGGTCAGGTTCCAGGGAGGGTATCCAGTTCTAAGAACTAACTCTCTCCAAGCCGCAAAGCTGCTGGTGAGGGCATAGCCTCAGCCATTTGGGGATGGTACGTTTGACTTGACTGCCTCTACCAAAAGCACAAAAGAAAACCGAGATATGGTCTGATGGTATATGGTAAGGCTAAGTGTAGCCCCTTCGCACTTGAGGATATGGACAGGGTTTACTGCAGTGACATGTCTCTGTCGGGTAATCTTGACTTCTATGCTCTCCTGTACTTCCCCCATCCTCTTTTTGACTTGCAGCATTGGGCATTTGCATTCGACCAATTTCTGAACAGAATATTCAACAATGATCAGCTCCGTAGAATCCTGAATGTTGACCCCATATTAATCAATCCCAGCTTATTTGTAGGGGGGTGGGTGGGGCTCCAAAAGTGGTCTAATTCCCCACCAAACCCAGTTGGACACCCCCCGAATAAAGTTCGGGGCTGAACATACTGTTCCAACCATGAACATAATATTCCAACATCACATTCTAACATAATATCCCTTAGAATTCTTACCCCCTCCCACCCCCACCGCCCCCCCTCCCCCCCCCCACTGTCAGGGGCAGTGGCAACTTGAACCTCTCCCGAGTGACTCAGCGACGAAGGCGGCTTGGCAGGCGATCGGATCGGCACAGCTTCCTCAAACCGCAGGCCCGCGCGACTCGCATCAATCCGCGCCTCCCAAACCCGTCCCTTGATGCTGGTGGCATAGGTAGGGAATGAGAAATGGAATGAATCCAGGCTTTGCTCCCCTTCGAGGAAACCATAGGATGGATGGTGTATAGGGGTCATTACCTCATGCCCTGCCGAGCACCGGCAAGTCTTGATGCAGGGTAAATGATGACCAAAGCATATATATATATATGGAAATTGCGCCATCAACGCGTGTCGAAAATGCAACAGGTGACAGACTTTCTGCACTTTTAGGTCAAGGCAGTGGCACACAATGAACCAAAACAAAACGTAGCCAACAGCCCTTCCTAGGCGCTCTGCATCTTGGAACTGAAGCGGAGTCCACAAGCAACATGGGATAAACGTGCACAAGTCTGAATAGATATGACTGAGAACCCATTTTGCCCCTTCACAACTTGGTGCAGCTAACCTTTCTGCCCAGCTAGAAGGGTCGCTCGCAGGCGGCGACTCCAGTGAGCCATGTCGGTGCATAAGACAGGAGGCGCAGTTTGAGGGGCAAGTGTCTGCTGAGCACTCTCCTGCCTACAGCCTTTTGCGGCTGATGAAAGAAAGGTTCCGAAGGCACGCAAGAGCTCCGACTTCAATGAAACAGTTCGCAATCCGAACAACCGCTCAACCATGGCCAAGTTCCCCCCTTGCAAGTCCGAGCCCTCTCATTGGACTTGGCCTGGGTGTTTAATGACATGTCCTGCCGTACCGTTTTCGTCACCCGGGCGTGCCCAAAGAACGCTCATGTCGAAAGCTTGGGGTTGCTTGGCTACAAACGTCTCTGGCAAGACCGTCCAAGGCACCTGAAGCAAGTTGCCAAGCGCGGGCGGCATGGCACTCGCACAACAGTAGAGAACTCCACCAGTGTGGGAGCAACTCTGAAAACTCATGCTGAGAAAAACTTTTCAGCATGCAGGATCATTCTCGTGCGCGTTTGTGAGTGTGAGCATGTGTTCACATATATATATATATACACATACATTTTACAGTATACACATACACGTGTGTTCACGCTTGTGCGTGTGTGTGTGTGGTCATGTGTGTGTGTGTGTGTGTGTGTGTGTGTGTGTGTGTGTGTGTGTGTGTGTGTGTGTGTGTGTGTGTGTGTGTGTGTGTGTGTGTGTGTGTGTGTGTGTGTGTGTGTGTGTGTGTGTGTGTGTGTGCGTGTGTGCGTGTGTGTGTGTGGTCATGTGTGTGTGCGTATGTGTATGTGTATGTGTACGTGCATATGTATAGAATAGACATATATATATATATATATTTACACGTGTGTGCGGTTGCGTGGGTGCGTGTTTGTGTGTAAAAGTGTCCGCGATGTATTCTCACAGCACTTTGCACATGAGCACCATGTTCTGCTCAATTTGGCACACATGTCAACCCGGCTGTTCTCCTCTGCACATTTCGAGGCAATCTCGGGCTCTCTATAGATGGTTTGAGCATCCAGGCTGCCGGCAATGCTGTTCGCTACCTGCGTCGCCTGCTGGCAACTGAGGACGTTTGGGGTGGAACTGTTGTGATTTGGTTGTTCCTGAAAGAACCATTTCTAGGGAGCAACTACATGACAGGCCTTCACACACCTGAGCCTGGTTGGGAACTGCACAGTCTCATCACAATAGCCACAACCTGCGGGTGCACCGTCAAACACCGTGGGGGGGGGGGGTTGTACAGCCAAGTTTCCTTCCCTCACGCCCTTCGCCCCCCTTTTCTTCCGACCCTGCTCGAGTCAGGCTGGCTCTACGAGCGCGGCCTCGGCGAAACAGAGTCGGCCGCGTGGAATCTGAAACTCAGAAGGACCCTAGTGACTGAAGTGGAGAGGAACTTATCAGCGACCTAAGCACTGCTTAAACAAAATTGCCATGCTTTGTGTCCTGCGGACTCACTTTGCGCTTTCCAAGCCCAAGGGGATTTGCACGGCCTTCAGAAGCCTTTTGTAAGTGTGACTGAGCCAACCATTTCCCTGTGGCCTTCCATTTCGTGCCGCAGCCGCGTAAAATTTTGACTTGGCGGATGCCTGAGACCACCTAAAGTCTTCTCCTAACCACGGCTCTGCATCACAAGCACAGGCTTGGTGAATGTTGAAGGCTCAACTTGGGATGTTTTTGTAGGTCTACCATCATCATTCAAGTTCTAGTTCAGGGTAAAGAAGGCATGTTCAAGCTCCACTTGCTACTTCAATTCATGGCTCTAGATGCCCTGCAATGCTACCTCCTGCCTCTGAAAACACATGCGCCCCCCTCCATCGCCCATTAACAAGCTACGGACCAGATGCGCGCGATGTATAGCGCTCGAAGGGCACATGGCCATGGTCGACTCTCCAAATTGCTAGTTATGTAAATGCTCCCGCACATCTCTGCCATTCCCGAACTTTAGCCCGCCCGCTGTAATACCCGTTTCCAGTTGAGAAAAAAACGATGAAGGAACGACTGCGTCATGACCCTCAGATTTTGCCATGGGTCAAAAGCCCGTACCCCCAGCTCCCAACTAAAATAGATTCTATAATGGGTGGTGAATTCACCTACCAACCAAAATGGGATCCCAAAACGGTTTTGACAACCACAGCCATTTGAGTGCGTGGTAAGTCAACACCTGGCGCCATGTTGCGCACACGGCAGCTCGGCGGCGCGGCTCGGAGCGGCCGATCGGAGCGGCCGATCAGCGCAGGCTGGCGAAGACGCGTGCTGGCGCCTAGGGGGGCGTTTCACTCCAAGTTCCGCATTCCGCAGCTCTCCACTGGATGTGCGAGCAGTTTGTTCCACACTGCACACGAAAGAAACGCCACGCCTCCGGCGCTCCGAGCAGACGCAACGGCGCCACGCAGATGGAGGCACCACGCGCGGGCAAGCTGTCCAAGTTCATGTTCTCCACGATGTACCTGGACGTTCCCTCCATTTGCTTAAGACCCTGGGGGAAATAAAATTATTCCCAGTAGTGATAGAAAACCAACAGAGAAAAAATAAAACATATTCTTAAGCAATGGACGTTTCTTGAATGGCAGACACACCCCAGAACCTGTTGAACTCCCGGATCAAGTCGACTTTGGATTTCTTTGCACTTTGGTCTATCCGAGTCTATCAGTCGCCAAATCCAACTCTGCAGGTCGCGCCGAGCTGCCGGTCAGCACCCAAGATGACGTGGTGCGTCTTGAAGCCTGCCGTTGCCCAATGCCAAGTTGCTACTGGGCTGCCCCTGTTCTCAGATCCCCCGCCAAAAGTGGAGCTAACTTTTAGTGGGTTAAATTCGGAAACTACCACTAAACACCAAAAGATGCTAGAAGATGCTAAAAGGCGAAGGGACCGGACGGCTGGGAGCCACCAAGTTGTTACTCTCCCTGAAAGCGGACGATGCGGAAAGCAAATTGGGCACGACCTTTGGAGGCCCCCCCTCAGATCCCATGGTGGACATCTGGCCTCTGACAGAACCAGGTGAGTCACAATCAAAACCTGGTACAAAAATGGTGAACCCAGAACCATGTAAAGAAGTAGAAAGGCGGCTGCAACTTTCCCTTACTAACCTTCATCTACCCAGGTTTCAATTGTGGTTCAGGTGATTACTGCTCTATGGCATCTGATTCACTGGGCTTGCCCAAGAAAACCAACGCTGCAAAAGAGCTCCAGTGCTTTGACATGACAGGGGATCTTTAGCGCATGTCAATGGCACACTGCGAGCAATGCCATCTGCAAGTCTTGGGGAAAAAAGTCAATCCTCACTTCCGATCGAGTGGATTGGCCCAAACCAGTCCCGGAACCTTTTATTTACCACGAAACTGGCAAGCAAACCCAAAAAGTGACAGTTTCAGTCTGAGTCCCGGAAGCTCCGCAAGGACCTGAAACCAAAAGCTTCACCAATTAGGGGCCACGACTTACTAGGTCCTCGAGATTTGAGAGGTTTCAATAAGGGTACCCGATTTTTCTCTCTGTAGTCTATTTTAGTAGGGGAACCCTCCCCAAAAAAGGGGTAAAAAGGGCACCTAGCTGGGGGGCCTAGGTTGAATATAAACCACAATTTGGCCATGGGTCAAAAGCCCGTACCCCCAGTGAACATCCCAATCCCCACTAAAATAGACCTAAATGGGTGGTGCACCTACCCCGAAATGGTGCCATTGGTTTTGACCCACAGCCATTTGGAAAACCAAAAGGTCAGCCCTGAACATCTGAGGAACTCAACGCGAGCTCCGGTGCCCGTCCCGTCCCTTTGAGCGGGCCTTCGCTGGCGCCGGCATCCGGGGAGAGCGTGTCTACCCCGAGGCCCCGCAGATCTCGGTGCTCCACCAGCCACCGCGCCGCTGCCGCGGAGACGCCCGGAAAGTGCCTGCTGGAACCGGCTGGCGGTGCGGGTGTGGAGTGCCCGGCTTGGGGGTGGGTTTTATAGGGAAAAGCAAAAAACGGGGTGGGTTTTATAGGCAAAAGCAGAAGGAAACAACCCATTTTGAAGGGTTCCCCCATTTTGAGTCTAGGTATGCCCGATTCACAGCCGAAAGCCATTATGGCTCGTCCTGAACCCATCGGTGAGATTGACTCCGCCAAGTCCAAAAGGCAACCTGGATGTGGCTCCTCATGCCCAAAGGTTGGGTGGATTGCGCCAGGTACAGTGCTAAGCCTTGGATGGGTCTTGGATCTGCTGGTTCTGCCGAGCTTCGTAAACTAAGACCAAAGTAAACTTTGGGCTGCGCTGCCAAAGCAGAACTTTATGCGCTTGCCAAGCAAAACATGGAACACAGCCAGTGCTCGAGGTAGAAACGCAAGCCTTTTTTCAGATTGCCAGTGCCAATCCGGCTGTGCGTTTTGGTGGCCACGTAATGTATTTGCTGCGTGCCGCCTCTCTGGCAAAGATTCGAATGACATCTTCTAGCCATGTCTGCAATCGTTTGAAGGGGAGGTTGCAGGTTGGTTCCGATTGGCCTTTTCATTGCCAAATCGTCCAGCTCCTTCCATTCTCGCCCTGCTCAGTCTTTATTGGAAGGGCCTGACCTCAGTAAAGCACCGTGGCGAAGTGCTGAGCTTCCTAGCTGCTACCTTTCCCTTCTCACCAGTCGAAAGCCTGGAAAGCCAAGTCAGGAATACCAAAATGGAACCCTGGTAAGCAAGGTTGCTTTGAGACAGAGTCGAGCTTTTCCACTCCTTCGTTTAGGCATAAAACCCGAACTCGGATGTCATTGACATGGAGTAATTTTTCAGGGGGAACATTGAAACATGGAGGTATGCTCTTGGTTTCCCTTTAGTTTCAAGCAAACCCAACCCTCAAAAAGAACCCCAGGTCGAACCCTAGGTGACCCAACGCAGCCCAAGAGAAAACGCCAAGATGTCCAAGGCCACGCTGACAAATCACTCTGACGTACTTACTACATTTCATTTGAGAGTGAACTGAGGAAACTTTTAAGTTAGAGACCTTCATTCTGTGCGAGCTTGCCCCATCTTGCCCCAAAATCGACATAAGTGCACAAACCGGTCAAGGCACATTCGTGGCAGCTGATAGTCTGGGTGCACATCCTCGGTTGCTCTCACACCCCTCTGGAGCTCACCTCGAAGCAAGATTCTTTGAGATGGGCGCAAACCAAACATTTTCGGACATATATGGCTCTGTCTTTTTTTGGGTACCCCATTTAAACTTTGAAAACAAAGGAAAACTACCCATTTTGGGGGGTTCCCCCATTTTGAGACACCCAAACAGGGATTCCCAATGGTTGGCTTCCTGTTGGTCTCCTTCAAATCCCGAAGAAGGTTTACCAACGAAAAGACGCACCTGGGCTTTCCTTGGATTCCCTGCTAAAAGTGACTAACTTTTAGCTGGACAAATGGAAAGAACCCCCCACTAAACCGGTGAAAATCTGGAAAGCTAAGGAACCGGATGGCTGGGAACCACGGCACCCATATCTTTTTTTCTGTCAGAAAATATGCCGCCTCTGTTTCCGAGTCAGAGCGGCTTAGGAGGCAAGGTCTGCTCACATGTTGGAAAACGCAGACCAGTTTTTGGGTGCTGTAGATCCACCAGCAAAAAGTTTAACTTTTGCAGGTGAAAAGGGCATTTGAGGGGTATCCAAAAAGTCAAAGTCGAAAGGTCCAACCCAACAGCAGTAGGGAGTTGAGGACAAACGCCACTTGCAACGACTTCAACCAGCAAGTCAAATTTGATCTGGTTTGAATCACAAGCCGGGGTGATTTGCCGGATACTGAAAAAATACATCGTTTGGAAGCGTCCCTCTGTTGGGCCTTGCTCCGCAGAAACTCACAAATCACACTAAGTGGTTTGCTCTTTCAGACCCCAACAAAAAGTACATAGTACTGTCCAAATGAGACAACAAGCGGTTTCGCATAACAGTGTCAAGTACCATTCAAACAAGACCACTCCTCTACAATCACAACCTGGGCTGTCCTCAGATGCCCTGCTTTAAACAACTTTTGGTTCAACGGACACCCCCACATCCTACAATACATCTAAACAGCTAAGTTGAACCGGATGGCTGGTCTTGCCACCAAGCAACCGTTGGACACCAGAAAGGACATATGAACCAAAACCACCCCGGCTCTAGCCTCCTCGGCGCCGCGGTTGTGATAGCAGGTCCAGGGCCCGCAGCCCTCTGCCTGGAAAGCGGGAACTGGGCAGAAGGACGCAATGCTGGGACTAGACGGCGTGGGCTGGGCAGAAAGAGATAAAACAGGAAGCTTCACTTCTGGGGCAAGCAAGAATGAGATTACTTGCAATGTCGGACAAACGGTCTGACTAAATGCCTGGGGACGGTTTAAACGCGCCTTGCAAGTAGGAGAAATACGTCAACTACAGCCCTCCAAACTGGACCACAGGCAATGGCACACTACGGAAGTTGGTAAAGGATCTGAGCTTCAGTGCTCGAGTCACCTACAATCTTACTTCATGCATGAGCGCGGGTGCTGCAAATTGGTTGGTGTCCTTTTGGATGTTCTTCAAACACAGTACCAACCAAAACAAGGAGTCCCAATCCCATGTTGTGAGATGCTTATATTGTGATGAGTCAGAACTAAACTCAATGCTCAACGCCTGCAGCCAGCACTGGACCGACACAAACGTGACACTGGAAAATCACGGATTGAAACATCACAATACACAAAACCTGACCAAATGGCCTGATACAACAATGGAACACATGTATGTATGTGTATATATATATGCATGCTCCCCCTTGCCAAACCTACATATTCCACACAAAAAGCCATACCAAAAACGTACTTGTCGCTGTTTTAGCATCACACTGCCCAAGGTGGGTAAGTTTAAAAAGCAAGGGCTAAGCAAGCATCTGCTAAATCTGCAGTCTTTGTAGTACATTGCGTTTTGTTTATCTTAGGTCTCATATGCTTGATATCTCTGCATTCTGCAGACCATCAAGTTTAGAAAGCAAAGGCTAATCAGGCATCTGCTAAGAAACAAACACAACATTGGCAACAAGGCTTCAAGTTGGTTGGCTGGTTGGTTGCCTTGCAATTAGTTGCTTGCTAGAAAGGGGGGGGGGTTTGGGAACTCTTTCGAGCACGCCGCCCCCACCCCTCTCCCCGCTCGCCCAAGAAAGTTGCCTTCGGGCCACTAAACTAAAGTGCAAAACTTACTTGATGCAATGCATACCTTGAATTGCATACCTTGAAATACAGTGCTTTGCTGTATCAGCCTGAGGGTCGTGTGGGTGAGTCCCATCCTAAACATCGTTTGAGGGCATATAAGGAACACGTTATGGATGTTGTTGCCTGAGACAAGTTCTGTAAGCTACTATCCCTTGCTTGTGCTATAGTTATCAGTCTGGTTTGGATTTCACTGCAAATGTGTGGCGGCACTTTGGCAGTATGTGTGGAATATGGGGATCAGGCCGGGTTAGTCGCTTCATCGGAGAAAAACAAGTTCTCGGAAAGAGAGGCTTTGCATTACAATCTGGATTGCGTGAATTGTAAGCTTCTCAAAATGCTGTGGATCCCAACACAATTACAAATTACTAACAATTCAGCTACAATTGTTCATACATTTTCTATACTCCTTCAGCACACTATCATGTGACTTGTGATAAACTGGCGAGCTGCAGCGTGGGTGCAAAGTCATTTGCTTGGATGCATTTACGCCATGTACTAGCATATCTTAGATGTAAGCATGCTCTATCTGATCTATAGTCTAGCTTTTTGCGTATCGTTTAGCAGGTGAAACCTTAGGCGAAAATCAAATTACGATCTCACATGTCTGGTTTCACTAAACGATTTCTGAATTGAACTTGCACCACTCAGTGGCCCCATTTTGCCCTACATACAATGAATGCATAGTCCTACATACATTGTTTGATTTTCGCTTAAGGTTTCACGTGCTAAACAAAAAAAAAAGCAAAGCAAAGAAAGAAGAAGACAAAACAAAGGAGGTCAGAACAAAAAAGAGCAGCTTACCTTGTCCACCAAGCACTGGACATTTACAGGTTTTTTCACTAAGATCAGTGCCTGTTCAAGCATCTCTTTTTCTATCTGCCACGGAGTCTATCAGTTCTTTCTGAACATAATGTATGTAGGACTATGCATGTATTGTATGTAGGACAAAATGGGCACACTGAGTGGTGCAAGTTCAATTCAGAAATCAATTCAGAGAAACCAGACATGTGAGAACATAATGTTCACAAACTAACTGATAGACTGGCAAATAGAAAAAGATATGCTTGAGCAGGCACTGATCTTAGTGGAAAAACCTGTAAATGTCCAGTGCTTGGTGGACAAGGTAGGCTGCTCTTTTTGTTCTGACTTTCTTTTTGCTGTTGTTTATTTTGGGGAGTGGTGCGGCCTACCATACATGTTATATATCTACAATACATAATATCCTACAAACACACGTGCAAATCAGATTGCGAGAGCGAACACATGCGCCTGGACATAATGCTAAGAACACGAAACTGCGATGAAGGAGCGTGGCTTTTCCTCTCAGATATGCTTTGATAGAATCATCTTGGCTCCGAACCCATTTTCAAATTCGTGCTAAGAGGGAACCAAGAAAACCAGCCCCTACATTTATATAAAGCAAACCAACAGGAAACACCATGCATATGGCTGTTTGACCTAGTTTACCAAGCGCCCATTCAGTGGGATAAATGCATATCATGCACCTCCCCCCCCTCCCCTCCGCCTCACGGTGCCGCTGTGCCCATCCCGTCCGGACGCATACTAAGCTTCCTGTTGGGCTCGGCTGGCTCGGCCCCCTTTGACCGGCGCTCAGGGTCGGACAATTGTGTTTCAAACAGGTACCCTCCCACCAACTAACATGGAAGTGTGTGTTTCAGAAAGTCCGAAATTCGTGGGTCAAACAGGGACCCTCCCACCAACTAACATGGAAGTGAGCAAAAAGGCCAACTAACCAAGAGGAAAGTCGTCTTTCTACTGGGGTCTGTGCACAAACTGCCATGTTCGCTGGGAGCCCATCGCAGTGGAGACTGTGTTCTGGTCATGTTTCGCAACACCCCTGAAACACCAACAAAAAGGTCCTTGGGCCTTGACACTTTTCTGGTATGACATGGTTGTGGAAAATGTGACAATGGTTTTCCATGACACAGAAAGTCCTTGGGTATGACATGGTTCTGGAAAAGCGCCCCTTTCTGCGGTACTTGGCAATCCCCGTCAAGCCTGAACGCAATACGTTGAGCCAACGCAATCCGTTCTGCCTTTGGCGATCGCCGTTCTGCGCTAGCCCAGTTTTGCGCTCGCCCCCTTTTCTGTCTTCAATCATGAAAAATGAAGACACAAATCGTTGAAACTTCAGCCTGCCTGGAGGGATAGGACCATGGCATTCCTCATCGGCCACCAGCTCTTCCACCGAAACCTTGATTGCGGTGGACGCTTAAAAAGCTCCTCCTCTTCAATGTGGGATGAATCAACACTATGGCAAAATACTATTTCCTTATGCTTGTTATATGGCTGTGGCTCAAAAAACCGGAATTCCAAAATGGCTTGCCCCAAGTGGAAACATGGACAAAAGCCTGCGGTTTGCCCCTGGTTACTTTTGAGCCACACTTGTCTTCACTTTGCAGAACCAGCTGTACGTCGACCTCACTTGTCGATGCAGATACTTGTGACATGCGCAAGCATGTTGCCAGTTGGCTCGTGAGCCAAAGCTCAACTTGGCGCCAAAGCAAGGTCTACTCACCTGCAAACTAACATGGAACCCAAAACCGGGAGGAGTTTTCACTACAAATGAGTGTTTTCTGGGTTCCACGATAATTTGCAGGGAAGTACTAGTCAGTTTTAGAAAGTCTAGGGGCCGCTCTTGCCGCAAGGCCCGGCCTTTAGGTGTTCAAACATCATGAACATCACCAATCATCAAGCTTCAACGCGTTGAGAGAGACTTTTTGTGTCGGTCATGCGCTCCGGCAACGCTGCAAGCACAGTGCTTCGGGTCAGTGCCCAGGACAATGTGCTCTGCATGCAGCTTCGCATGTTTCGGGAACCGAGTTAATCCCCCCTAATCATAAAAAGGCCCCACCCACTCCCCGAGAAAGAACAAAATACATAGGCGATAAAACAATACATGTTTTCCTACAAAAGCACATTCTTCTTTCTTCGGGGGCCGGAAACACCGGTCTGTCCTCTTCGGTCCTCCGAAGAGCGCTCGTCCAACGGAGGTCTCCCATTCCGGGCCCAAAAAATAAAATCGCTCAAACCGGGCATTTCCCTACATAAGGTATTTAAACAGCAGAAATCAGTGACATTTATATTTGGACTCATGTCTTGGTTTAGTTCTGATAAGTGCCAAAATCTTTAGGATGGAAGCAAAGCGCAAAGTGAGGGCAACATAAAATGTGGCCGCTAGACTGGTAAGCTGGGCAAAACGTTTTCGAACCCAAGCCGGTGAGAAGCCAGTGAGTGTGTGTTTCACCCAACATACCCAACCTTTGCGAATATTTTCAAGGGGCTTCCTGGCGAAGCTTGCCAACCCAGTCATGCCAAAGCCGAACCGATCGCCCAAAAGCCCAAGGCCCTCTAAACTGCTCGGCGGACTTCCGGACTTCCAGCCGCGCCGCTTGATGATCCGCATCGGCACATGCCTCGGTGACGTCGACCACTGCCAAGGGGACGTGCATCAGCTCCTCGAGGCTCAGCTGGTCGATGGTGCGACCACCTGACATGCGCATGGCCAACGAGTCGGCCCGAGTCTTCGGACTGGCGAAAAAATCGCAAAATGTGTGTGGGAAGTGCTCCGCCTGGTGTCCGTCTTGAGGAGCAAAGGGAATCCCAGTCGAAATGGATGGCCCTTGAATTTGAGCCTCCCGAACTATTCCCAGCAATCGCTGGGCAATTCGCCCAGTGCAGCAACGCAACTGCTTGCAGCTTTCAGCTGTTGGTCCGAACACGGTGTGTGCAGTGCTTTGCAGGTGCTTAGAGTATGCAACTGGGCTTTACCTACGGGTGCGGCATGAACATGCTTACATCCCGTGGACCAGCTTTTCAGTTTTCCAACATTCCTGCTCTCAGCCCCATGCTTACTTGTTCCTGACGAAGCGACGCCACTTGCAGCGTACTGCCGTACTGTATCTCGACATCTTAAGCATTTCGCACAACCGCCGCTGGCTGATAATTACTTGGCTTGTTGAAGCTCACTCGCCTCAAAAAAAAACCGGCCCTCCCGCGCCCGAACAAGTCAGCCTGCGATGAAGTGCGCCGGGGCGTCCACGTGTGTTCCAGAGCCACCATTGAACTCGAAGGACTGCTTCCCGCCTCAGCGTTCAAGTCAGCCGACCGCTCAGGACATGTCTCCTTTCTGAGGCGCATTTAAGACGACCGAGCCTCGGAAACGTTGGGGAACCAAGCGCCTGGAGGACCGCGCAGTTTTCTTACGTCCAAGGGGTAAGCACGCGCAGCATGGTGATGGATCTCTATACATCCTTGCAATGACTACACATGCCATTGCAATGCGCGGCAGGTCGATAGGGAGAAGCAACAAGCATGTTCGGGAACTCGCAGCGACGGCATGCTGTCTGAAGCTTATTTGCCCACAGCAGTCCACACTTCAATATTCAAACGGCAAAGATGTAACTTGCTGGTGCTCAGTAGGGAATGTGGGAATGACCCCTATAAACCATCCCTTGTGGTTTCCTTTAAGGGAATCCCCAGGTTCATTCCCACATTCCCTACCATCTACTTATCCCACCAGCAAGCGAAAGACTAGGGGGAACCCTTCTTTGCTTGCGAGGCGCGCGCCAAAGGATCACGCGTGGTCTCCGGGCTCTTCAGCACGTTGCGGCGCAGGGCGCAAACGGTCGGCCACACGGGTGAGCCCTCGTGCAAGACCTGGAGGCAGGGAAATCGACCGTGCGAAATCGACTGAAAATAGCAAGACAGTGTTGCCTCGAAATGGGGTGGGGAGAAACCCGAAAAAAGAAACACAACATCAAGGCGACAAAAAGCATCCTCAACGAAGCGAGGAAGACCACGTGGGCTTTGGCATTGGGAGGGACGCTGACAGACTCCTGGAAATACAGTCCTCAAGTCTTCAGCAGATCGGATCTAGCCTTTCTCAAATTCCAGCCATCTCACAAACTCTTCCAGTGAGGATTCTGTGGCAACATACTCAGAACAGCAACATTGATCGATTGAGCTGAGCGAGGCAAGGCTCCAGCGTTCGTTGAGGGCATCTTGAGGTCCGTCAACATGGCCATGGCTCAAAATCCAAATCATACCCCCAGTGAACATCCGATTCAATCCCCCACTAAAATAGGTTCTAAAATGGGTGGTGAATTCCCAATCCAATCAAAATGGGATCCCAAAACGGTTTTGACAACCACAGCCACATCTCAGGTGCTTAGGACTTGCGAGAGGGCCGAGGAGGACTTCAATCCCGACATTCAACACCAGGAAGAGGCAAACAGCAAGTGTGAAAAGAACATAAAATAACAATGGCAACATGTAAGAATCTAATTCTTTTTGGGGAAGCCTCCCCAATTCTTCCTACACACCTTTAGAAAAAGGCAACAACTAGGCCCTCCAGATTTGAGAGCTTAGAATAATGGCACCGTTTCTTTATTCTGTAGTCTATTTTAGTAGGGGAACCCTCCCCAAAAAAGGGGTTAAAAAGGACACCATCCAAGAATCTTATCTAATACTTACCAAGTCACAGCACGAGCTCTAGCACTTTAGCAGACCACCAGTCATCAAGTATTGAACAAGATCGCATGCAACCACTCAAAAACAAAACACACGCAAATGGGTGTGGGTCAAAAATAAGTACCCACAATGGAACCCTGGTAAATGGAAACATGGACTAAAACCTGCGGTCCCTTGATGGTTTAACTGTGACCCATACCCAAATCGACAACAACTGCTGCTGCTGCTTGGACCCCGGGCCCAACCACAGTCCCAGCGCCGTGTCATCACATTCACTGCGTTTACGCCGCGCAACGCGCGTCGCGCCAGCTGCGCAGAAGTGACCAGGCGTGGCAGTGATTTCAATGAGAAAAAAAAACACATGCGCTTTTTGGGTGTACCATCCACGGATCATGTAAACCGATGCAAGTGTGTGCAATCGAACAGCATGAATGATGCCCCCAAATGCAGGTACTGTGGCGAATAATCTTTGAGAATCACCACACCCAAGGTCACAACATGCCCGCATGCCTGGGTGCCGAGACAAGTGAAGAGACTTGATTTGGATTGTTTAAGCAAAGAACCTGCAGTGACCTGCATCAATGAATTTTAAGCAAAGAGCCTGCAGTGACCTGCATCAATGATTTTTAAGCAACGTAGTCTTCATCTCGACCTCCGATGCCTGTTTTGCTGTGTGCGACCGCTCTTGCATCCCTTTCAACTGCAAAGTCGAAAGAACTTTCTCACTTGGCGCGGCCTCAAACGGCTCAGCGAGTTTGCTTTGGATCTTTGGATGCATTGCGCCGAGCAAACACGAAGCACAGACTCGCAGTGATCCCTCTGACCTGCCACGCTTGAAGAAAGGGTCTCGTTGCCCCGGGGTCAGCGAGGGCGAAAAGTTGATGTCTTCGTTTCAGGCAGTTAAGTTTTGCCAGACAAGTTTGCAGAGGCTGAGCTCCATCTGTTTGGCACTTGTGCCAAAACCTGAGTTGAATACCTGCAGTATTCCAAAGCCATGAGCCAAGAACAATAATTCACAGGAAACAGAAAACAACTCAAACATCAGCACCCTTTTTATTCTTTGTACCACGGAAGTTCCTTCAAAACATCCCTTGATTATACATATGCGTTGTGTGCACTTGTCTGCCGCCACTTCTGATTTGCCACGGACTGACTCTGCCGGCCATGTTAAAAGCAAACGATTCCTAAAACCCGCCAGCCTCACAAGCTGACTGCATTGCCGGATAGGCGGCTCACGCACCTGTTTTCGCCCCAAAGATGAAACGCCCGAAAATCCCTAGGCGCCCGAAAACCGTACGCCTCGCCGATCGAAAACTCCAAAATGACCGCTGGAGCCATCTGCTGGGAACAGAATCCAAGGACAACGTGGGACATCGTCTTAGTTGGGCGTTTTCTGGGGGGGTCCAACAAGGCCAATCCTTCCTACCTGCACAGTTTCGTCAACTACCAGTGGCTGCGCTGCACAAAAACGTCGCAGGTTGCAGTCTGACATGCAAAACACAATCCAGGCCACGCAGGACATATGAGCAATAAAGCCAACTCCCAACATATAGCAAAGCAGCATCACTATCAACAACATTGTTTCGGCAGGCGTTTGCCCAAAAAAGCAAATCCAACCAGGCAATTGTTGCGAGATTCTGAAGCAATCAGGATGTACAAAGCGAATGTGTCTCCGTCGGATTGAAAGGTTGAGAATCAAATATGCCTTTTAGAGATTCAGACTCCTCCACAGAAGGGTAAGGCGAGAAGCGTGGTGTGGGCACTGCATTGCAGTAACCCATGGAGATCAACCCGATCCTATGCTAGCGGCTCGCCGGCTCGCCTTTCGCCGGCCAAGCGGCCACCTCACTCCACGGTATCTGGATCCACGCCTTTCCAAGCGTAGCGCGCCCCAGTGTGCCTCATGGCTGCTGCAGAACCAATGAATGCAATCCCCCTTGCGGAATTAATGGGATGTTTGATGTGTTCTTTCATATGCAAGGCCTTTCCTTCACACTCTGGAAGACTTGATCCCGTGCAAGCCCCAACTTCACTAGCCCAAAGGAGCTGGTCACAACCCCAAACAGGCCAGGTGCCAGGCTACCAGGCTAGCATGCATGGGAATGGATGGCCAAGCCTGAAAGTAGCATTCCTCCTCATTGGCACCCACGAAACACTAACCTACTGACCTGTCAGACTTGCAGTCTCTCCTTCGGTCGAGCTATCCAGAGGGGTCTTTTGCCACCTTTTGGGAGAAAATGGGCGACCCCCTCAAAAGGGGAATCCTTCACTACGAGGGAGTCCATCATTTTTCCACGCAAGCTGGCAAAAAGACCGGGATATCTGCTCAATCAAAACAAAACGAAACATCCTGAAGCACTCGTCAAACGAGTTTGACGGTGTCGCAGATGCCAAGCTCTCGACCCCCTTTAGCAAAACTCGGGCAAATGTATTGGTTGCTTCCGCTTGCTTCGGACTTCCTTTGGCTTTGTTTGGGGCTTGGGCAGTCCTCACCCTTGAAGGGACGACGCCAGGCCACGGGTTGAACAAAACAGAGGGGTTGCTTGCCGGCGATCTCTGTTGTTTGGGCAGAAAAGGAATTCGAAGCTTGCCAAAAGAGCATTGAAACACTCTAGCGACCGCAAAGCTAGATGCGTCGCCCAATGATTCAACGTTAGCGTGAAGCCTTGTTGTTTGCATCCTCTATTGTCTGTTGCAATGGCTTTCTGCCCTAAATGCATGATGGACGCAAACCAGGTTTGTTTGCCTTCAATTGTACCAGGTGTTCTCATATTCTCCAGCTGACCTCACCCCAAAGCGGTTGCTTTTTTGTGAGACAGGTGTACTGCTGTAAACGGCCCAAATCGTGTCTTAGGAAGACTCGCGAAATGCAGCCAGGTTTGGCCTTACAAATGTGGTGACGCCATCATGCCTGGAATTCCCCCAATCGCCGGCCTTTCGACCTTTCGCGGGCCTGTTTTCGTTCTCGGGAGCCCAGTGTGTCAAACAAGCTCATGCATGCAATCGACGCCCTTCAATCGACGCCCTTTCGCAGTGCAGGTGAGTGCTTTCGCGGTAGACCCTTATGAAGCTTGACTAGTCAATACGTAAAGGGGCAGGTTACTTAGTACGTGGCTAACAATGGTCTATAACCAGGCTTACTAACCACTTTCGAAATACCCTGCCCATTTACTTGGTTGACGTTGGAAGGGCAGTCAAAACATATTTTTTTCGCAGTCAAGTGGGGATTTCCCACTAAACCACAATAAGCAAAAATGTAAAATGTTTCCCAACAACAACCGTGTTTAAGTCGTCTTGTGCATGCATTTTGGAACGACCCTCGTTGTTTGGGTCGTGCCCCATCCCAGCCGAGCTTCAGCGCGTCGATCGCCTTCATCTCTGCAGCAGACCTCAGCTCTCCGCGTTTTCTTTCGCGTCCAAAAGACCTACACGTGGATGTGTCTGAACATAGGGACACCACAAATTAAATGGGGTTTTAAACCCCCCAAAAGATGGTATCAAAAAAGAGGGGACGCCATAAATTCTGGGTTTCCCCCTGGCTTGCTTCCCTTTAAAACCCCAAAAAGTTTGTGTCAACAAACACAAACCTGCATGTCAGACCCCTGAGCCTGGGACCCTCTCGGTCTTGTGACTCGCGGATGGGACGCCAAGAGGCTCGGCTCTTGGCGACACGAGGGTCCAACAGTCCCAACGGGGCCTTAAAACTCCATAGAAGGAGACATATCATACATATATATATATATATATGTATATGTATATATGTACATATATATATATATATATATATATCTGTCCACCCTTTTATAGAGCCGCTGGGACAAGTCCTCAGTGGGTTAATGTATGTATGTAGTGGTATGAGTAGCTTTAAAATGTATATGTATATATTTTCCTCTCAAGAACGAAAGGAAACTAGATTGTTCACTTAAAAAGTCGTAGCCATTGATCTATGTATTATATACATACGATGCACAAACAATATATATATATATGTATATATTATACACACCGGGCCACCGAAACCTTCGTGGGGACCACCTGGAATTGTCTTAGCCCGGAAATGTAGCCGCTCCATGGCAGGCTGCAGCTTGAAGCCGAAGACATCGGCGTTCTGCTTCATGCGCTCCGGCCGCACGCTCTTTGGGATGATGACGCCTAATGCCAAGGAGATGAGCCGGGCAGGACAAGCCCAGCCCATGCCCTTTTCGGGGAAGCGTCCCATTAAAACAAAATCCTGAAGCTGAGGAGGTTTTTGGGGTGCCGTTCACCAACATCTGAATTTGCGGCTACTAAACCGTAAATTAGGAGGACTCAAGGTCAGGGATTGTCTCACATAATTCACAATATGGGCGATTTCTTTGTTGATTCTCTGCACAACCGCACAAAGGGGACCTAGCCTAACAGACAGGTGTCCATGGTTGGACGAATGGTCACAAGAAGAAGTACAGCTTGTACTAATGCCAAACAAGGTCTACAAGGTCGAATTGCGATAATTGTAGGGAACGATCAAAATATTCTCACGTTGAATTCTGTTCAGAATCATCCATAAGGGTACCTCGCAGCCAAAGTAAAGAGATATATTGTGACTTTGGGCTGATATAGCGGCAGTGTCTATAGCTCAATCAATATTCAATATGTTGATGGTGCCATGACCCTTTCCCATTCCAACAATTGTGCAGACTAGAATCTAGAACCTCGCTTGATGCAGATGGCTTGCCTGCCTAAGAAGATCAGTTCCACTTGCCGACCAAAAGAAACCCTGCCAGCGTCTGTGGCAATACCACGACCATGTGCCAAGCACGGTTTAAAACGCACCCAGTTCCATGCCAAACCGGCACGGAACTTGTTGAATCCCCCTGGCCGTCGTTCCCTGCTCCTTGAACCAGGTCGGAAAATTTCCAAATGCGAGCGAAGAGGCGCTCGCAAAATCACCCCACAAAAACCCATCCGAGAACTGGGTCTGACTCAAAATTTGGAACCCACTTTGAGCCCATCTCTCGTTCTTTTCCACGCCGGGCCGCAGCCCTTCTGCAGCGCCCAGCGTAGCAGCACCTGCAAAAGCGTCGTGTCGAGTGGCAAAAGCGTCGGAGGCCTGCGAGGGGGCCTTGAGTTCTTCGAGCTGCCGCCGTGGTCAGTTCGCCCAGCGATGTAAAACAAAAGGTTTCAGACATTGTTCCCGGCCTCTTGTATGGCTTCTAGGATTATTAGGTTAAGTCCTTTTGCTCTTGAGGCAACTTGCAATGTTGGGCGGATCGAATCTGTGTGGCACCAGCGAACAGGCTCAAATGAAGCCCTCAAAATATCCTGTGGTGCACACCTGCACAGACGAACAATGTTTCCCACGTCAAAGTTTTGTAAGCAGAGCCAGCTTAAAACTGTTGGCTTGAAATAGACCCCTCCAGAGGCGTCATGCGGCCGCGACTGAAAGGGCAGACGAAACAGACACAACAAAGAACGAAACAGACGGGGAACCCCAGCGATCCGCTGCCATGCATAGGTTGATATCATACTCATCACGCGAGTCTGGATGGCTTGCATTAACTACTGTGGTGCTTTGAACAAAATGTTCTTGGAGCAAAAGCATTGCGCTGCCCACTTGCCCAGAGTACCAAATTGGCCACTCCGATCGGAACCGATGCGAACAGTGGCAAATACCTAATCTGGGAGCTGAACAGGTAATTACTAAAACATGGCCAGGTATGTACTTGAAGGCATCACAAGTCTGGGCGCGAAAATCGCGTGGCTCATCTCGCTTTGCGAGTGGATTTCTCAGAAAAGTCGAGACTGATTTTCCCACCACTGAAAAAGTCCAGCACTTCTTGCTTCTTGCGTGCATGTCTGTATGTCTGTGTCAACTTACTCCCGCCCGCTCCCATATGACCACATCAACCACACGGAAACTGAGTCAGAGCACAGTTCTAAGCGTCCACACATCCCCAATTTTTTTAGGGACACCCGCAAATTGTGGCGTTCCCATTAAACTTTCCCTGCAAAACCATCCGACACAAGCAAATAACCCTCAAAACGGTTTCTCTCCATTTCGCTCTGGGACCTGGATCGACCCCGCCTGTGCGCCGGTGACTTTGTGGCCGCTGGCCGCCTTCTGCACCGGCGGAAAGGAGAAGAAGTCTTCCGCCTGTGCCAAGGAGTCTGGGGGTCACAGCCAGCGGTGTCTTTGTGCCACCTGTTGCGCCACAAATGGATCGACCCCCTCGTGGTGAAGAATTCAAATTTGGGTCGCCAATTTTATCACAAAAGCTGGCAAAAAGACATCCCTGGTCGGGGCTCCATGGGCTCGGCCACGCCCCGACAGACGGAACCGTTTGCTTCCTTTTTTTCGAGGCTTGATTGGCTGTGGCTCAAAAACCGGTACCAAAATGGAACCCGGAAGTGAAAACATGGACCAAAACCTGCGGTTTGCCCTTCCTGGTTGATTTTGAGCCCGAACCCAATTGCCGGCATCTGATCAAAACATTGGCAAGCAAAGTAAAAAAGGCTGTGGACAATCCGATCTTTCGGAATCCCTTTGCAAGTGTGTCTCTACAAAGCCGGAAGCCTTTCGTAAGCCAGTACGGATTCAGGATTGCCTTTCAGCCAAGCAGGGAGGGGACGATTTCACCTGTTGCCTTGAGTGAAGACTTTGCAAACAGGGCTTCTCGGGTTCGCACGTGGAGATCAGCTAGAAGAAAGTGATGATGATGACGATGATGATGGTGATGATGATGATGATGACGATGACGATGATGATGATGCTGTTCGTGATGATGATGTTGGTGATGATGATGATGATGAGGATGAGGAGGATGATGATGACGATGACGATGACGATGATGATAATGATGATGATGTTGATGATGATGATGATGGCGATGATGATGGCGATGATGACGATGACGTTGCCGATGATGACAATGATGATGGCGATGATGATGGCGATGATGATGATGATGATGCTGCTGCTGATAATGATGATGATGATGGCGATGATGATGATGATGATGATGATGATGATGATGACGATGCTGATGCTGCTGCTGATGATGATGATGGCGATGATGATGATGATGATGATGATGATGATGATGATGATGATGGCGATGATGATGATGATGATGATGATGATGACGATGCTGATGCTGCTGCTGATGATGATGATGATGATGATGATGATGATGATGATGCTGTTGGTGATGACGATGATGGTGATGATGATGATGAGGATGAGGATGATGATGATGACGATGACGATGACGATGATGATGATAATGATGATGATGTTGATGGTAATGATGATGACAATGATGATGATGATGATGATGATGATGATGACGATGATGATGATGACGATTATGTTGCCGGTGATGACGATTATGTTGGCAATGATGATGATGATGATGATGATGATGACGATGCTGATGCTGATGCTGCTGCTGATGATGATGATGGCGATGATGATGATGATGATGATGACGATGATGATGGCAATAATGACTTTGATGTTGGCGATGATGACGATGATGTTGGATGAAGATGATAACTTGTGGACAACTGCTTCCTGTCGTCATGTCTCCCAACAACTCTCAATGTTTGAAGCTGGCGTGCATCTCTCCCGCGAGCCAACCTTGGCTACATACAAAAAGCTGAAGTTCACCGGTCGCTGAGGCACGTTGTTGCATGCCCGAAGCCGAAATGGCGTGCCGCTGGACACACATGAACAAATATGCCGTTACGAGCATGTCAGAAGTAAAGCTGCCGAATGGGGGGCTTCTGACCTCAAGACACAAGGCGCCGGCAACATCATTGGAGTTCTCCCAAAATAGGTAACCCCTGGAAATGCTTCATTTCCTGTTGATATCCTTTTGAACACTCAGATAGAAAGGAATCCATTGGTTGGAGAATACCCAGCCCCGTTGACAAAGGAGCCAGCCGTGGAACATAGCCCTTTCCTGTGATACCAAACTGGTGTTCCCATCCTCACGACCTTCTGGCTTTACTGATATTATTTTCTCGGTACGACACAAATAGAAACCCTAATCTTGCTGCCCAAAGGGGCCGATTTACAAGCTTTTTGGATCTTGACATCTCTTGACTAAACATGGACCGAAACTGGGAAAAATTGGAAAACACAAGGTCAAAGGTCGGTTTGGGATTGAGAGAAACCCTTCACCAGGCCAAATTTGTTCCGCGGCTATTTCTTGTCGCGCCCTGGCACCTGCTTGGCATCGCCGGAGCCCAGGGAAGCATAGGCTTGGACCTGGATGCCGTGCTTCTGGCAAAAGTCCTGGGAGGAAGGCCAACCAAAAAATCGAATCGGGGGCTACGAAACCAAACCCCATGATGTGAGAATAATCTCTGTAAGTTGTTGGATCCTTAGAGTATGCTTGCTTTGAGGGAGTCAACTGGTGGTTTATTCCAAGACATAAACCTCATGGTGTGAGAAGAACGTTTTAGACTATGCTGCATGGCCTCTAGGCTTGGGGGAGTCAACTAATGACCAGCAGTGTCTTCCAAGACAGCCACACATAAAGGTTTTTGTTTAGGCCAAAACATAACCCACGATTTAAGCCGGATACAAGAACTTCCTACAAATTAGGGCATGCAAGCCTGTGTTCTTAGACCACACGAAAAAACCATGATTGTGGTTTTCCCGTTGGTTTCCCTGGAAAACCACAAAAAACACAGGGGTGGCCCTTCGCCAAGAAAAACCGAGGCGCTAGCAGAACCCATTTTTCGGCCAGGGCTCCAGCAGCTCACTCTGCACCAGGCGCGGGTGGAATTCCACCTGGTTCACCATGGGCCTAACGGAGAAAAAACAAAACAGGGCAAACGGACGGCCGCGCAAATCCGAGGCCGGGAAGTCAGCGACAAAGCCTCCGTTGTGTTTTCTGTTTTTTTTGTCTTTCTTTTTTTCCCAAAAACCCCTCTGGGGTTTAGTTGTCTAACCGCGAGGGAGCGAGGATCGGCAGGGGCTCGACCTGAAGTGTACCATTCTTGCAGCATGCCGTGCAAACGCCGCTGGCCGGGAAATGGCCGCGCTGGCTGAATTGCCGGCAAGAACGGGACCCGTCTCAAGTGTGCCGAGAAGAACAGAATAGGTGGGACTTGGCGGAGGCGGCAAGGATGGAGGTGACGGCTGGATTTGCTACTGCGGATGCAACCAGCGCCGAGGTGACGGGAGGTGCTGGAGGCCGTCGTGCCGGTGGGATTTGGCCCACAGAGGCGCAGCGACAACGAGGCGCGGTCGTTCGTGCGGGTCTTCACAACAACAATGGAGGTGACGGCGGCGTGTGCCGGTGGGATTTGCTTCTGCGGATGCAACCAGCGCCGAGGTGACGGGAGGTGCTGGAGGCCGCGTGCCGGTGGGATTAGTCCACAGAGGCGCAGCGATAACGAGGCGCGGTTGTTCGTGCGCTGGTGGGATTTGGCTCCAGGAAAGCAGCGAGAATGAGCTGGGGTCATCCGTGTGCCGGTGGGATTTGGCTTGGCGGAGGTGGCAAGGATGGAATTCCTGGCGTCATCAAAGAGTTGGTCACCTTTGTGCAGGCTGACTATGCTTTTCAGGAACCCACTGGCAGACAGCTGCAAAGATTTCGGGCCTTTGCTTTCACCCGTGTGAATTTCATCCAACGCTAACAAGATCGGGCAAGCCGTTCACGCCGCGCGCAAGTGCGCGCGCCGCGCGCGCGTTTTTCGATGTGCTCAACATCACATGGAAAGGCGCGCGCGCGCGCGGCGCGCGGCGCGAGCAGGCCGCCGTCCCCTCTGAACCACCTTATAATAAGATAGCCCAAAAAACATTGCAAGCAAATAAGAAGGCAGCCAGAGTGTTGGCTCCTTAGTAGCAAGCGGTGCGTCTGACGTCACGTGAAGCGGCAAAAACAGGCTGCTCCTTCCCCGGGAGTCCAAAGACACATGTTCGCACGAAGTGATGCCCTTCGGACAAGTGCTTGGGAGACGCCCCTTTGCCGAACGCAACTCGCAAGAAGCTCCGAGAAAACGTGACAAACCATGGCTTGTTGCAACGATGTAGTTTCGACTGCCGCGTCCTGGATTCGCATGTCTCTTGCTCAGTCCGATGCTTGCAGCTCAGTGCAAGGCTGCCACCTAACAGCTTTTGCTGCTTGCAAAGACCAGATTGTCCGTGGAGCCCTCAAAGGGGCCATAGCAAAAAGGAATAATCCACGCAGCAATAGCAGCATTGTCGGTCTGCCTGTGTCTCCCACGAGCTCCTGCCTGCAAACTGCTTGGGCAAGCAGTTCGCTGACAGTCATTCACAAATAGTTGTTCGCATCTTGGTTTTTGGGTTCCCCGGCCCTCCTTTTTTTTCCGAAACAAAATTGGGACATGCGTTGAGCAAAACCAGCCCTGGGACCCGAAGGATGCCTGGCATGCCGTGGTTCCGTTTGACCATTTGAATGGTCGTGTGGCCGTTCTCCCGCAACTCGTCAAAGCAAAGCGCGTGGAATGACTGGAGTCGTCTCACTCCCAAGTGAAACCTGGAACAGAAACCCAGGGATGTCCTTCGCCAGGAGAGAAGATGCCATGTCCTCAACGTAAACATGCTTGGTCAGACAGAAGCGCATATGGAGGCTGACTGAGTCTGTGTTTTCAGGTCATGATCTTTCAGGTTCCATGAGAGGATGTCTGTTGAGTTGCCACATTGCACAAAGCCAAGACAAGCACACAAGGTTGCAAAGAGCAAACCGTCTACCCTTCCTAGAAAACAGAAGGTATCTGTGGGAGGGTACACCTGGAAGATCAGTTTCCTTTTAAAGGGACTTGCCAGGCGCCGTGGCAATGGAGGGCGGCCAGGGACACCCTCTCCAAACATTCGCAAAATGACACCATCGGAGGTCCTCTGAAATGAACTATCAGATATCAGACTCTCAGCCCCAGTTGAGTAACATGAATCGCGTGGCCAGGGGGTATCTCTTGGCCCGAATCCACGTCTTCTGGCTCGAATGACTGAAAACGCGGTGTTTGTCTGTACCGCATTAAGCCTGCCAGAAACTTGGTTTGCAAAGCAAACAAGTGCCCCCCAAGCATGGACACGTATTTCTTATTCCCAACTGCCCCCCTCCTTTGGGCGTTTCCATCGCCGGCCTTTTTTTTTGTGTCTCGAGCAACGCCGAGAGCCCGGCTTGATCCTACAGACCTTGAGAAGCTGCTTCAGGTGTCGCACAGAGTAGTTGGTGACACCGATGGCCTGCGGATCACCGCACTATTTCCCTGGCCCCCAAAGCCTTTGCTTTTTCTCTATCCCAAAGTCTGCTTCAAACCATGCCATTGTGGGTGCCCTTACCGTCCGGTGCAGACAGCGAACAAGCAGAGCCTTTCCAGTCTTGTAACACGTGCCTGGCAAGTTTGTGGGCGAGCCGTAACACCCAGCCCCCAATGAGGATGGAGAATGGCTGACTAGGCTTGCCCACTGGTCTTGCACCTCTACAAATGGCCCGCGCCTTCTGTCAAAAGCAGCGACCCAACAAGCGTCGGGTGCAGGCAGCGAACAAGCAGAGCCTTTCCAGCGTTGCAACACGTGCCTGCAAGTTTGTGGGCGAGCCGTAACACCCAGCCCCCAATGAGAATGGAGAATGGCTGACTAGGCTTGCCCACTGGTCTTGCACCTCTGTAAATGGCCCGCACCTTCTGTCAAAAGCAGCGACCCAACAAGCGTCCGGCGCAGGCAGCAAGCAAGCAAAGCCTTTCCAGCGTTGCAACACGTGCCTGGCAAGTTTGTGGGCGAGCCGTAACACCCAGCCCCCAATGAGAATTGGGAATGGCTGACTAGGCTTGCCCACTGGTCTTGCACCTCTATAAATGGCCCGCACCTTCTGTCAAAAGCAGAGACCCAACGAGCGTCCGGCGCAGGCAAAGCAAGCAGAGCCTTTCCAGCGTTGCAACACGTGCCTGGCAAGTTTGTGGGCGAGCCGTAACACACAGCCCCCAATGAGGATGGAGAATGGCTGACTAGGCTTGCCCACTGGTCTTGCACCTCTATAAATGGCCCGCACCTTGTGTCAAAAGCAGCGACCCAACAAGCGTCCGGCGCAGGCAGCAAGCAAGCAGAGCATTTCCAGCGTTGCAACACGTGCCTGGCAAGCTTGTGGGCGAGCCGTAACACCCAGCCCCCAATGAGGATGGAGAATGGCTGACTAGGCTTGCCCACTAGTCTTGCACCTCTGTAAATGGCCCGCACCTTCTGTCAAAAGCAGCGACCCAACAAGCGTCTGGTGCAGACAGCAAGCAAGCAGAGCATTTCCAGCGTTGCAACACGTGCCTGGCAAGCTTCGTGGGCAAGCCGTAACACCCAGCCCCCAATGAGAATGGAGAATGACTAACTAGGCTTGCCCACTGGTCTTGCACCTCTATAAATGGCCCGCACCTTCTGTCAAAAGCAGCGACCCAACAAGCGTCCGGTGCAGACAGCAAGCAAGCAGAGCATTTCCAGCGTTGCAACACTTGCCTGGCAAGTCCCAGCCCCCAATGAGAATGGAGAATGGCTGACTAGGCTTGCCCACTGGTCTTGCACCTCTATAAATGGCCCGCACCTTGTGTCAAAAGCAGCGACCCAACAAGCGTCCGGCGCAAGCAGCAAGCAAGCAAAGCCTTTCCAGCGTTGCAACACGTGCCTGGCAAGTTTGTGGGCAAGCCGTAACACCCAGCCCCCAATGAGGATGGAGAATGGCTGACTAGGCTTGCCCACTGGTCTTGCACCTCTGTAAATGGCCCGCACCTTCTGTCAAAAGCAGCGACCCAACAAGCGTCCGGCGCAGGCAGCGAACAAGCAGAGCCTTTCCAGCGTTGCAACACGTGCCTGGCAAGTTTGTGGGCGAGCCGTAACACCCAGCCCCCAATGAGAATGGAGAATGGCTGACTAGGCTTGCCCACTGGTCTTGCACCTCTGTAAATGGCCCACACCTTCTGTCAAAAGCAGCGACCCAACAAGCGTCCGGCGCAGACAGCAAGCAAGCAGAGCATTTCCCGCGTTGCAACACGTGCCTGGCAAGCTTGTGGGCGAGCCGTAACACCCAGCCCCCAATGAGAATTGGGAATGGCTGACTAGGCTTGCCCACTGGTCTTGCACCTCTATAAATGGCCCGCACCTTCTGTCAAAAGCAGAGACCCAACGAGCGTCCGGCGCAGGCAGCAAGCAAGCAAAGCCTTTCCAGCGTTGCAACACGTGCCTGGCAAGTTTGTGGGCGAGCCGTAACACCCAGCGAGAATGGCTGACTAGGCTTGCCCACTGGTCTTGCACCTCTATAAATGGCCCGCACCTTGTGTCAAAAGCAGCGACCCAACAAGCGTCCGGCGCAGGCAGCAAGCAAGCAGAGCCTTTCCAGCGTTGCAACACGTGCCTGGCAAGTTTGTGGGCGAGCCGTAACACCCAGCCCCCAATGAGGATGGAGAATGGCTGACTAGGCTTGCCCACTGGTCTTGCACCTCTGTAAATGGCCCGCACCTTCTGTCAAAAGCAGCGACCCAACAAGCGTCCGGTGCAAACAGCAAGCAAGCAGAGCATTTCCAGCGTTGCAACACCTGCCTGGCAAGTTTGTGGGCGCGCCGTAACACCCAGCCCCCAATGAGGATGGAGAATGGCTGACTAGGCTTGCCCACTGGTCTTGCACCTCTATAAATGGCCCGCACCTTCTGTCAAAAGCAGCGACCCAACAAGCGTCCGGTGCAGACAGCAAGCAAGCAGAGCATTTCCAGCGTTGCAACACGTGCCTGGCAAGCTTCGTGGGCAAGCCGTAACACCCAGCCCCCAATGAGAATGGAGAATGGCTGACTAGGCTTGCCCACTGGTCTTGCACCTCTATAAATGGCCCGCACCTTCTGTCAAAAGCAGCGACCCAACAAGCGTCCGGCGCAGGCAGCAAGCAAGCAGAGCCTTTCCAGCGTTGCAACACGTGCCTGGCAACTTTGTGGGCGAGCCGTAACACCCAGCCCCCAATGAGGATGGAGAATGGCTGACTAGGCTTGCCCACGGGTCTTGCGCCTTCTGTCAAAAGCAGCGATCCAACATGCGTCCGGTGCAGAAAGCGAACAAGCAGAGCCTTTCCAGCGTTGCAACACGTGCCTGGCAAGTTTGTGGGCGAGCCGTAACACCCAGCCCCCAATGAGAATGGAGAATGGCTGACTAGGCTTGCCCACTGGTCTTGCACCTCTGTAAATGGCCCGCACCTTCTGTCAAAAGCAGCGACCCAACAAGCGTCCGGCGCAGGCAGCAAGCAAGCAGAGCCTTTCCAGCGTTGCAACACGTGCCTGGCAAGCTTGTGGGCGAGCCGTAACACCCAGCCCCCAATGAGAATTGGGAATGGCTGACTAGGCTTGCCCACTGGGTCTTGTTCTGCACCTTCTGTCAAAAGCAGCGACCCAACAAGCGTCCGGTGCAGACAGCGAACAAGCAGAGCATTTCCAGCGTTGCAACACGTGCCTGGCAAGTTTGTGGGCGAGCCGTAACACCCAGCCCCCAATGAGAATGGAGAATGGCTGACTAGGCTTGCCCACTGGTCTTGCACCTCTGTAAATGGCCCGCACCTTCTGTCAAAAGCAGCGACCCAACAAGCGTCCGGCGCAGGCAGCAAGCAAGCAGAGCATTTCCAGCGTTGCAACACGTGCCTGGCAAGCTTCGTGGGCAAGCCGTAACACCCAGCCCCCAATGAGAATGGAGAATGGCTGACTAGGCTTGCCCACTGGTCTTGTACCTCTATAAATGGCCCGCACCTTCTGTCAAAAGCAGCGACCCAACAAGCGTCCGGCGCAAGCAGCAAGCAAGCAGAGCCTTTCCAGCGTTGCAACACGTGCCTGGCAAGCTTCGTGGGCAAGCCGTAACACCCAGCCCCCAATGAGAATGGAGAATGGCTGACTAGGCTTGCCCACTGTGCCTGGCAAGTTTGTGGGCGAGCCGTAACACCCAGCCCCCAATGAGAATGGAGAATGGCTGACTAGGCTTGCCCACTGGTCTTGCACCTCTGTAAATGGCCCGCACCTTCTGTCAAAAGCAGCGACCCAACAAGCGTCCGGCGCAAGCAGCAAGCAAGCAGAGCATTTCCAGCGTTGCAACATGGGCAAGCCGCAACACCCAGCCCCCAATGAGAATGGAGAATGACTAACTAGGCTTGCCCACTGGTCTTGCACCTCTATAAATGGCCCGCACCTTCTGTCAAAAGCAGCGACCCAACAAGCGTCCGGTGCAGACAGCAAGCAAGCAGAGCATTTCCAGCGTTGCAACACTTGCCTGGCAAGTTTGTGGGCAAGCCGTAACACCCAGCCCCCAATGAGGATGGAGAATGGCTGACTAGGCTTGCCCACTGGTCTTGCACCTCTGTAAATGGCCCGCACCTTCTGTCAAAAGCAGCGACCCAACAAGCGTCCGGCGCAGGCAGCAAGCAAGCAGAGCATTTCCAGCGTTGCAACACGTGCCTGGCAAGCTTCGTGGGCAAGTCGCAACACCGAGCCACCAACAAGAATGGTTGACGAGCGTTGCCACCCTCGAATTTGTGGCAATCGGAAAATCGATACTTTCCAGTGAGGTCATTTTGAATTCAGAGAGGACCCAACGAAGAATGCCCCTGGCTCACCGCTCCAGGGTGCCAGGCCCCCAGTGATCCCCTGGCTTCTTTTTTTTTTAAGAGACACCATGCGCTCTGGGCACCATTTCACGGTGACCTCGCGAAGTAACACCACCCAGCATAATTCCGTCCCCTCTATTAATTGATCCACCCTACGAACGGTGCTCCCAATGCTACATTAGAAGTAGCCAGTGCTAAACAATCTTGAAAAAGGCAAGTGTCCCGCCCAGTTGTACTAGGGAACTCTTTTGAACAATACTCAATCCATTCAACCCAATTTCAACCAACTTCTACGAAAACTACGAAAACAAAACCTTGCTTTTGTCTGAAAAAAGTTAAGTACTCGGAGATTTGCATTTTGAACGATTTGGGCCTGGAACGTGGGGACTCAAGAGGGACCCCATTTAGACGAGGACCTTACCCTACTAAGAAAACTGGCGAACATGTTCACAAGGTGCTTCCCCAATGTAAAAGAAACAAGCACATGAACCAAGGATCTCAACATCTCGAGCCATCAGCCTACATCTACCCCTTGGCTAGATCCTCCCAAGCACGCCCCGCCAGCTGATGCCTTCACCAGGCCCTGCTCATACAAGTCCTCCATGGCACGCCAGGTGCCAGTGTCCCGCATTGCAGTGCTCCAGTCAGGAGGGCAAATCTGGCCTGGACATAAAGACCGCCCCAGAACCCAGCTGGGCAACCAAACAAAAACACGCAGAACGATGATCCCAAAAGGAGAAACCAGGAAATGGCGTTCCTTGCCACGCCAAGAAAAAAACACAAAGCTTCAAATAGTCCAGTTCTGCTTTTGCACGTTCTGCTCAGCCTGCTTGTAAAGACCCTCAAATACTGTGGTAAAAGAGTTAGCCTTTCAATTCGACGTCGTGCAGCTATTCAAATTTCTAAGGCTCAAAACAAAGCCTGGGCCAGTTTGCATATTCATATAACCGCAATGTTATATGACCGCAATGTTCTATCCACATATCAAGAACAAATCAGCACGACCCGTCACACTGCGGACATGCTCTTTACATGCTCCTGTCGGTCCTTTGGTTTAAGGCTCGAGAGTCTCATTTTGAGCAAGCATCACATTAGCATGGACCCATTGTTTTTCCATCAAAGTCGAGTGACAGGTGTGTGCGTGTGTGTGTGTGACCAGGAAGCGCAATAAATCGAACGTGGATCAAGTCCGGGTTCCCGGAACAAAGTGCTTCATCACGAATTCAGCACAAGGCAGTCCCAAGTTGCGATTTCCAGCCGCCTACAAATTGCCGCCAGTCTCATGTATTGATCTCAAGCGCTCTTCACAAAGCAAATGTCATTCGTATTCCTTCGCGCAGCGAAGCCATGTGCGTCATTCGTGAGAGAACCTTAACTGAACGCAAAGACAAACACATATCTCAAATCTCCGTACACACAATTCTCGGAGTTGTGCACACACCACTATCCCAAAACCCCAAAACTATCTTCTTGCCGGCGCAACTCGTGCCTTGCTGTTCAGTGACCCTGGTACAGGAATAACCCAAGGGGAAAGCCATAATTACTACTTTACACGAGACAGGGAAGCTCCCTTTGGGGTTTACCAGCTGTACCCGTCGTATTCTTGGTGAAGCCGAACTGGGACCTGAAAAACCCCTCCGGCCTCGTTTCAGTGGCCAGCCCGTTTTCGGCCCAGGCCAGTGGATCACGTAGAGGTCAATGTATCCCCCGAGCTTCCGCAAGGATTGCTTGCAAGCCTGAACCCATCTTCCAGCAGGAACAACTGCACGAGAAAGCCGAAAGCGGCTTCCCACCCGCAAAAAAAAATCCGCCAGACCAGGACAGATTCAAACAACCATGAAGTGCATCAAGGCAACACTTACGACATGTGTTTTGTCGGCATTTATTCCATAAAAGCAACTCCTGTGGCAAAAAAGGAGCCTGTCGGCAACAGTGGTATACCAAACGAAGGTAGCTGTGTTGGGATCTATTTCATCGGCCGCATCGGCAAATAAATCATGGTGCATGCAGTCACGTCTGATTTGGTCGAAGTGCGAGCAGCGAGCAAGTGGCCAAATCACGTCAAGGGCGACCAACGTGCTACCTTGCCTTGCCTCTTGGTTTCGAATAGCAAGGAAAAACTGGTTAAAACGGGTCCATGTATATTGATGTAAAGTAATGTGGCAACACAAACACAAGCCTTTGAGTCGGCCTAAGTTCGTCAATTGACAATGATGCACGCTACTTGAAAACTGAGCTCAGAATTGACATGTGAATTCAATGGCCCCGAGCTCAATCCGTAAGCCAAACAGCTCCATCTCTGTCAGCTGTCAAACCAAAGTCTGGGGATCCGGATGCGATACATTAGTCTCATAGCCCCGGCCGATCATGTCTTGAACACGGCCTGCGCTGGCCAAAAAATAAATAAAAATCCTGCACGACATTGGCGGCAGGGCCGGTAGGCTGGGCGTCGTCATGGATCCCTGCACTCGAAACTCAGCGCCTTCATGGTCCTGTCGTAGCCGTGGCTGGAGCGCCAGACCTGACGGGGCCCGCGCGATGTCACGAACCAACGCTCAGGGAAAGTCAGCTCAGCTGAGCACAGCGGTTTGGCAAAAGAACGCAAACTGGCGGCTACAGGGAGGGCGAGCCCTCCAAAAATGGCTCGATTAATACTACAGCTGTTTCAAGGCCGTTTGGGGTGAGATGGAATAAGTCTGGTCCAGGGCAGCATGGTGTCTGGTGATTTGAGTTGGTAGGCACGCGCTCTCATTCAAAGCAAGTGGGTTCAATCTAATCCCATCAAAGCGGGGATACGCACCATCTTCGTTGCTTTCAATGCAACATGACAATCGCTTGTGTCGTCTGCAGTCTCCTCTCAAAGTTTAGCAGTCTGGGCTGCATTGACAAAGTGAAGCCGAGGGAATGAATGCCCACATTGTCTGCTATTGCTACAATGACGCCAAGGAGTTCAATGGATTTCAAATAAATATTGATACTCGCTTTTGCACAAGGAAGCCGAAGAATGAACGGACACACCTGTCACCCGGCATGCTCGGCAGACCGCAAGCTCGTGACTCCATGAGGCTATATGCCTGCTGGCTGATGGATGGTACGATTGCTTCCCTGAGCATTTTCATCACTGACACTGAATGCATGGCCACTGGCCACAAAACGAAAAATATGAGATTGCAACATCGCTTTTCCTCGAACTTGCGACTTGAAAAGACTAAAACTAAGAATTGCTTCAAAGTTGTTCTTACCATTGTTAATTGAGGTGGAAGCCAACCGCAAAGTGGCCCAATGACTCTGGTAGAAAGAGTTGGAACACGTTTTGGGTCGGTTCTATTCACGGACCAGTTGAAATGGAGAGGGAAACACGCTGGAACCGGGTAAGATGGTTTCCACTACCCCCAAACCACTACCCTAATCTCGTTAGTAGCAATCAAATAGCATACCCAACCAACAGGTGCAGCTAGACAGCAAATTTCAACATTTCCCAATACATGTTACATGGGTGGGCCACAATTGAGAATCCATGTGCTAACTTTCCTCACAACGGGATCTAGAGCGACCACTCTGTCCCGGTTTGGGTGTCTATCGAGTCCGTCCTTGGTCTCCACAAAGACATCCTCTCTCGCCAGCCCGGACTGCTGGATGGCTTCGCCTGAGTAACAAGAGCTGTTGGTCGCCGCCGAAACCCCGCATTTGCTTAAGTCCCCTGGAAAAACATAATATTTCCAGTAGTGATCGATTCCCTTTCAAGCCAACAGGGGGGATTCCCCCCCAAAAAAAAACCCGGGGGACATCAAAAAAGCATCCCTCACCAGCTGGAAGAAACCGTTTGGCGGGAACCGCTCAACCACAGCCCCATGAGCTCAGATCCTATGGCCTCGTCTTTCTTGAGGGCACCCCTTGGCTTTAGAGGAACCCCCCGAACGGACCGCTTGGCCATGCTGGTCCCCGAAAAAAGACTTAACACCCAAAGGGGTGTTAAAATGTTCAAATGCGCTTTCCAGATGTCATGTGTTCGACCGATATGTCCAGGATACCTCCACTTCGCGCAGATGCAACACGCAAGAGTCAAAAACCAAGATGTGAAGGAAACACCCCCATTGACCTGCTGGCAGTCCTTTGCAGTGAGCAATAATTTGGTATATCCCGGTTATATCCCAGCCATCTCTTATCCATGGGTTTCCTGGGTTTCCTACCAGCAGCAGATCGGCCCGATATTTCTAGTCGAGGCAAACCAGGCCGGCTCTGCTGAAGCTGTAGGTCAATTCGCAACCAGAAAGTGCCATGAACAAACGAATATGTTGCACTCGAAACGCAACTGTGTTCACTGGGAAAATACACGGTGCCGTCACTCCTCTCTTGTAGCCAAATTGCCGACTCCCTTCTCGTTCTCATAGACCTGCGCCCGGTCTAGAAAGACTTGCACGTTCTTGCAGGGATGCGATTGAGCTCGAATGCGCTCAAAAGGAGCATCAAACATCAAAGACGTAAACCTTTCCCATTTCCAACAAGTTAATTCTTAACAGCCTTCAAGCTGGCCCGATTGCGAGGCTCTGTCACTTCCGTCACCGAACAAATCGCAACACTTGCCAATGGTGTCTGAAACCATGTACCAGGAACGTCTGGCTGTATTTATCACTATTGTGGCTGGATCCTGAAGACTCCTGGAACAAAACCAGAACCAGAAACCAAAGCATGTCAATTCCGCTTATCCCCCTCCAGAACCACTTTCCCCAAAGGCCAGCCCGACAGTTGTTGACATGATTGCCATGTATTTAGAGTCAACACACAGAAGGCGAATCACACATTGTGTGCCATCTCAGTGGGCAGTCAGAGTCGAACATCAAAAAAGTTCCTGCTGCCATGTTAAATTGGCAGGACCTGCTCCGAATTCATGTTGTACGTTTGTGAGTGTAAACACATCAGTTGCAGACCTCTGAGAGTCCACGAATGTAGGCTGTACGAGTACCTCATGATCTGCCTGATCATGTTGCTTGCTTTGAGCCTTTGCTAGCTGACATGAGCACGCAACACATCTCAATGAAGGCAAACACGCATAAGCATGCATAAGCAAACCAACACATAGCAACTGACTGCATGTCAACAACTTCTTTCGCGTGTCAAAGGCAGATTCACAAGATGCTGCATTTACAAGTAGCATACTAGCCCCTTGATCAGGGTCTCGTCCAAGCGGAAGCTGGATGCAATGCTGCAAATTGGTCTGCTCTGCGATCACACCGAGATGGGTACCCGAAGGACCAGCCTGATGGGAACCACCGGGTTTTCAATATCTGCAATAGCTTCCAACACTGCAATGTGCTTGGACACTTGTGGAGCATCGCTCAGAAACATGGCAAACCCACCTGAAAGCGGAGCGAGCAAAACCACATTATACATGCCGTCATGTCAACATCCAGCTCATCGCAGATGCTAGCAGCAAGCAGGCCGCCTAGGCAGGAAAACCAAGCACACCAGAACAGCTAGTGAAACCAAGAACCAAACAAGCACTCAACAGCACACATAATGTACAACACAGCGTAGCAGCAAGCAGGCTATGCGGCAAGCAACGCACAAGAAAGGAACGAAACAGGCGCCTCCCTCCCCTCTCTGTCCTCTTCCGGTCCAAGCCATATTCTGGTAATTTATGTTTAACTCACATATTTCGGCACAAAATCCGCGGACCCCACTTCTGTGTTTCAGTGTCTGCTAGGGCAAGCTCTCAAAGTCCCATCCAATGAGCAAAGGCAAGAAACTATTGGTGGAGGGATTATTGAACAATTCAATTACTGCAAGCAAAGAACACCCTAGTTGAGGACCTGGATCATGGGTAGAGTGAGTAACAATCAACTAGCGTACCCCAACCCATAGGTCCAGTCAGACATTCAGATGTTTCCCAGGAAATATGTGGGCGAACAGGAAATCCACAGGCCTCGCTCCAAACAAGAGTTGTTCCAGCCCCTCCGAACTTTTTCGGAGCGCATGTGGCACGTAAACCGAGACGGTAGAGTGTGTGTGTGTGTGTGTGTGTGTGTGTGTGTGTGTGTGTGTGTGTGTGTGTGTGTGTGTGTGTGTGTGTGTGTGTGTGTGTGTGTGTGTGTGTGTGTGTGTGTGTGTGTGTGTGTGTGTGTGTGTGTGTGTGTGTGTGTGTGTGTGTGTGTGTGTGTGTGTGTGTGTGTGTGTGTGTGTGTGTGTGTGTGTGTGTGTGTGTGTGTGTGTGTGTGTGTGTGTGTGTGTGTGTGTGTGTGTGTGTGTGTGTGTGTGTGTGTGTGTGTGTGTGTGTGTGTGACATCCAGGCTGCTGTTGGGCGGGTTCAGTGTTGACTTTGTGTGGAATTGGGGTTGGCCCGGAGCTGATTTATGTTGGCTGTGCTGCTGGTTAAGCGGTGCCTTTCTGATTGCTTTAGGGAGTTGTGGGCTACCTTTGCCAGGTCCTCCAGTACAGAGGATAGAATAAGAGAACCAACTGTTTTTTCTGTAGTCCATTTTAGGGGCTTGCGAACCCACGCCACCAAAAAAGAAAGGGGTGAGAAAGGGCACCAATTGCTGGGGGACCTAGACAAGGAGCCCAACACATTTCCTTGGAACAGAAGCCCTGGATCTTCCATGGAGCCAAGGAGTTTGGGAAGGATAAGCCAAGGTAGGAACCAAAACGGGCCAAACACCTCCTCCAAAAGCTGAGACCGAACCAACTCCCCAAGTCCCATCACAGCCCACCTGCGCCGTGTCCACGAGGCGGTAGCCCAGCTTGAGGGCATTCTTCACGGGGCCAAGGACCTCCGCGCTGGAGAGCTTGTAGGTGCCTAGAGCAGCTTCGCTTTGTTTCGGGGGGGCAATAGAAACCGGGGCATTGTTCTGTGTGTGTTGTATGCATGTGGCATATAGTGTCTATATGTATATCACAATATGTATATATATATATATATGGTACCCCCCCCCCCCCAAACCTAGGTTTTGTGTGGGGGGGGAGGTCAGCACACTGGTAAATTCTGCATAACAAATTGAAAAAACCTTTGCACAAATTCATGTTGTTGTCCCATTTATGCAGTGAGCACACAACTCCAGAAACATGCATCTTAGCAGCACCAAATGCATGTTTCTGTAGAAACTAGAGCAAAAACCCTGGAAAATGACGATTTTCCTATTTTGGTAGTAAAAGTGAACAAATACAAAGGAACAGAAACCAAGCAAAGTAAAACAATAAAACAGTAAACAAGTAAACAAAAAGTAGAATATCTGGACCCATGAAAATAAAAATCAAAAGTAAAAATGTAAAGCGTAAAAAAGAAAAAAGTAACATATCTGGACTCATGAAAAGTACGAAAAAGTAAAACCGCCAAAAGTGAAAACGACTAGAGTTTTTTTACGTTTATTGCGAAAAGGTAAAAAGACTAGGGTTTTTTTACTTTTATTGGGAAAAAGTAAAAAAGACTGGGCTTTTTACTTTCTATTGGGAAAAATAAAAGATGTGGGTTTGTTACTTTTTCCCAACAAAAGTAAAAATCCCTAGTATTTTTTCTTTTGGTGGTTTTAATTTTTTACTTTTCATGAGTCCAGATATTTTACTTTTTTGCTTTTTTACTTTATATTTTTCCCGAACGCGTAGCAGAATGGTTTCCGTTTAGAGGTCGGGGGTCTGGGGGTTAGGACGTGACCTGGAGTCGTTGAATTTACGTCCCCAAGCGTTCGTATGTGTTCGCGAGTGTCGCGCTCGCAGCTCCAGTGGGGAAAGCGAAAAACGTGCCATTTAGATGACTTGAAGCGTGTCATTTTTCGTGCCCCTGTGCGGGAATCGTAGCCTCTCAAGCTCGACGTGTCGTTTCGCTGCGCAGGCGCAGCGTTTTGGAAGGCTGCATGTTCCCGTTGCCGCGCCAGTGGGATTTGCTTTGAGGTGTCCTACTTGGCAGGCGCGTGATAGTGTTTGCGCCAGCGCCGTTTTCGTTGGCCCCGTCGTACAATCGGCTCGTTTTGGCGGCTTGAAACATGTCAAAATTGGTCGAAATCATTCTGGCGCTACAGTCCCGCGCTGGCTTTCTGCATGCGATGCACGAGTGTCAAATTCTGACTTCGTGGCAGGCGCAGCTTTTTGAGCCTTTTGCATGTCGCTGTAACGCGATTTTTCGTGACAGGTGCAGCACTTTAGAGCTTTTCGTGCAGATTTCGCGGCAGGCGCAGCACTTTAGAGCTTTTCACGCAGATTTCGTGGCGGGCGCCGCACTTTCCAGCTTGCGTGCAGATTTCGTGGCAGGCGCAGCACTTTCGTTGGGTCGAGCCGCTCTCGCTGTGGCGCGGCGCATTTTCAGCACGCAAAGTGACCCCTCTGCGTGCTTTGGGTGGGTCAAATCGCGCGCAAAGTGAACCCTCTGCGCGCTTTGGGTTCTCGCTGTGGCGCGGCTCACATTTTGAGATTGCAAAGTGACCCTCTCGCACTTTGGGCGGGTCGGGTCGCTCTCGCCATGATCGCAAAGCGAACCCTCTGCGCACCCGGGCTGTGGCGCGGTGCACATGTTGAGATCGCACAGTGAACCGTCTGCGTGCTTTGGGTGGGATGAATCGCTTTCGCTGGGCATTTTGAGATCGCGAAGTCGTGACGAAACACGTCAGGGTGTGACACGAAACGCGGGTAGGGTCGTGGCTAGAGACATGAGACAGACCACGAAAGGCAGGACGGGAGATGTGACGGAGTTGTGACGCGAGGCGCGTCGAGAAACATGATGAGAGATGTGTTGGAAGTGATGACGAGAGACGGGAGCAGAGTTGTTACGACAGACGTCGCAAAGCACGTGACCAAAGACGTGACAACAGACGTGACCAGAGGTGTGAGGATGGATGCGAGAAGAGGAGAGCCGTGACGAGAGACGTGACGAGAGATGCGACAAGATCCGTGACGAGGATCGTGACGCGAGAGGTTACCAGAGACGGGATGGCAAATACGAGAAGAGACGTTTGAGAAGAGACGTGGCGAGGGTCGAGACGTCTTTCTTCCTCTTTTGGCCGTGTCTTGCTGGCTTGTGGGCCCGGGTGTGACCCCGAACTAGTTCCCTTCTTTCTCTTTGGCTGTCACTGCCCCCCCGTCGCGCTGGCCGTCTTGGGTGTTTACTGCCGGTGTGAGGCAGCGGGCCCCTGTGAGTGTGACTCCGCAGGCTTCCGTCTTCTTGCGTGTGTAGCCGGTGTGATCTGGCTGCCCCCGTACGTCATCCTGCCCGCAGGACTCATGGACCTGTGCGCGGAAGGTGCTTTGCTGGAGGGCAGCGATGCGTCGAGCGTTGCGTCTGCCAGCGAGGTGGACCGCTTGGACCTCCAAGTTGGCGCAATGGAACAGCTCCCTCGCTTCTCTGGCACGTGTCTGGGTGACTGCGTGTCTTGGAAGGGGTCAGCCACCTTGCTTTTTGTGTCGTTGCAGTCCGGCGGGTCTGGATGCGATCGGTGTGACTGGGGCAGGCATCTCCCGACGTTATGAAGGGGTTCCTTTCCTATTCTGTTGTTTGTTTTTGTTCTTCTTCGCCTGGTTGGTTGACATTCATTTGGGGAAGAGTTTTCTTTCTTTCCCCCCAGTTTGTGGTTTAGAGGGAAAAACGATTTCACTGGACATATTTGTCTCGTTTTTCCTGCTGGGGACGAAAAGAATGGAGGTAGGTCTCAAGACCGAGGTTGACATTCTGGACAAGATGCAGGATCCCCCGCAGCCCAGAATCGCTTCCGTGGAGTGGTCTATCAAACATACTGTGGAGTGTTGCGGCATCCATTTCGCACCACCTGAGAAACCCGAAAATCAGTCGATTCCCTTGTACAACCCAACCAACAATGGTTTCCTAAAGTTTCCTATAGTTTGAAAGTGGTGCGAAATGGATTTCGCAACCATCCACAGTATCTACCAGCAACATTTGGATTGGAGGGCGGCCTACAGAGAAGTAAACTTCTCTGCGGTCCGAGCAGTCCCTCCACTGTCGGGTCAAGGGCACTGCTCCGCAAACGTCATAGCAGGCCTCACCGCCAGCTTCTGGGCGCCCATGTGGCCAAGTTGCGCGATAGCTTATTGATCTCCCAAACCGGAAATGTGGTTGGAATCAGATCATCTATATTGTCTGTTTCTACTGGTTGAGCGGGGAATCAGAGGGGGTGGAGCTAGAGGAGCTCGAGCTACTTGTGTCAGAGTCGCTGCTGCCTTCGGCAGCATCAACTTGCACCATGGCGTTGCCTTTGCTGCTTCTGCCGGACAGATGCAAGCTGCCGCTCGTACTTTGCCAGCTTTCTGTCCAGCGTGGTCGGTTTCGGAGCAGCTTCTGCATCTTCATTTTGATGTGATTCCAGGGCTGCCATGCGCGCAAGCAACGCATTGCGATCGCCTTCCTTTGCCATCTCGGGTTTGCATAGTATCCACGCCGCCAGCTGCGCTCTGTCTTTGGAATGGCCACTCTTGTCACAACCAAGTCGAAGGCAGCGTCGGCTTTGCGTGGCAAAAGCAGTTCTGCCACTGCAAATATCGACTTCGAGGACCGCCAGTGTAGCCTACCTGCACACAATATGTCTTGCTTAGTCCTTATTTGCAGACTCGTGTCAGCCTTGAAGTAGGTAGCCGGCTTCCCCTTGCTGTCCCAGAGCTGCACCACATATCGCGTGCCACCGCGTGAAGGGGGATTGCTTTGCATGTCCCCTGCGCGCCATGCTTCAAGGTGCCTAAAAGGTTGTCCACTGTTTTCAAGCAGCAATCCTTTTTCATTGTTGCTGACTTCACCCAGCGGTTGCAAACTCCGAGAAGAGCATCAACTTGCCCCTTACCATGTTTTTCGCAGTGGTAGCTGACTGTGCGGTAAGGCGGTCCACAGTCAAACCACATGTAAATGCTTTTGTATTTTGATAGTGGGCCCAAAGCACGCTTCATCTCGTCCATCTGCTCGCAGCACGCTAAACATGTGTGGTCGATGATTTGTGACAGAAACACCATGCCTATCCTTTCAGGTTCTTGGCTGCGACGACCAACATAGGCAACGGCTCCTAGGCATGAAATCTCGCATCTGCTTTGAGCCCAGTACATGTCATTTGTGGAAACACTGGCAAGCGGGAGCGTCCAATTGCCCTTCCAGTCTACCCATAATAGCAATTCGTGTTCTTGCAGGGAAGTGCATTCTCGCCTGCATTCTTCAGACTGTCTTTTTGCAGATTCTTTGTGAAACTCATGCGCTCTGGCAACCTTCTCCAACCATTTCAGTTCGCCCCCGAACTTGGCCTCTAACAGATGCAAATTGAAAATGAGGGAGCACTGCTTTGTGGCTTGCGTTTCTTGTCTGTGATCTTTGCAATGCGTGTTGAGATACAGCAAGTACTTACGAAGCAAGCCAGAGACGCAGATGGTTGCCACTCTCCTTGCGAATGTTGGAAATATGGCGCATACTCGCGCGTCAGGCGCTCCCGCATCTTGTCGATGAACACCTTGATCTTCCTGGGCCGGGGCGCGCAAACTTCCGACACAAAACCTTCGCCAGGGTTTGGATTTCACAAGGAACCCATTGTCAGTTCGGGTATGGGGGGGGGCGCCTCAAAAGCAACAAGCACATCTTGAAGTCTCTGATAGGAACTCCGGATCCTTTTTTGTCTGGCGCAAAATCATATCTGCAGTCAAGGCTCTTCATAACAACAGTTGAAAGTTTCGCAGTGGTCACAATAGTTAGATAAGCTGCCGCCAAGCTTGATGTGCGGACACTGATCCCGAAGAATTAGCAAAAAGGTGCTGTAAGAAACTGCTTTGAGCAAGGCCTCGGTCTGCCGGTAAACTGAATGTGGAAAGCTTGTCCAGAGCAGCAGAAACACTGGATGGGCTGCCGTTTCACCGGGCAACTTCGCCATCATGAACTTGGCACTTTCCTGCGAGTTTGCTTCTGCCGCCAACCTGACTAGCTGCTGGCACTCTGGATCTGCACGTTTGCTCCGGCGCCCCCGCATCGCTAGGGCTGTTTTGCTGCCAGCCTTGGCTGCTTTCCACGTTTGCCGGGACAGCGCGACTCCTTCCTTTGCCGCTTTGCGTCGGTTACGGAAGCCAGCCTGCAACGCAGCCTCTGCCATGGCTGTTCTGCAATCCCCATGCTTCACAAAACTTGCGTGCCCGCAAAATGCGCGCAGCGTGGCTGACAAGGCACTGCATTTGCAATTCACTTGCGAGCGAGCTCTTGGAGGACCAGAAGGTGATCCTCCACACGGACGCCGCGAAGTCCTACAAAACAAAGATTCGCGGGGTGTGGTTCATTGCAAGAAGCGGGTGAAGAAACGTCAAGATCGTGAAGCATAAGGACCCCAAGACAGGGAAGGTCAAGGCAGGGACGCAGGTGATCGATCGTGCATGGAGGTTCTTAGAGGATCGCATTAATAATCCTAACCAGCATGCTGCCGTGGGGACTAAGGTCCTGAGGTCCACGATTCGGTCTGCCCAATATGAGTATTGGCTGAGGAATCAAGACCTGTGGCTGGCGTCTGGTGATTTGTGCGCATAGCCAAGTGAGTTGCGCAAGATGGCAGAAAACAAATACCTGTGGTGCCTCCATGTTGTAAGTCATCTATCAGGGCACTGTCTGTCTTCACTTCCGTTCTACCTCATCTGTTCAATCAACTAAAATGACACTTCCTCAATCCACTCTGGCACAAATCCATTTGAAGAGTGATGAAACCAGATGGCAGAAAACAAAGACCTGTGGTGCCTCCATGTTGTAAGTCATCTATCAGGGCACTGTCTGTGTTCACTTCTGTTCAGCCGGGGCTGTTCAATCAACTAAAATGACACTTCCTCAATCCACTCTGGCACAAATCCATTTGAAGAGTGACGAAACCAACCTGGCCCGCTATCAGAATGAACCTTGTGTGGCAACCCTTGCTGGCACAAATCCACTTGAAGAGTGATGAAACCTAGGTTTTTTTGGGGATAGCATATATATATATATATACACACCAGTATATAATACATACATATCTACATATTAACCACATTTTAAATATACATGTATATATACATATATATATATATGTATATTAGTGTATATATATATATATATATGTTAGAATACATACATATATATATATATATTAATATATATATATATATATTATTATTATTAGCTTCAGCTCTCAGTACCAGCAGACTTGCTTCTAATCGCCAGCTGAGGCGACGGCCGAATCCCAGCACAGGCCTCAGATGTGCCAGCCGACGACAGGTGAAACATTGGCAAACACATACATGGAACGGGACAAAAACACATACTACTGTGCTGGGCTGCCCTCAGATCCCTCGCTTCTTAGGTGCTGCGAAATGGATTTCGTCCATCCACAGTGCCATTTCGACGGCTGTGGCTTCATCCTCAGTGTACCAGTCATTAAGGGTTTGGAATTCCCCAGTTTTGTTGGACCAACCCGGAAAATCAAAAAACATGTCCATCTGGTACTCACAGGGTCCCTTAAGGAACCCGTCAGTCAGGTTCCAGGTGGTCTCCGGAACCCGGTACAAAACGGGCTCCATCTTACCAGGTGCACACGGGCTGAAGCCACGCTTTCAACATGGGGTGTGCCTTGCAAACAATTTGTAAATGATTGTTTTTTGAAACAAATTGCAACACCTGAATTAGGGGCAAATGTTGTTTATGGGGAAGCGGTGGGGGGGTGGTTGCAATTTCCCAAAGGACATATTGCGCAACCCAAGAAATTATCATGGTTGCCCTACTCCCAAATGCCATGTCTACAGGCGGCGACAAAAAAGGGACGGATTCTGTCAACAGGGCGTTAATAGATCGACCCAGCAATGCTTTCGGCAACTCAATGTTTTCAACATGGCATTTGCCACTAGTTTGGGGCACGAAGCTGACCTCGGCATGATCCGCTCACATGCACAGCTTAGAACGTAAAACGATGCCCCCTCCCCCCATTTGTCCGCACCATAGATTTGTGGCAGATCTGGCAGCGCATTTGCCACTCCGAATCTGAACATTTGCGGTTTAGGCACGTCCATTTGACATTCAAAATCAGTCAAGGCCACTAGTGCAAATAGGGCTTAACTCTTGTCTTCGCTCCCTTGCCCCTGAGATGAGACCTCCTTGCTGGTGCACTTCTTCTTTGGCGGGTTTGAACAGCTAGCCGCTAGCTATCTCCAGTCTTCACCCGGCCCATGAATTCCGTCCTTCGCGGTCTGCATCAGAAGCATCGATGCCAAATGCAAAGTAATGTCCCCTGGCCCAACTACAGCAATTTCTGACTCGCCACTCGGGCAGTAGTCCAGATACCGGGAAACCGAGCCGTCAAGATCAGGGGATGGAGGAACATGCTTTTGAAGGAACGACCTCGCCGTTTGGGAGCGACTCGATTCAATCCGTCCAATCGCCAGGATTTGTCATCGGACGGCCAATGCTCTGGGCTTAAGCTCGAAGCTCGTGGCTTCTTTGTGTTCTCGCTTTCCGAGTGGATTGCCCAAACAAGTACCAACTATTTGGCCATGGGTCAAAAGCCCGTACCCCCAGTCAACATCCCAATCCCAATTAAAATAGACTAAAATGGGTTGTGCACCTACCCCAAAATGGTACCATTGGTTTTGACCCACAGCCATTTGTTTACAACTAAAATGGTGTTCCCAAAACGTGACTAAAGTCCAAGAACTCAGGAAGAGTGTCAGGCCCGAGGTTTCAGGATCGAGGGGCATCACAACGCCATTGGACAGCCGCACCCCACTGTCCAGCGATGTCGCGCTGCCCGGGAGCTTCACCTAGTTGAATTTGTGATGCGCTTAGAAGGGGTTTGGATGACGTCGTTTTGATTTTTCTTTGGGGGGGGGAAACCAAGGTCCCTCCAAAAATTAATCTGACAGGTTGATGGTTGATTAATCGGGATCCTGAGGCGGGAAACGCAAAAAACACATTGGAAGGTACATGAGCACGTCCCAAACAATTTGACTCAAGGGTGTATCACAATCCCTCGCACGAGATCAGGCAAGTGTACTGATCTCACCTGACCAAACGCAGCCATAATCATGTTGCTTCAAAGGGTCCGCTCGCTTGAAGATATCCCAGAAGTGCGACGGCAGGGATCTGTGGTTGATCACCAAATTATCCCTTGGGCCCAGTGAAAGCTCAACGCAAGGGTCCAAGCCGCTTGAAGGAAACGTAGCAAAAACCAGCAACGTCTTCAGGATCAAGCAACTCACTGCAAAAAACTACTCACACGTCACACTTCCTCAAAAAGTACACAGCAAGTGGCGGTGAATTTCGCGATTCCCGCATGTGTGTATGCAACGCATACTACGACAAAACGGTCAATGCACCTGTGAGTGATGGCTTGTCCCACCCTTTGTGTGACCACCCTTTGTGTACCCTTTTAGGGGTTCTCATCTTGATCTCGGATTAATCAACTCAGGGGGTGACCGCCGCAAAAGTGAAGGGTTCTTACCAAAAGGGGACACCCTCCTATTAACAGGGATTCTACTTAGATCCAGGGTTCCCACCAAGCAGAATGAATAACTGGTGCCTCTGAACTGGGTAAGCGCCAACTGTCAACTCGCCGGGTTCCTTGCCACGGATCTCAGCCCGTCAAAGGTCGGGAACCGGCGACCCCTATATCGTTTTTGGGGCACCCCCAGAATGGCTGGGTCTCCTTTTGGCTTCCCATTCAAACCCAACCAAAGGGCTAGCAACTCACAAGACGAGCCATGGCAACAACTCCGCAGGCCCCGGCTCCAGTAGAAAAATGCCTCGCCTGAGACCTCCGTAGGACGTGAGGCAGTGAAGCATGTTGGGAACGCAGGCGTTCCCAACGCCCGGATGGTCTAGCAACCAAGTCCCAAATTGATCTGGTCATCTTGACCAAAGAACACCGGCACCGAGCCGCATAGGAAAGACCGGCCATAACTACAAAAAGCAGAGGCAAGGAGCACACACCAACCTCATGAAAGGCAGCCCAGAGAGGATCAAACCCCACTTGACCAGATCCAGCACTGCTTCAAAAGGGTTTTTTTGGTTGGCAGGTTCCAAAGCAAAACAACAAATTCAGCCACAGTCTGCTAACTTTGAAGCTGTACCGTTTTTCCCTGTCCGTGGTTTTCCTTGATCGCCCCGGTCACGGTCAGGCCACGGCAGTCAAGTTTTTGCTGATCATCACCTGAAGGCGTTGACATCACGGTTCGTCCTCTTTTCAGTTGCTACCCCTGTTTTGTGGTGATACTGTGGATGGACGGAATCCTGCACCACTTGGAAACCATGGGAAACCATGGTTGGTTGGTATTTACAGGGGAATCAACATTCCAGGGTTTCTTAGCTGGTGCAGGATTTCGTTTATCCACAGTATGTTAAAGGCAAACCAGAAGGAAACCGAATCATTTTGGGGGGTCCCTCCCAAAAAGAAGACACACCCGTAGCCCAAACTCACTGATAGTTAGTCTCACAACTACGATACATCTCTCATTTAAGCTATGGACAACGGCCCTCGGCTTCCAGCCTGGTTCAAGCACAGCCCAAGTTCCGCAGTGTGTGACTATCATCCACTTAATGAAACGGTTTCCACATTTCCATATCACGCGCGTGAACTGAATGTAATCAACTTCTAAAGGGCAATGTCACATTCTCAACTAGCGATTGTTCAGCTTATCAACTACTTGGTATACGCTTTGCAAAGAAGGCAACTTGCTTGGTAACGGCAACACCCGCATCATTACCACAAGTGAACAAGCACCAGAGTGGTCCATCAGCAACAGTATGTTGATGGCAGCCATGTCAATACAAGGCCGTTTAGAAAGGTAATGACAGTTGACACATGCCTCCCTTTCCGCACACGCACGGGAGTGGATGCTGTCACGCCATTATCATATAGATTGTTGCAATGCTTGCGGGAAAACACATTGTTGATGTGATAAAGTCCAAAGATATGCTAGAAAGGCACGGGATATGATCACTTCATATTACCTTCGGAGCCCTCAAAATTATGTACAGCATACACGACGATGCCGCTTTCTTGTATCGGTGTCGCACAAAACATTGAGCGTGGAGCCCATGTTCACTCGTGGTGCCAACTCTTAAAACTCAGGTGGCCAAATTCTTCAAACTGGCGTCCGGGGCTGTCAGTGTGAATTCATTTGCTGGAAGGCCAACTTGCTTAACCAACTTAAGTACCAGTTCAAGCAAAGGCCGAAAGCCACAAATTCGGGGCTCCCAGAAAATTGAGGCATCACATGCGACGTTTCTGGCGAATCCAAACCATCAATATCCGTGTGAATTGTGAAAATTCACGTTTAAGATATGGGACAAGGGCATGAAAAAAGCCTTTCTGTGTGACTGTGTCCTCCAGTAGAGAGGATAGAATAAGGGTACCTGTTTTTCTGTGGTCTATTGTAGGGGAACCCTCCCCCAAAAAAGAAACGGTAAAAGGGCACTGGGGGACCTAGAGATCCCATTCAAACCTTTGTGAGAGCTACAACTTCACCCCATTCGCATTGAGCCTCCTGGGGAAGAAGCTCCAATCGCTTGGCTTGCAGGTCATAGCGCAAGTCACCTCGGCCACATGTGGCGCCTGGGAAAAACGGTGAGCACCTTTCATTCTCAGGCAACATGAACCCAACCCCTTGTTTAGAAACCTTTAAACATGTTTCAAACACTATTTTAAACTCCCCCTCCCCCCCTCCCCCCTCACCCCCTCCCCCCCTCCCCTGTTGGGCTCCCTAATGAACTAGAACATGGCGCTTGAAACCAAGCGAGAAACAGCGTTTCTCGTGGCCTGGGCCCTCCGAAGCCGGTTTTTGCTTGTGCTGTTTGGGCCCACGGCTCCCAGGTGCAAACAGCAAGCGGCAGAAAACATGCACACCTGGAGGGTCTAGGTATGTGGCCCTTGCCAGTGAAAGGCAAAATATCGTCACGAATCCAATGCTTCAACTCCAAGAAATCCAGGCTGGTCGTGCATCCCAGTTTTACTGTAAACCAGAAACGTTCCCGGCAAAATTCATGGCAGACTTATCGATTGTACTTCCAACAGTGCAGCGATACCACGTTGCGATCATCTCCTCGAATACGTGACGACCGCAAATATCAAGGTCATCTTGTTGCCGCCACGTCACTTGGCTTGTACTTTTCTTTCTCGCCTTTGGCGTTTTTGAACCTGCCAGCGTGAACATGCTAGGCCGCAACTGTGCGATGCCTGGCAGAGAATGCTGGACTAGCAATGCCTTTGACGATTCCCATCATCAGCATGCGTACGGACAAATAATCTTGAACGCAAGTGTGTCTTTGCAATCAGTCAGGTGTGTACTTCTTTGACGTCCATTAATCCAGTGTTGCTTCTAGCATTTCAACTTGATATATGTACGTAATTCATCTCGGGTGTTTCTTGCACGCTTCAGCTTCAATTGCCACGTAAAGTTGCGAAAGGACTTTGCAATGTACAGGCCGTCAATAGTGAATTCTGAACCTTGGACGCAAAGCAACCAAAACATGAAGATGATAAACCACCAATTTGAAGGCAGCACAACGCATATAAAAAAGCAAAAAAAAAAAAAAAAAAACAAGAAACGAGAGCCGCACATAGAACAGGGGGGCGCCAAACTACACCATGATCTTCAAAGTATACAACATGTGCAATATCGACCCCTGAATAACCAAGCTATTCATCAAGGGGGTCCCCATCTGGAAGAGAGCAATCCCCACTAAAAAGGGGACCCCGTTCTAGTAACAGGTCGGGGGGGCTGATGACTCAAACCCGAAAATCCCTGCGCGACGCCGGGGCCGAGCTGCTGCAGTTCCAAGCACTGACGCACCGTCAGGCCATCGCATTGGTCCTCGGATGTTTCTTAAAGGTCTGGGTGGGCCTTGCCGCAATGGCAACCCGAGCTTTCGCCTGCCAAATCATTTGTTTGGTTCCAGTGGAAGTAGGGACTTGAAAGATTCTCTTCCTCAAGAGGCGGCTTGTCCACATGATTTGTTGGGAACAAGGATGAGACAGGCGAGTTGCAAGAAGACCCAAAAGCTTAGAATCCAACTAAGGGGCATGAACCAACCGCCAGAAACCCCATTCAATTGAGCCAGTGAAAGAGTGGCAAGGTGATGATAGGGTGCTAGCAACTGTCACGACGACGGGTGTCACGTGGATTTCGGCTCTTACGACGAGGATGGCGATGGTACTTATGGCAATAGTGGTAACGGAAACGCAAAGTATTGCAGCTATGTGTTTAGAGGCTACCAGAATGGAGTTGACACCTCCATGTTCCTAAGCCAAGCCGCCATTCTCACGCACGATTGCAGCCAGTGAACCTTTGAAGCATTCAAAAACCTTGAGTCAAAGGCTAGGGCTTCCGGCGCAGCGCTTGTTGTGGAAGGCTGTGTTGGATTCTACCTCAGCTATGGCGGCACATGTTTCTCACAATGGTGGACCCCCATGACTGTATTGTGACCATCAGCTTTAACACACGGCAGCCTCGCAGAACCGATCTGGATTCGGAAGCAACTGATTAAATCTGAACAAGGCCAGAATACCTTTGCAGGCCATGGCAGACCTATCACATACACAGCCAGCTGAACACAGCTATCCTCATTCTGATTCTGCAGCTCACTCGAAATTGCAATCCTTTCTCGACGACTAGATGCGTGCTTAGCTTTAGGGCTGGCTGAACGAAAATGGTTCATGCCAGAACCTTGGCCAAAGTTAATTGTTCTCCCCGACTATCACTAGCACGTCTCTGTGATGGATCTCTATGATGGACCACGCAGCAAGCCCTAGTTCGTCAAAGTACCGTGTGTTCCAGCCTCTGAAAGGGTGGACAAATCGGCCAGACCGCTGCAGGTAACCACGTCGGCCAACCAGAATGCGTTCATCCGGGCTAGACCCTGAAGCAAGGAGAAAGCCATCAGCGAACACAATCAAGCCAGAAGGAAGCCATGGGCAGCAAACCAAAACTCACCCACCACGCAAGAGCCAAAACTTCTACCAGGCCCTGTGGCAGAAACTTCCCAGTAGAGGCACCGCAAAACCCAGAGAGGTGGAGAACAAAGGCCAGCTCCGGGGAATGGGCGGGCAGAGGCCGCAAACGAGAGCCTGCAGGAGCAAACGCTCCTGGTTCGAAGCGGGGCTGAGGCGAGGACCGAATTCGACCCATGCAAGACGGGCTGCCGAGGGCCTGGTGCTTTGTTCAGACGCCGAGCGACCCAAGGCGAGGGAAAAACCAGTGGCACCGCCATCCCGCACTGCATGAAGCATAGGATCGAGGCGTCAACGACGGGCCAGCGACAGGCAAGGCCGCAGGGTTCGGGCAAGGCGGCAAGACGGAGCCCGGCCGCGAGACGGGTTCCACGAGGAGAAAGAAAGAAGCCGCCAAAGCGAGCTGCAATGAATGACTCCTGGACCTGGGCTGCCCTCAGATGCTCCGCTGAAAGTGACTAACTTTTCGTGGGTCAAATGGAAACCACACTCAAGGGCCATGAGGCCACGGCCATGAGGCCACGAAAGGCCCAGAAGAACAAGCAAGAGCGGAGCGGGACCGGCGCGAGGGGACCAGGGCTTGGTGGACGCCCGCCAAACATATGGTCGCAGTGCTCAAAGGCGCCTCGAACAACGGCTCGAAGGGTTGTTCGGGGTTTCCATGTTTGAACCACCCAAAAACGGCATGGTGTAAAAATCGGAAACCCTTAAAGGGGTTGGCCAACCTGTCTGGGAAGCGTGAAACTTCTCCTACCACCAACTCATCCTACCCACCAACTAACATGGAATCTGACCATGGCTCCTGGAAGACCATTTTCCTTTACAAGGAACCCTCTAGGTTCCAACTGGAAAATATTTCTCTCGGCCCAAAAAACCTCAAATCCCTCGGACCCACCGGACAAACGTGGACCGAGGGGCGTCTGTGCGCTTGACCTTGGCGTCCATGGGCAAGGCAAGGGACTCCTTCGTGGCGAAGGCGACGCCTCGAGCCGCGAGGCGTCAAATTGGCTGCTTCGCCCCCTGGGAAATGAGACGATATCTCGGTGGACGTTGGAAGGGGAGCAAAAAAACAATTAAGGATTTTAGCAGTTAAGTGGTTGGATTTCTTCCACTCAACCACAATAAGCCAAAATGTAAAACGTTTCCCAACACCAACAGTGGAACATAAGACATGTTCATTTCAGCAAATGGGAGGACATTGGAGAATGAGGGTTTGACCACTGTTTGACCTTCCTGCTTGGGTTCTTTTGTCGGAAAAGCAGGGTTCGTCCCCACCCCGTTTCTCCTCTCCCAAATGGACCAACTGCTGATATGTTGTTCACGGAATCTTACGGATTCGGTGGGACAACACGGGCCCAGTGAGAACGACAAACAGGTCGTTCTGAATCAAACCATGACTGGGCAGTGCTCAGATTCGACCCTCTAAAAGCTTAACTTATTTTGTGTGGGTCAAATGGACAAAACACCACAAAGCTCAAAAGCTAAGGGGATGGATGGGAGCCACCAAGATGAGAGCTTCAGGCGAAACCTATTGAACCAAAGAAATAAAGCTTGGCTGGTCACTTGTTGACACTTCCTGTAACTCACCAAGTGTGCTTGTTGCCCCTCATGCTCCTCCTGGTCCTTTAAGGCTAGGTACATATTTGAGTATATGATTCATCGCCTCTCTGTGGATACGATTTCCACAACCAGTCAAGGGTTCCTTTTCGATGCCAACAAGAGAACCTGTGCATTTCGTGGCTGAAAGTGCTGAAAGAGTGCTAAAGCAGTGCAGCAATCAGCAATTAGTGGAATCCACAGTGCGGGTACCTAAATTGATGCCAGCTGTGGCCCGCTCTAAAGCCAACACCAAGGGATTCTGCACCAACCCTACGCGGACGTGCTAATCCGGTTGAGCAGCTGTTCCCTTCACCGGCCTGTGAATTCTTCACTTGCAATCCCCCAACAGTGCTTAAACACCCCCTCTCTCAAATCACCAAACCAAGTTCCTTCTCTCAAATCCTACCTTTTTCACAACCCGAAAACTCTCCCCCCAGGTCCTCCAGTAGAGAGGTTAGAATAAGCTAAGGGTACCACCTTTTTTCTGTAGTCTATTTTAGGGGAACCCTCCCCAAAAAGACGCGGCCAAAGGGCACTGGGGGACCTAGCCCCTCTCTCCACCCATCGATCCAAGGCGCCGCTGCCAATTCGCTTGGCCTTCTTCGCACTGGCCGAAGCCGCCGAAGCCGCGAATGAGGCGGGGCGCTTCATGGCCGGCATGCTGCGCGGCTTTTTTTGCTTTTGGTTGTGAGTCGAGGAAGGACGGTGACGCATTTCGCGGCTGTTGCTTTTGTGAGTCGAGAAAGGAAAGGGTGATGCATTGTGCGCGGCTTTTTTTTGATGTGAGCGGAGTGCCGTTTCTGCGAACAGCCAACTACATGTCAGACTGGTTGTTTTGCTTGTACAGGTAACAAGGAATCGTATCTTAATTTTACCCTTGAGTGAGCTGACACATGCCGTTTTCTACTCGTTTCAGACTAAGCGCCGCCTCCACGGTGTTCGGCCTGAGTTCCGTGCACAGGCCGATCACTTTTATCGCCTTGGCCCTGTTCAGTGGGAACATGGGACTCCTCTACGTAAACAATAACTTGAGGGAAACGAGCACAACTAGCTAGACATGCGACTTGAATCAACTGAGGCACACGTTCTATTCCCCTGGACATATTTCCTTCCATTTTTCCGGGAATGGATCTCACTACTGGACATAACTTTCTCCATTTTCTCGGGTGAATCGAGAGTTCGAGAAGTCTACTGGACCAGCTAACCCAACAAATGAACCCAAAGACTCCGCACATTTTTCGGGACATTTGTCCCAGAGATTGCCTTGAGACCTGGGCTTCTCTATCGCGCACGAATCAATTGCAGGCGGCCGAATCCAATGAATCCTAGCAAAGTTCTCACACAAAACGTCCGGATTGCCAGCTTCTATGAGACTTGGAGGGAAAGGACCAGATGCGCACAATCAACCAAACACAAAAGAAGTAACCAGAACATGCAAGAGCTTCCTTGTGCTCCAGTTTGATTGGCAACAGGCTCTAACGCATCCTGCCAGTGTTGAAGTCTATCACCGCAGTGTCATTTCTACATCCGGAAACCCGTGCAAAGTGCAACTCACCCATACTTTGATGGATGCGTGTATGGGCGGCATCACCAAAAAAATCAAACATGGGACTGTTTCGCAAAAGCCCAAGGTCTAGCGATACTTTATAAGGAACTGCAAGGGACAAAGCTCATCAATCAAACTCCACCCTGAAGCCTGGAAACGGGCATTTGCCTTGAGTCACTGAGAATCTCAGCAGGGACATCATACGCAGTTGATTCTGTCGCAAAAACAAATCTTGATGTCCAGGGTTCAGTAGCAAATTCCAAACAGAGCCCTGAAAACACGCTGTTTGCCTCAAAATATGGGGATCCCAAACATAGTGGTTTTCCTTTTGGTGTCCGGCCTATGCTGCTATGCAAAAGACAGCCCCCCCCACATTGTAAAAAGTATATCAAGCTCAGAGTGGTTTCTGACGTCAACCTCGGCACTTGTGAGAAACCCGCAGCCGTAGCCTATCTCGGTTTGCAAATGATTGCACACCGCAAAGCTGATGCTCCGGTGGCAAGCTTTGCTCTCCCAGGGGGGCTGGCTTCAGCAAACTTCGGATGGGTCAGCAAACGCAAGTGAGTCATTGCTGGCCGAATGAAACGTCAATGTCTCGTGAATGCTTCTTTGCTTTATCCTTCGTCGCGCATTGATTTGCCTCCACAACAAAATTGCTAGCCAGCAAACATGTATCCTCTTATGGTTGGTTTCAACTTGCAATTTGCTGGTTTGATAACAGCAACACCACGGCCAAGGGAACCACCACCACCACCACAATCGCACAGCAGCAGCAGCAACAGCTGAAACAAAAGGTTTGTTGCGCAACCCAATCTAGCTTCCAATTTGGGCATGGGTCAAAAGCCCGGTTACCCCCAGTGAACATCCCAATCCCCACCAAAATAGTTTCTAAAATGGGTGGTGAATTCACCTACCCCAAAATGGTACCATTGGTTTTGACAACCACAGCCATTTAGACCATGAATAGCTCCTGCGATGGCATGGCTTCTATTCGAGGGAGAGAGACCGGAAGCATCAGCGCCCCTTCGAGTCCAGCCCGTCGAGGGCTGGCCACCAGCCAATGTGCAGCTACGTTGCATGACCATCCACACGCAAAACGCCTGAAATGGAAAACCAACGCCTGAGATGCAACTGTGATGACTCAAGCAGTTGGGGCTTTAGCTGCGTCTGACTCATATATGTTTGCACATGTTGACACAGCAAACATGTCGCAATGATTGTGCAGCCGCATTGCATGAACTGCACACAGTTGACCAGGCCAACTTGGCCAACTTGCTGGACATTTGAACTGTGAATGGAGGACACGGCCACCCCTTGAAACAAAGCATGCCACTGGCGCAGGCTATGTATTGCCTACGCCACAAGGTTGACTTACTGCCATGCATTGTCAGTGTGCATCAAGGTATGCAGGACAATGTCATACTTTTAGCTGAAAGCAATTGACGTTCTGCATAGACTCCCTCTCTCTCTCTCTCTGTCTCTGTCTCTGTCTCTGTCTCTGTCTCTGTCGGCGTTTTCCACTGGGTGGCAACTGAAACGCGAGCCTTCACAAAAACTAGTGTTCAGTTTTTACAGGTTGGCCGGTTGGCCTGTCATCTATTGTGGCTAAACTGTAGGCGCATGCATGTACGTATGTATGAAAGCAATCATGTACACATGTATGCATGCATGCATACATGCATGTATGTATGCATGTATGTGTGTATGCATGCATGTATGTATGCATGCATGTATGCAGGCATGTATCTATGCATGTATGCATGCATGTATGTGGCTGGTTGTCGACATGTTGTTTCTTAAGTTGTTTGGAAATGATCCTTTCCATGCGGCCCGTATGATAGCGGGCTTCGGTGTCAATCTCATTGCGGCTACATTGCTTCTAAGAACACATGTGCAAATTGAGTTTCTTTTCAAGAATAGTGGCCTTGGGGATGGCGGAGTCTGCAGGCTGATGCGGCTTGGGGATGTTGCTCCAAGGGGGCATGGCCCATACAATGGGCCCACTGCTGGCGCGAGCGCTAGCGCGAAAACAACAAGTCTCTCAACCCAAACAAGCTAGCGACGCGCTGGCGCTGAGACAACACTGACAAGGGGATTTGCTGCAATCTCGTGCGGCCGGGATGGACCCGCCGTGACCCGCCGGCTCACCAAGATCCCGTGCATCGTGCGCCAGGTCAAGCACCTGCACGGCTTGCAGGCAAGCCGTTACCGACACCGCGGAAGGAACAGTGTATCGTCCAGATGGAGAAACGCCTGTTGAAAAGTCGGATTTTCGAACATGGCGCCTAGGACTTGAGTGAAAGCCTTCAATTTTTGGGGGAATTCAGTCTTCTAACAGTTTAGAACTTGTTTTCGGGCAGGGAAAACACATCCTCAGATTCTCAGTTCGTGTCCAAACCCAAGGGAAACGCGGAGCAAGGCGGAGCAAGCCGTTAGACAACCTGTCAACCAAAATTCTAGTGAAATGGCAACACAAGGTTGATGAAGGGCTGAAATATGGGTTTTCTAGAACACTGCTAAACAGTTGCGACTGATTTTCCTAGGTGCAGCGTTTGACCGCGCGTTGCGGTCTTCAACGACATTTCAATCAATCAGTGTCATTTTGGGCACAGAAAAAACTTTCCTGCCAAAACCTGGACTGGTCCTCAAGGTCTACGAATTTACAGATGTGGGTCTCTAGATGCAAGTAAGTCGTTTTACTTTGCTATATCACAAGAAACCAACCGACTCTTCTGCATGAATGCTTGATAGGTAATTGAGGAGCTTAATCAAGCAAACACAAATGGCGGTGGTCTCTACTACGCAGCAAAAAACAAGGGCCATCCTTTGGGGGAGCTCATGATGCAAAAAGGGTGTCTCGTTGCATGCTTGGAATCGCGGCAATTCTGTTGCATCCGCAGCACTCGTTGGTGGTTGTCTGGCCACCACTGCAACAAATCACAAAGTTCGGCTGTATTCAAGGCCTCAGCTCTATTGTGCGACATGACTTTGCCAATCGCCGGCCCTTCCAAGTACACTAGCACTTCCATGGCCATGGGTCAAAAGCCCGTACCCGCAGTGAACATCCCAATCCAACCACTAAAATAGACTAAGATGGGTGATGCACCTACCCCAAAAGACCCACAGCCCCATCAAGCCGTTGTAGGCTGTAGAAAAGGTGGACGCGACACATGAGGGCTCCACGAGGCATTGCTAGGCGCAACATCTATATGGGTATGGGTCAAAATCAAAACACCAGGGGACCACAGGTATTTAGTCTACTTCTCCACTTGCAAGGGTTCCATTGTGGATAGCTATTTTTGACCCACAGCCATATGGTCAACAAGCCTCCACAACATGAGCATGAGGCCCTGCTAAAATCTCACTAGTTGGCAAAAAGTTAAAGTCCTAACATCCAAGCGATGAATCAAAGGTTAAATGCTGCTCTCTTCGCATTGAATGCCATGGGAGAGTGGCCCGCGGATGTCGCTGAATCGTTCACTGTGGTCGGAGTCCCAGCTGCACGGCGACAAGAGGCCAAAACAATGGACGTCTTTCGGGGCTGACCTGTTTGGGGGGAACCCACAAAACAAAGGCTGGCCCCATGATTTGAACCCATGATCACAACCCCGTGGTGGGTTAAAGCGAAACAACGAAACAACCCTTCTCTCACTTTAAGATACGCCCAGCCGTCAAATGGCCCTAGAAAGTTGGAACTTTAGACCCAACGGGTGCTGGGGGGGAAAGACGAAACACCACGGCCGAAGGGTCGAGCCGAGCCTAGGCTTCAGGTGGAATGCCACATGGATGGCATACTCCAACTGGGTTTCCCGATGCCTCTTGGGATTTGGAGCACCAAGGAGCGAACCCCTGGCCCTATGACCCCAGGCCTATCAGTGCCTTACCATGGTTCGCAGAAACGTTCGCCTTGCTGGGTTGGGGGGCCAACTCGTTGTTTTCCCCCAGAAGCCAGGAGAAATGAACTGCAAGTGTGGAGCATGGGAAATGAAGAGGTCCAAAGATGTGGGCAAGTTTCGTGCGCAACGAGTCTTTTGATACCTTTTGATCGACCCTGCAGGTGTGCAAAATAAAGCCTGCCAAAACAGCTAGGTACCTCTACAACCAGTCGATGCATCTGACAGTTTGCGGTGGGCAAGCAATGTCACTTTGTATAGGGGCGTCTCTTCTCATAGTAACTTGTTCCAGGACTCAGATCATAACCTAGTGGTAGCAAACATTGCTTGTAAGTTGAAATGCTCACATAAACGAGAGCACCAATCTCTCAAATTTCGAGAGCCACATAGAATCCAGTTAAGTCACTACAACGATCACATTGAGAATATGAGCGCAGTTCCGAACCCGAAGATGGATCAATTTCTTCAAGCCATGTCCAAACCCTCGAAGCATACTCTAACAGCAATTCCGGCAACAGTGTTGGAATCACATTTCAAACCACACATGGAGCTTAAATCGAGCAGAGACAAGATGCTTATGCAGCCTGTGATGGCCAAAGGGTAGAGGAACTAACTACCACTATGACAAAAAAACAAAGGAGCCACTTTGTGCTTCGTAGTATAGAGGAGTCAAATAGCCCACAGAAAGCAATGGTCAGTCTGGACTTGGAAATTCACCAAACACCTTCTCAGCCTTGCTTCACAAAACTAACAAACAAAGAAGGTAAGAGAGTCGGTCCACGCAGAAACACTGAAACAATCGCTGAATATCTTGAAGATGTTCAATGGAAGCAGGGTGCACACCCTCCTGCAAGGGGACGCATTTCAGCGATCTTGCCAAAACTTGCTGGTGCTCAGTAGGGAATGTGGGACTGAACCCAGGGAATCCCGTAAAGGAAAACCACCAGTTGGATGGTTCATAAGGGTCATTCCATTTCTCATTCGCTGCCTATCGCAGCAGCAAGAAACTTACCTTGATGAGCTGGACCGGGATAAGCAGACACCGAACAACTCAGGAGCCCTGCTCTTGGTTGACGTTGGAAGGGGAGCCAAAACTTAAGTTTCAGCAGTTAAGTGGGGATTTCAACCACCAAAACAAAATAAACAAACATGTAAAATGGTTCCCAACAACAACCATGTGATGCCAGTGCCGAACTTTTCTCAAGTTACTCAACAGGATCAATAAATAGGCACTATTGTCGGAAAAGAATGAGTGGTGCAAAGCTGACACGTGCTTGGGCAGAACTGTCAAAGACGGGGACACGCAGAAACAGTCGAATGATGGACCTGCCAGTTTACTTAACATTGTCTATAAGTTGTATGCCATCATTGTCAGGAAGAGGCTTGCAAACCACATTGATGAGTTGTTTGCCGAAACACGGTATGGGTGACTCAGTTGTTCTGGCGCTGCTTGACCAGGAAAAGGCGCTTGAGACAGCGCATTCTCGCTTCTGGGAAACTCTTGGACGTTTCATCACTCAAGACACGATTTACAAAGTGCTTGCTGATACGTCTTCTAGCCCCACCTTTGTCAAAGACAAAGACTAAGCTCCCACAACCAAGTGCCACGGAGCCGGCATCCGTCAAAAATGTCCTTTGTCCCCCTGGCTGTTTATAGTCGTAGTAGCTGCTTTGCTTCAGGATGTTCACCTTAATGAACACCCCCTACTAATAAATCCCTGTTTATTAATATGGGGGTGTCCCTGGGTTTAGTGGGGATTGTTCACTGTTGGAGGGGAACACCCCCCTATTCATAAACCGGGGTTGATTAATAGGGGGTCAACATTAATACTGACAGGACTGCGATCAATAGTCGACTTGAGAGAATCAATTTCACGGAAGCTCTCTATGCGGACGACACACGGCTAGTCACCAAGTACACAAAAGGAATGAATAGACTATTGCACGCGATTGAAGGCATCAGCTTACTTGGGCGTTGACTCAACCAGGCTAAATGTTGTGTTCTCTCAATGCATGGAAACTACAATATCCGTTTTGCCGATACTTCCTAAGTCCCGCATATCAACGAAGTGACGTGCCTAGGAGGGACCCTTACTTACCAAAACAGTTTCAGTTTCAAATGAAGTTTCTTCGCCGAATTTTCGGCAGCAATGGGTACTTGGAGAAGTTTGGACATATTTTGGAAACATGCTGGCTGCAGGCCAAAAAATATGAATCAGCAGTGGACTCCAAATCGCTCTATAGCGCTGAAACAAGTCGAAATACCATGTGTGCAAATGTCGCGATGACTAGCATTGCATCTCAAAAGCCTCAGAAAGATGCTGCGCATGGAGATAACCTTTGTAAGCAGAGCAAGTACTAACGGCGAGGCTTTTAAAGCAGCAAATTTGGCCGGCAATTCGCTCTAAGTCATCTCCAAATAGACACATTGAAAGAATTCACTCCACTTTTTAGACCAAAGAAGGAAAGCGCCAGTCGGCCATATACGACCGGCAGGCAGGCTCCAACCCTATCAAATGGGCCCTGGCAAATGGGTAGGTACAACCCTTCGGTCCATTTGGAATGCTATTCGCACTAACCAAAACGAGTTCTCACATCACAGTCGGGGTACAAATTCTCCGAGGCAGGCACTAAGAAAATACCTACATCTCCCGCGGTCACTGGAATACAACTTGCTCGGGAGTGGGAGGCTCTGTGCGGCCTCTCTGTGTGTGTGTCGGTCGACTACTTGGACCGATCACACGGCTTTACAATTTCTGTTGAATACTTCAACCAATGTGCGAAAATAGTTGACGATCAAGGTATTGAACGTCAAGCCAACAACTGTTCAATTCGTGTTGAGCTTTGTATTGGACGAAACGTGTACCCGTTATAGTAGTTGGCTGGCCGAAGACATCTGCAAACTCCGTAACATTGTTGGATTGATATTTGCTGCTCTTTTCGTCAAAACGGATTGATGCCTTACTTGGATGTTTGCTTCGCTTCAACTGCTGCCGGCTTGCCTAAAAGAAACAGAGCGAGAGAGCGAGAAAGGGAGAAAGAGAGAGAGAGAGAGAGACAAAGACACAGAGACGGAAAGACCGAGAGGCGAAGAAACAAGGAGACAGAGAGATCAAGTCGCCAAGTGCACGTCACGCAGAGATAGCAACAAGGATGCAGCAACACAAACATGAGGTAGGTTTCAGACCGAAATCATAAGCTAAAGGAACTAGTTGGTAACGGTTGCGCTGGCCGCCTGGTACTGAACTCCTGTTCACCTGACACTGATCTCCCGCTTCTTGGGGGGGGCGGGGGGGCGGGGGGGGGGGGCAATACCGTTCGGGTTGAAGCATATGACTCCCCGGCATTCAGCATGTCGGCTGAGCCCAGCGGCCATAGCGTTGTCATTGAACTATGTGCTATTGTGCCGCCTTGCTGGACTTTCTTGCGCGAATCCTCGATTAGACGCAGTTTGGACCGCTGACCCACACTTCATTGACGGGCACATAGAAGTGTTGTCTGCGTCCGCGTGCGTAGACGACACCTTGGCCTTACCGGTGGCGTCACTGGCGCCGCTGCTGCGAGATCTGTGGACAGGCCACGCCCGGCAAAATCAAGGCTCTTTGCCCGCACTTTTCAAGTCAGTCATCAACGCAAGGAATTGACAAGGCACATAGATGATGTGACCACATCGCGAAAGTTGTCCAAAGTCTGCGGAACGCAGGCCATAGACCGTGAATGGCTTGCCCTGAAGACATGGCTGCCAAACCAGTTGCACCGCAAGGCTGTGACGCCCCAAGGGTCAGATGTTAATGTGCATTTGAAACAGAGAACCTATCAGTTCATATGGAGGCGAAGCCTCGGCGTAGTGTCGCCCAATGCATTTCTTGGGGCATTGGCTGCAGAGCTGCGCAAGAAGTAGCGCTCGAAGTAGTTTGTGGATGTACATGCGAAGCCACCGAGCAACAAAACGCAAAAAAAAAACAGCGTTTTTGACGATACAAGGCTTGGGAACGCCAGGCGACTATCGCAACCGTGACCAATTAGTTCACCAAATCCGTCCCCTATTGAGCAAAAGCGATGCGCGCTGGCAGCTTAGGTGCACAAATTCTACTGCTGAACAAAAACTTCTTTGCAACCTTCTCTCGAAACCATCTGTTGTGCTGAAGAGGCCGCCTTTTTGGACAGCGAAACTGGGGCATGGTTCCGTCCAACAATCCACCCTGGTGGAAAGTAACTTGGAGGTCAACACAACTGGCACCATCAAAAGGGGGGGGGTCCTCCAGAAGAGAGGTTAAAATAAGGGTGCCCTTTTTTCTGTAGTCTATTTTGGAGGGGAACCCTCCCAACCAAAAAAGGGGTAAGAAAGGGCACTACTGGGGGACCTAGGGGGGATTTCCTGAGACTGACAAAGGCGCCTGTGAGGGGGAAGGTCATGGGGAAGAAGGCGGTCCAAAGCGGATAATCCGCCGAGGATGGCTCCTCCGAATCTCTCGAAAGCTGGGCCCTCAAGATTGGTGCTGACAACAGCACCCCAAAAATGCATTTTGCTTGGTTGCTGTTAACCCCCCTGCACAAAGTTTAACTGTCTTTTTGGGGGGGTTAGTGGAAAACCCTTTCATTTCCCAAAAAGTTAAAGTCTAAAGATCCAACCCAAATAGCAGCCAAGTTTGGGGTGTTTTGTTTTTCATCGAGCCCGCGGCCATTGGAGAGGTCATGAGCCAAAGAGACTCCAAAAAGCTGGAAGGAATCTCCAAGTTTCATGGACCATGGGTGAGCTCGTTGTGCATTTCAGGTACCGAGGGCCCCTCCAAGTTATTTCTGGTGTGTTTTTTGGGACGGGACTCCGGAAGAAAGCCTCCTTGGGCTCAAGTCTTGGCGTGGAACATGGGAGGGGGTTATCCCAGCAAAGGGATGCAATTTCAGGTGGCTGGCCTTGGCCTCGCCACGTCAGACCCCCAGAAACGCAGGGATTCTTACAATGAATGGTGGCGGAAGACAGGGCTGACATGAGCATGGATTCCATCACACCTTGGTGGAAGATTGCCTGTCTCTCTGCCAATGGTGTCTGATCTTCTGGGTATGATCTGCATGTTTGGAACAGCTCAAGTAGACCTGCTGCGGGACTTTGAAATTCATGCGGCAGAAACCAAAAAAACTAGACGCTCGGACTCCATTTCATAATCAAGGCTCGCCTTGTGCTCACCTCAAAGCCGCTCAAAGAACAGGAAAGGAGGGAGAGTCATAGTAAGAAAGACGTACCTATCCATCGGTCCGGCAACGAAGAATTAGGGCCCCTGGGGCCCTATACTCAGTGGATCCCAGTTACCAGTATAAGGCAATCAGCCATGTGGGTTTTTAAAGGGTGGTCCCCATGGCCCCATGGTTGCCTACTACATATATATATATAGGTACATGCAATCACTGAGCAGCTTCACCACAGAACGGTGCCCACGACCTCATTTTACCGATCAAGATTTGCGGAACTCTTGCTCCCAACCTTCAAGCACTACAGTGCCGAAATTGACTTGTGCAATGATAGTACACTGACCCTGTGTAATGAGAGCGATACGTTTTGTATGAAGGGTGGGATTTCCAACAAGCCCACGAAAAACACACATGGCTTAAGAGTGCAATGTATTGCCTTACACGGATTGCTTGCCTCTAAAATGGGCACAAATCACGCTTCTGACCCTGTCATGGCAGAAGTGGCCACAAGGCTGCGCTGGATTCACTTGAGTGCAGCCATGCATCGGTAATGGACTTGGAGTAGTACCACCAGCCATCCCAACTCCAGTTGCAGTGGGTGGTGTAGTACTGCCTGGATCGACACGTAAAAGTAGTCTGCGATCGAAGCAGTCTGCGCATGTCTGCAATGATTCACATAGCTAAAGGAAGACAGCACTTCTAGTAGCGTCTAGTGCTGTAATGCGATTTCAATCCACTCCTTTCCCTTTAAAACAACCCCAAAACAGCTGCCCTAACAAAAAAACAGCACTGGCCCAAATGTCCATCTTCCCTGCCAGCAGCAAGACAAACAAACTAACAAAAACCCGCCACGTGGCCAAGGATTGATTCGCCAGAGGGGGCTCGAGCGTATTTCCAGTTGGAAGAAGGCCTCGCTCAATAACTGAATAGACAATTCCGTCGCTTACCAGACAGCCTTAAGGGCAAAGCGTATTTCACCAAGCTTTGCCGGCAAAGCACACACCAAAGCAGTGAAGCATTAAGTAGCACAGCACCCAAAATATGTAGGACTGCCAATGGAAGTTGCAGCCTACTGGTGCAAACAGCAAAGATATAATGCGCAGTCCTTGCGGCGGTGAAAACAATTCTCTCGCTGCAACCATGACTAGCACGGCCCCGCCAAAATAGGACTTCCAACATCGTGAGTTAGCCGCACTTGACTCTGCCATGACAAACAGAACGCACAGAACACCGCCCGCTCAGCATGTTGAACACATGATAGCCGGACCTGAAGGGGGTAGACGTGCACTGTGCCAGATGACAAAAAACACTAGCTCGCCACACAACACTTCTGTCTGGAAGCTGTCTGCTTTGATTTCACCTGCAGTAGATCATTTCGTAGTACCTCGCAACGGAACACGTAGAAGTTGATTTGCAGGATCTTGCCGGCAATTGAGTTCAGTTCAATTTAAAGAGGATACTTCCATTGATTCAATTGTAATGAACTCATCTATGCTATCCTTCCATTTGCTTAAGTCCCTGAAAAATACACGCGCAAAAAGTACAGTATGTCCAGTAGATTCCCTTCAAAAACAACAAGGGATAATAAAGATCTTCTTGGGCAAATCGAAGCAAAGGCATCCAAGCCCGAACACTTCGCTGGCCTGATAAACCAACCGCACAGCAGCAAGGACGCAATCAGCTCCCAGGGAATGATGAGCCTCGTGCGAGGCTCAACAACCTTCGAGCAACGGCAATACCACGAACCAACACGACGGTCAATAAGCGAAAACAAAAAAAAAGTGTACCCGGAACCAATAACCAAACAACCACCAAAAACCAATAACACTACCCAACTGCAAACCACCAGCAACCTAGCTGACAACAACCATACAATGTGCTGACTGCCGTATCCGTGGGAATGGAATGCTCTTCAATGTCGCCAAACAAAAAAACAGGCACAGTGTGATGCTGAAGCTCTTTCTTGGTTCCCAGTCCCAACGGCTTCTGTTGATAGCAAATTCGGTGCTTTGTTGTGGTCTGTTGACAAAATTGGTGGAAAACGGCTCAACGACGCGACCAATCTACAAATGGATGCGTAGACCGAGGCAGTTGACAGCCTGCAAGCAAAAGCAAAGGGGGAGCTGACCAATCAACATCTAGATATCATATTGTCAGCTTCTCAGCTTCTCTGAAGTCAGCTAAACCACTTCCTGAGTGGATGGGCCAGAAAAAGTCACACTTTGTGTATGCCACTAAAATGGTCTTCCCAAGAAGCTCAAAGTCCATGAACTCAGGAAATGAGTAGAAGGGGCACCCTGAAAAACACACACACACGTCACGAATCCCAAGACTACCGCGGCACCAGAAGTTGGCGCGCCAGGAATTGTCGATGGGCTCTTCTATTCTCGAGGACCAGGCTGTTGAAGCACTGGAGTCCGGTGAGCCTCAAAGCAACTTGTGTTGCTTTGGTTTCTGTTGTTTGGTGTTTTGGTTTCTGCTTGTTTGTTTCGCTTGCTTGCTTGCTTCCTTTATTTATTTTCGTTTCTCTCCTGCGTTCCCACTGAGCTGATCATGAAAGTTGTGCATGTGGGGTTAAATATGGCTCTTTTTTTTGTTTTGAAAGATTGTGTGGTTGGTTGATTAGTTGGTTGAACTGCTGCTGGCTAGCGGTTGGGTGGGAGGGAGGAACGGAGGGAGGGATGGAGGGTGAGTCTCAGATGAGGTTCGTCATTTGTTTGTTGGCTTGATGGTTTGTCGGTCGATTTGTTGTTGTCGCTGCTGCTCCTGCTCCTGCTGCGGCTGCTGCTGCTTCTGCTCCTGCTGCTGCCCGCGTGACCTGTAAGGCTCTTGTTCTTGGATTCGCTACCCTGAGAGCCAACTGTTTGTCTGTTTGAAATGCAAGTTGACTCTCAAATTATGTTCAGTTGCGGCAAACATCAGATCACATGTTGGATTCCGGCTGAATTGTTTCAAAGAGTTTCTAGGTATCCAGATCGAAAAACGCCATCTCTCAGTCTGAATTAGTGTAGCATGTAAAGAGCAGCACTGCAGCTGCTCCAAGTTGAAAATAACTAGATACATCGGTGGGGGTCAAAAGTAAACCACCAGGGGACCAGAGGTTTGAGTCCTTGGTTCCATTTACCAGGGTTCCATTTTGGGTATCCATTTTTGACCCACATATCGTGCAGCACGCGAAGAACACTTTGGCATGATCTCGCGTTGATCTTGCTTCTGGTATCGTGTGGGTGCGCAAATGGCTCAGGTAAATCCAACTATTCCAAATTGAATCACTGAACATCGTTGGAAGCCAGGACTTCTTAACAAAAATCACGGCTTCTCGCTGTTATGTCGAAATGCAACTGATCAAAGCGCTGCAGGTGCACTCCAAATTCTTTCAATGCACAAGTAACCGTGGAGCTTTGGCCTCCATTCGGGTCTCAGCCCCCTTAATGAACGATAAACCAATGTTCAGGTGTCAGCTGCTTGTCCTTTGCCAAGCATGCAGCCCAGCTGCTGTACTCCTGACACTTTTGGAGTGCAGCGGTGATCTTGCCAGAGGTGAGTGTCATCAAAATGAGCCTCGCTCAGTGACACGTCTTGACAGCTTAGGTTGCCGAGCTTCGAAAACCCAACCTCCCTGAAAGAAAACAACCACAGCTCACACAAACAAACACCACACACAGGGGCGTGCCTTTGTTGAAACCTTGACGAGCTGCTAGCGGGGAGTGGGAATTCGGAAACCAAAACAAGGGGTGGATCATTTGAATAGCCAAAGACACCAATGAATGATGTGAACTGCAAGCAGCCTGGGCGCATAGTTCTGCCAAATACATATTGATGTTCTGAATTTGTTAAAGTAAGCATCACAGGGAAGTTGCTTTTTGCGGGCCATTGAAGTAGAAAGGCACGCCTCTGTCTGCTTTAAAACCAAATTAAGCTGTGATGCAATGAATGTCTGCAATGATCCTCCTGGTATTCTGCGAATTCCTTCCCCAAGAACACGCGGAAGATACCGAGTCGACAGGTTGAACCAATCATCGACAGATGAGTTCCTTCGGTCAGCCGAAAGGCTCATCCATGTGAAGCACGAAGGACAGAGCCACTGAGTTCACGATGCAGTCCTTGCCGGAGCAGAGCTGGGCACATCTTTCAGCAGGGATTACAGAAAAACACCTGAACATTGCCTTGTAACTGGTGGTTTCCCAGTATTTTGGTGGAGGAAGCCATGTTTCAAAAGGGCAACATGTCTCTTTTAAGGAGCCCTGTTCAATTTTCGGCCCAACCGCGCGATGCGTTTTGTGTACGACCTTGCGTGCGCCCGTACTCAAACTGCACGACCAAGAAAAGTAGACTTCCGATGATTTCCGCAGCTGCGTTTTAGCTTCCATGCATGTCGCAACGCTGGCCGCTCAGGACCTTCATTCTAAGCCCGTAACAAGAGGTGCAGCCAACTTGTTAACATGTTGTAAGGCCTTTCAGGCAAGCCATAACGGACCTGCTGATTGAGCATGTAAAACACATTCCTTGTGCGAACACCATCCACCAGCATGAGTTTTCATTCACATTGGGGTCAACTGATTGTTTCTGCGGCCTACACGATAAGTGCTTGCAGACAATCTAGCCGGCCTCCTTAAACAACACTTCAATCGCATCTTTGGCAACTGTTGCAAAATATGCTTGCAAGAAAGCAGCCGCTCTCAAATGAAGTTCAAAAGTAACTTAGTCCGCGACATGCGCGTGGGTCGCGACGCCTGGTCGGACGCGTTTGGAGCGATCTCGGAGCACGTTGGGAGCTGGGCCCAGTGGCACTAACACGCGCGCTTTTCGCAACATGAGTTTGCGCGGCAAGTGCAGCACTTTCGCAAGGTCAAATGCAGATTTCATGGCAGGCGGAGCACTTTCACAAAATGAATACAGAAAAATAGATCGAAAGATAGATAGATAGAGGGATGGATAGATTTAGATAGATAGACAGACAGACAGACAGACAGACAGACAGACAGAGAGAGAGAGAGAGATAAATAGATAGATAGATAGATAGATAGATAGATAGATAGATAGATAGATAGATAGATAGATAGATAGATAGATAGATAGATAGATATATATAGATAGATAGAATATATTAGATTAGATTAGATTAGACTAGAGAGACAGACAGATAGATTAAATAAATAAATAAATTAGATTAGATTAGATTAGATTATATTAGATTAGATAGATAGATACATTAGATAGATAGATAGATAGATAGAATAGATAGAATAGATAGATAGATAGATTGATTGATTGATTAGATAGATAGATAGATAGATAGATGGATAGATGGATGGATGGATGGATAGATAGATAAATAGATCAGAAGGAAGAAACACAAACAAAACACAATTGAATAAACACGAAAGAAAGAAAGGAAGGAGGAACAACAGAAAGGCTAAAATCACGATGACAAACAGCAAGAGGAGCAAAAACAAGAAGAAACAAATAACGATGACTATAGTTATCACATTTCTGCAACTTCCGCCCAGCGGCTTCGTTTTTCTCTGCTGCTTTTTTTGGTGCAGGCAACTTCCTGAAGGGTCGATGACCCCGTGCCAAGACCTCGCCCCAAGGTAGGTGGCAAACGAAACTGGACTCCCGACTCCCCACTGGGCTGCCCTCAGATCCCCCGCTAAAAGTGACTAACTTTTGGTGGGTTAAATGGAAACTACCACTAAACACTGAAAGGCTAAAAGGCTAAGGGGATGGCTTGGAGCCACCAAGCCTGAAGGATCTTAGCCGCAGCGGGGCTTTGCCTGAATTTGCTGGTGCTACGACAGGACGGACGTGGGCAAGGAGATTGCTGCGTCCATGCTGCATCGACACGTGCTGGCCACTTGCTAAGGGGCTTGCGGAGCACAACAAGCGGGTTTGCATGCTGCGGCAATAGGGCTCTTGGCATACCGTGTATGCATCACGGGATCGCCTAATGCTGGTCTGTGGGTTTGGAGCGCATTCATCTGGGTTATCTGGCTAAGACGAAACTCTGACAAGGGGCAACCCCCAAACCCACAGATCTCAAGCATTGGCCAAGCGCCAGATCAAGCCAATATATATATATATATATAGATACAACTCCCTTCAGATTTGATATGGTACATGACACCTACAACTCTGCATGTCACCATGGACATCCAACATTTCAAACACATGGGTGTGTCATTTTATTGAGGGTACCCCTTTTGGTCTGCTTAACATGAAAACCAAAGGACAAAACAACATTTTTCGGGGGGTCCCCTCACACACGACAGACCCAAGGATGGCCGGGCGTCGCTAATGGTTTGCGTCTCCATCAGGAAGGTGATGCCAATCTCTGCAGTCAGCTTCCAAAGCATGCCCTTCGCGCCGAGGATGAAGATAGCATTTATGAGCTTCCACCTCAAGGACTGCTGAGCAAGAGCTAAGCGCACATCAACCTGGGTGAATTGAAATATTTCGATTAACCTGAAATAAGGCTGTTGGGGGGCTATTCCCCACATAAATCACCATTGGGGTGAGATAAGGTTGTTATAATACACCCAGATCAACTAAGGCGAATGATCCCTGCCAAACATATCGAACCCTCGACGTGACTGCTTCAGCGCAACAACCACCAACACATGAAACTTAGCCAATTCAAACCCGCCGCCACACACACAATACACACATGCCTACCAATCAGCCAGGTGTTGATAGGCAAACATCTACTAGCCTCCTATGGGATGTGTGACTCATTGGATACGGCTCTGACAGAACATGGCAGGGATTTCGAAGCCTGCCCCTGCCCTTCGACATGAGCCGTTAGGGACTTTCAAAATCGTGTGCTCTGAAATCCCTCAAAAGGAATCATCAAGGGCCAGAGTCTGTCTTTCTGATGCCCGATCAAACATTATACGGGTGTGTGTGTGTGACCCAAACAATTGTGGTTTTCCTTTTGGTTTCCCTTTGAACGACCCTGCCACAAAGTGCGCTTGAAACAATGACACATCGATATAATGCACAAAAGTTCGCTTCAAACGAAATGTGCTCATTGGTGTTGTTGTTTCCCATGGTTTCTCTAAAGACACCGGGGCCCAAACCGGGCGTCCCGCAAGAGGATGCCTTTCGATTGATTGTAGTAAATATCGTTTGGAAGTACACGTCCCTTGCTGACACACGCCTTACCCATACGGGGTGTTTTGGAGAGAGTATGAACGTCAGCACGCCGTTTGGGGTCATTTGCTCAAGGGATAGACCCCAAGGTGGCTGTATGGGGCACAAGTGCTTGGTTCACCAACCCATTGCGTCCGAGGCTGTTGGAACTCGGACGACCCCTAGGCTCCTGCCGTTGTTTCTATATATTACCTGTCTTCCTATGTCGGGGGTTGGGATTCGGCTCATGGTCTCAATCAGTTAAAGTCAAGGAACGTGATCTTTGGTCAGTGAACCATGCTAAACAAGTCGACTCCCAAGTAGCAAAACAACATGAACACAACACAATGGAAAATAGAAGCAACATATCTGCAAGCAATTCACAAGTAAAGAGTACAAGCCCGATACTTGGAAAGGGGGCGCACATGTTGCCATGACATATCGACACCTCTGTTACAACGCACAATATGACTACAGGCAACGTGAAACTCCGGCCCAACATCAACCTCTTCCTGGACTGCCAAGCCCACTCAATTCTGTAGAGAAAAAGTTCAGTCTTTGGTGAATCGAGGACCCTTTGGGGCAAATGTAGTGGTGCCAGAACAACCCTCCCAGGAAAAAGCTCGAGCGAGTGAATTTAGAGTAGGTTGAGTTTCTGGGAGCCGCAACTCTCCTTTCTGAAAATTGCTTTGGACACGAACCACAAACATTTCTGAAACGATGTTGCAGCATCATGCTATTATGTGTAGCAAATGTGAAGCTCAACTTAGGATATCTCCAACACGGAGTTAGCATTGTACACTCACTTGTACTACCGCAAACTCCAGGTGCTTAATACATGTGTGCCATATACATGTATGTGCAGCTAACACTGATAGCATCCACGAGCCGTTTGTTTAACACATCTCAGGCGTGAACTCAGACCATCTTGAATAAGTTTCCAGCCTATGCCCCGTATTGCTGGCGTATGTCTAGTTTCGACTTGTCCCTGAGCATAGTCTAGCTTCTTGCTAGCACCTGTCTGGAATCATAGAATCACTGCTAAGAGTCCCCAAAAGGGGACCCCAAAAGTAATGTGCTCTTTGCTCAAATGGTACCTAAAAAGCGCTATTTAAACTCTTTTTGCCACATAAATGGACATTGCTCAAATAGTGACTAAAAAGCTAGATTTGCTACATTTTTTCTCTGGGCACATGAACCTTGATGCTGCCACTTCATGTTCAAGGTCGGCAGTATCACCTGGGGCTATGGACAATTGGCATGATGACCCAAATGCTACTCAAATACTCCAAAACACATACTAATCTGAAGGTTTTGGTCGAATCTGCTCAAATGCTGCTCAAATGCTACTCAAATGCTACTCAAATGCTGCTCAAATACTCCAAAACACATCCTAATTTGAAGTTTTGGTCGAATCTGCTCAAATGCTGCTCAAATGCTGCTCAAATGCTGCTCAAATGCTACTCAAATGCTACTCAAATGCTACTCAAATGCTACTCAAATACTCCAAAACAAATACCAATTTGAAGGTTTTGGTCGAATCTGCTCAAATGCTGCTCAAATGCTGCTCAAATGCTGCTCAAATGCTACTCAAATGCTACTCAAATGCTACTCAAATGCTACTCAAATACTCCAAAACAAATACCAATTTGAAGGTTTTGGTCGAATCTGCTCAAATGCTGCTCACTCAAATGCTACTCAAATACTCCAAAACACATACTAATTTGAAGATTTTGGTCGAATCTGCTCAAATGCTGCTCAAATGCTACTCAAATGCTACTCAAATGCTACTCAAATGCTACTCAAATACTCCAAAACACATCCTAATTTGAAGATTTTGGTCGAATCTGCTCAAATGCTACTCAAATGCTACTCAAATGCTACTCAAATGCTACTCAAATGCTACTCAAATGCTACTCAAATGCTACTCAAATGCTACTCAAATACTCCAAAACACATCCTAATTTGAAGGTGTTGCCCAAATTCCACGAAAAACCTTTAAATTAGGTGTCCCAGGGTATACCAACCCCCACTCAATCATAGGATCCAGTCGTGGGTTCCCAATGTTTACCCCCCCGCACTCAATGTGCAGTTTTGCTGCTTTTAAGCGCTTAACTGTTGGGGGACCCCTTTTGCGGACTCTTAGCAGTGATTCTATGATGGAATAGACCTAGCATACTGCAATTGTTCTAGCGTATGCCTAGTGCACATCGATCATATTAGTCTCTTCTACAACCACGAGTTCTAGCCCTTGATTAGGCTTGTTTATGTTGTATTATGTTGTGCATGTCAAGCATAGTCGTAGGTATGTGCCAAGCAAAGCGTAGATCTGGCATCGGTCTAGCGGGGTGCTTGGCAAATGTGTGCCTGGGATGTCTATTACAACAAAGGAGTCCCTTTTGACATGTTCTCGACCAAGCTATGTGTAAGCATCTGCAAGCATCTCTCGGCTGACTTCGCAAAAGGTGTCACTGCGTGTGGGTCCAGAACCTTGCAACTGGTCAAGGAATGATGCCACTCTCAAAGGTAGGTCTTGAACAGGGGTAGCATGTATGCATGTGTGAAGGGTCTGTATAAATGTATGTATGCATGTATGAGAGGAATGTATAAATGCATGCCTGTTTTGGTGTGAATAAATGAATGCACGTATGTATGCAATATTGTATACATGTGTGTATGCATGCAATGTAATGGAATGTCTTGGATTGTAATGCAATGCGATGCAATGCAATGCACTGCAATGCAATGTAGTGTAACGTATGCATGGATGTATCTATCTACTATATCTATGTATGTGTATATTGCATACATACATAAAAAAACGTGCATAGCAATATGTGTATGTCTGCAGGCATGTAGGTCTGCAGGTATGTATGTATGTATGTAAGTATGTATGTATGTATGTATGCTTGTATGTATGCATAAACGTATGTGTGCGTGTGTGTGTGTGTGTGTGCACACGTGTATGTGTGTACGTGTGTATGCCTGCATGTCTGTATGTCTGCATGTGTGTGCGCGTCTATTTGCGTATGTGCGGTATGTGGGTGTGTTTTTTGTTTTTAGGTATGTGTGTGTGTGTGTGTATGTCAATGTGTTTGTATGTGCGTATGTGTGTACTACGTGTGGGCGCATTATGTGTGTTTGTCTGCGTATGTGCGTGTGTATGTGAATGTGTATGTGTGGGTGCGTGTGTACATGTGTGTGTGTGTGTATGTGTGTGTATATGAATGTATGTGTGGAATATTGTGTATATGTGCGCGTATGTGTATGTGTACATGTGTTTGTGTGTGTGTTTGTATGTGTGTGTACGTGGGCGTATGTGTATGTATGTGTGCGGATGTGCATGTGTATACGTGCATGTGTATATGCGTGTGTATGTGTGTATTGGTGTGTATGTGTATGTATGTGTGCGTTTATGTGTATGTGTATGTGTATGTGTGCATGTGTATGTGCGTGTACGGGTGCGTATGTCTATGTGTGTGTATTGTGTATGTGTATGTGCATGTGTGTGTATGTACAGGTGTTCGTATGTGTATGTATGAATGCATGCATGCATGTCTATAGGTACGCACGTAAACGCAAGTACGCAAGTATGCAGATGCATGTATGCATGTATGCATGTACGTACGCACGGAGGCAGGCTATGCACATATATATATATATAATAATTATAATTATAATAATAATAATAATGATAATAATAACAACAACAATAATAATAATAATAATGATAACATATATATATATACACATATGGAATCTGTGATAGATGCAGACTTGCGAGCATGTTCTACAGCTCGCCTCTTTTAGCCACCAACCTGAGCTACGTATCCTAGCGCCGACAGGGATCCCTCGGCAGATCTCAGATGAGCGTCACAGAAAGTCCCGGGACCCGGCCTCAACGGCATCCCCTGTACGGAGATGGTGACGTATTCCAGCCAGTTGTCCCCCACCTCGCAAGGCAGCTTTTGGCCTTTGCCCTTAACGTGAATTCACTCGGCTGGATTGTTCATAGCAAAAGTCCGGGAACGGGAATACCAGGGGCAAAACAAAAATCCTAGCCAGCGTAACCTCGTAATTAAAAAACAAAACATACACACACACATTGGATTTGGTGTTCTAAGATGATCCAAAATTATGCGCAAACATTCCAGTTCAACTCGGTAGCCAAGGATTTGGTACTGAGCTTCCTTCGTGGAACCCACGCGGGCCAAAGTCGGGAGCGGAGAACATAGACCACATAACTCCATTCGTCTTCTTTTTGCCACCCCGTCGAATTGTTTAGGCCTGTATGATCCCTCTTTCCCCTTGGATTCGGATAAAAAAATCACATATCACCATTTGTTGAGTCCTGCGATTTTGACACAGACCCATTCAGCCAGAAACACCGGTCCCAACGCGCGCACAACATTTTTCTGGAGCTCAAAGAGACGCGATTCCAGTGACTTATGCGACCAGTGCATTTCAGGATCAAAGGCGGGGGACCTTCCAGCTTTGCCAACATTCGTGTGGGTCTCATGGGGTAGCACAGCCAACATTTGGGTCTCATGGCCGCCCACCGCGCATGGGCGGTTTGCCAAGTGGCTTTCCCGAAGCCGACCCCCCAGAAAGACCCACCAAGGCCCGGGAGGCGGCCTGGTCCGTGCCGGGGTCGTTGAACTCCAGCCACGACCTGACGCGCCGCCCAAGCAACATGAAATGAATGCGCCCGGGTCATCAAATATATATATATACAAATATATACATATACATATATACATGTGCAAGAACAACTGGGGGTGGGTCAACACCAATGGGATCCCATTTTCGGGGTAGGTGCACCACCCATTTTAGTCTATTTTAGTCTATTTCAGTGGGGATTGGGATGTTCACTGGGGGGTAACCAAGGTTTTGACCCATAGCCAATTGAACTTGTTGAGCTTTGGAGTTGAGATTCAGTGGCATCCCAAAGCTCCGTGTTTTCACCAAGGCCTGAGCTGGCTCTATGGCAGCTATCCTGCCATAGGGAGAGGCCAAGCTACGCACATGCGAAGTGACAGCATTGACGCTGATTGGCCCACGGGAGTGCCGTCACCTTCCCCCTTCGGAACTCGGCTGGGGTTGCGGGGTTCAAAGTGAGCCACAACCAGGGCTTCAAATCCGGATCCAAACCAAACCAAACCAAGCCAAGCCCGGCTTTTGGTTCTTGAGCTTCCTTGCGGTTTTTCGCGCTCCTGGCGGCCACCAGGCAAAGAAATTCTGATGGATTCTGGCCGGGAAAGAGCAAGTGCTTCTTTCAGCTGGAGCCCATTGAAAAAAGAACAAGAAAAAACAAAGCGCGGCTGAAAGTTGAACCTTGGCCAAGGTCCTTGCGAAAACTTCCCCAGCCCATTGAGCAAACCCCACAGGCGGAAAGCGAACATGGTCATGGTAGGTCATTCCGTCATTCCCCGAGAACCGTTGCCGCACTTGTTGCTTCCACCACAAAACCCCGCTTGCGCATCCGCTTCAGCAAAGGGGCGCGCGCTCGGTGGGCACGTCGTAGAGGAGACAGGCCATGCGCCAAATCAGGATCAGCTCCTCCGAAATGCCTCCGGCCGAACAGCTCCCTCGAGGCTGGGGGTCAATTTCATAGGTGTCCTTTAGGGCAAATAGATGGCCCTGGTTGATGATTGAACCACCGGGTAAACCAGGGCGCCATCTATTTTTCCCCCAAAACAACCAAAAAGGACACCTATGGTCAATTTGTTGAGCCTTGCTACCCTGAATTGGGTTACTGTTTGGGGGGAAACCAAAGGACATTGATTCATGGTACCCCAATTGAGACCAATCGTAGCCCTGTGCCAGGCAACACAAACATTTGCCCACACGAACTTCGTGTTATACGTAAACCAAAGGCAACAACACCGGAGGCAAAGTTCGACTCAAGACGAAGGCGCCGGAACAAACACATGGTGTGCAGAGCACTCGAATCCTTGCTAATCCTATCCTCGAGTGGGTCGCACATTTAGCTTCAAAGAGACTCCTAGATTGTCCAATCTATCGGATTCTGATTCAAATGCGTCATGCTTTTGTCCAAGCCCACGCTCTATGCAAGATGTTCCTTCTTACGTCTTACTGTTCCTTCCCCCCCTCCCTCCAAAAAACACACACAACCTTATAGGTGTCCTTTTTGGGAAAATAGATGGCCCTGGTAGTTGATTGAACCACCAGGTAAACCAGGAATCGCCCTCTATTTGTCAACCAAAATAACCAAAAAGGACACCTATGACCTCCTCCCTGAGCTCAGAAGAGTCTTCGCCCAAGTCACTAAGCATGAAGATGAAGCAGCACAGCCACCGGCACATGCGGCTCTCGGCTCCATACTCCCCTGCCGAACGGTCGGCAAAGCGAAATGGTTCGCCCTGAGGAGCATGGCAGGCTGTCAGACTCTACAGCTTCCATTTGCTTAAGCCCCCCGGAAAAATGAAATATTTCCAGTAGTGGTAGATTCCCTTTAAAACCAATAAATGAACATTAAACAAAATCTTAAGCAAATGGAAGTGTTGCATGCTCATGCCACTGAGTGCTGCTCAGAGCAACTCGGTTCAAAACCTTGTCCCAGTTAACCCGAAGCGGACGGATAGGGCCATGATGGTCCAACAAAAAAACAACAGCCCAGTAAACAGTAAACATGGGAAACACGAACATCCTCAAACAGCTTTGGTCCTATTGGGTCAGAAAAGAACCCAACACCAGCTTCAGGAAATCCAACGCTTGGCCACCTAAATGGTCATGATAAGAAATTGATGTCCCCGAGAGTACTGCTTCGCAAACGGTGTTTCACTGTCCTTTTTCTGTACAGGCATTTGCTGGAATTCTGCGATTTCAGCACGCAGTACTGAAAAGCAAAGTAAAGGACCTTTGTCAGGATGAGCTCGTTATACTTCCAGGTGGGCTTGCTAGAAAATAGGCAGAAGCATGCTATTGAAACAAAACAAACCTCCGGAGAGCTCCTACTCACACACACGGCTCATTGCAGTGACAGACAAAGACACGCATGGCAATTGGCTTGACAAACACATGGAGGGCACTATGGTCATGCTGGTGCCAAAGTGTGCTTGGGGAAAGAAGCAAAGGCAGCTGAAAAAGTGAGGTTCACTGGGCCCGAGGAAATAAAGTCTTACAACATGAGCCACCTTCCCTTGGCAAAAGCCGCCAATCCCAGCCTGGATCCACATCTCTGTCAATCTCAGACGCCTTGTCCGGGAAAATCCTGAGCCAAACAGCAGCTTTCGAAGGGTGCAAATTGAAAGGCGCCAAGCCAACACCTTCCAATCTACTAAGCTTGATCAATTATTTTTGTTCAGAGCGTTGAATCAATTGTTCAGATTTGATCAAGCTACCCTCCAAGGCATAGCCATGTGATTGCAAAAAGTCGCACTCAAGTCCTGGTGTAACCTTTCACAACCAAAGGCATTGGGGTGTGCATGTGCCAACCCGGAGGGTTGAAAATTCGACTGGGATGCTGGAACGGAACTCTCAACGCAAAGACTCCATGTCTGTGCCTTGTCCTTACAGGGCGAAACGAATTACTGGGCTGCCCACACAGCAGCCGAAAAACAGGGCCTACGCAAAAATATCTTGGTTGAAACACTGCCGTGAGCACCTCCCATGGCTTTTGTTCGTCATGCCGAAGTCTTCGGCTCCTGTCCACCTGTGGACAGTCCTGGACTTCAACCACTAAGTGGTTGGATTTCAACCACTAAACCACAATAAGCAAAAATGTTTAAAAAGTTTCCCAACAACAAGCATGTTGATTGTGTCAGCCACAGGCCCCGTGTCGCCAAACATATTGGCCGCAACAACTTATGTGTGTTGTAAAACCAGAACGGGACACTCGCTTCCTGGATCTCAAGTATCTTGCGGATCTCAGTCATAGCACGAAAGGTAACCACAAATACCAATTGCTCATGGGGATGTAGGGTACATTAAAGCCAAAACAAGCCAGGAGTGTACTATTACCGCCTAGCCGCGGGTTCTAGTCAACCAGGTTTGGCAACTTGTGCAATTGTAGTGGCAGCTGGCAAGGAGATGTGCGCAATATGATAGTCTGCCCGGTGCAGTTTGGGAAGAGGTGTGTGTGGGTGTGTGTGTGGGTGCGTGCGTGCGTGCTTGCTTGCTTGCGTGTGTGCGCGTGCGAGCGTGCGTGCGTACGCATAAAACGAATAATGTATATATATATATATATATTCATGTATACATATATACACATGATATGTGTCATGTCGTGCAGCAATCTCGATTTGAAGCGTAAACAACTGGTCCGTCGAGACTGCATCCACAGCTCTCGCTCGGAGTATGCTGTTCAAGTCCGAGTTCGTGCAAATGATCAAATGATGCACGCCTGCAGGATTCACCTGGAATATCTGTGGTTGGTTGCTTCAATCTCAGCTGATTCAAAATCGGGCACAACATTCCATGATAGGCAACTAGCTGCTGATCAGTCATGGTCATTCAGCTGCATGGTTGTGACTACTTGATCACTGTATTTCCATGTATTTCCCAGGTATCACAGAAAGTAACCACAACACGCAATTTCTCACCACTATTCGTCAGCCAAGGGGCGCTTTCAAGGAGTCTTTGAAAAACATGCGGGTGCCTGGGCAGATGCGAAGGCTCTCAAGCCAGCTCTCACACCAGCGTCGACAGTAGCATCTTCCAAACAAGTGGCTCTTTGGGGCGGGGCAACGGGCAAGCAGCGTGTCAGCAACAAGTCAACAACGAGTCAACATGTGTAGATGGGACCAATGGTTGTATTGAAGAATGCCTTGCTGGTCAGAAATCCACAAACCCAAAGGAACAAGATACAAAGGGAAGTATGGCTCAAGATCGTTAGTCGTACCATGTCGTACCCGAAAAAAAAGGGAAATGCGACACGCATCCATGCTGAGCGATTGGCAAACTCACATTGTCCTTGGGCATGACAAGTCAGCAAGGCAAGAACGTCCCAACTGTTGCATTTTGCGGTTGCTTGCTTCAATGACAATCGCAGGTCATCGCTTTGGGAAATTTAATCTCCGGTGGAATGGGAAGATAAGGCCGGTGGTTCGGTAGAAGGGATCCTTATAACATGAATGCCTCATTTCCGACAAGGTTTTGACACCATGGAAAACCGCGCCATCCCAGAAAGAATGCTTTCTCACAGCTAAATGAATAGATGCCCGGTCAATGAATTCTATACACAGCACTGACAGCACAGAAGGACTCAATCCATGTTTTGGAGTTCCCAGCAGATTGTTACGCAACACATCCTCTTGTTGTGCATGATTCTGCATCATACAACATTGCTTGTCAAACAAACGACTGCCAAACTACAAAAAACACAGGATCACAGTCGACATTTCATCTTGTAGCCATTCCAGCACAAAGGAACTTACTTGCTGAACCATGCTGAGCCGTGCGCGAGGCCACGCTCTTCTTTTTTTTTGGGTGTGTGTGTTGTTGTGTGGTGTGTTACGCGTTGTGTAGTGTCTGTGTGTGCTGTGTGTTGTGTAGTAGGTGTGTGGTGCAGTGTAGTGCAGTGCAATGCAGTGCAGTGTCGTGTCGTGTAGTGTTGTGAAATGAAGTGTGTAGTGTAGTGTAGCGTAGCGTAGTGTAGAGGCCGTATGTGGCCGTGAAGTGTGTTGTGCTGTGTAAATTTTGTGTGTGTGTGTGTTACCAACGGAATGTTGAGTATGGAAAGACCACCTGACTTTTGAATCTGAAGACTGACCTGGCTGTTTCACCTGACCTCGCGGTTTTTGTCGAAGGGCTGTCGAAGGGCGAAGTCTCTTGACAACCCTGCGGACTGGTCTCTCCGAACAATCCCGAAGCCTTGTGACATGGAAATCTCACCGAGATACCTTATGGGCAACCTGAGCGAAGTTTACCGCACTCCAACTAAATTGGCTCCGAAAAATCAGGGGAAGAAAAAACGGATGCGATTTCATTGTGCAAGCCATCGCTCTGACGCTCAGATCTTTTGAAGGCAGAGCCGCTCCAGGACCGAAAGTCATAAAGCCGAGGCCCATCCACCTCGCGAAGCACGCGAAGGAGCAAAGGAAGCAAGGCACGAGAGAATGGTCTTGCTTGCCTTGCAGATGGGTCTCAAACGAGACCTGCGACAGTTCAGCCCTCTTTGTACCTGATATGGAGGTCCATTTCCCCCTCCAACGGAGGTTCCCTTCTGGCTTGGGGAGAAATTCCCCATCCGGGTGAAGCAAACGAGCAAGCCCGTTACTTGGAGGTCATGACTGGCTGTCAGTTGCAAACTCAACAGCTGAGTTGAACGGTCATATCTAGCTCTCAGTTGTAAGCGTCAACTGATGACATCAGTTGAACCCCTGAAAAAAGGCTTTAACTGGCCAACTGGCACCGCTTTCGCGAACTCGGGCGTCGCAAAAAGCCCCGCGTCCCCGCGTCCCCGAGGCCTGCGTGCCACCAGGCCCCATACAGCTGGGGTCGTCTGGGCACTGGTCCAGTGGTGCCCCGAAGTCGCAGAGCCACATCTGCCCAGCGTACCTCAGAAAAACGTACCGCTTCTGCGCAGGAAAAAAACACAACACGCAAAATCATGGGCCAAATGAACACAAGGGTTGCAACTTGGAACAAGCGCATCTGTTGGTACGTTTGCTACAACTGGATCCGGCATGCGAAAACATGTTGTCGTACCTTTTCTGAGACTCGGTTGTTGGAAACAATTCGGGGCCCCCAGCCCTCAAGCTGATTTTTAAAGAACATCCTTACTCCGTAGCTCGGGTGAGATTCAAAGGGCAGCTAAAAGCCTCTCGAAAACCCAGCCGGCAGAAACAGATACAGAATGTCAATCGAAACACTCACTTCAGCTTGTTCGCGCGGCTCAACAAAACCAATGCTCAGGCACTTTTCTGTTTCAATCTGTGCGGTTTGCCAAATTCTGAACCTTGGCCTGCCATTGGTTGCAGCTGGTGCCACCAAATAAGTTTGTCGCCACCAGTTGTCTTGCAACGGAGATTTCTCATGTTATGCACGGCCTGTGGTCTGTTTGAGTCCTGCGTCCCTCCAATATGATTGGTGTTTATGCACAAAACCAAATATTGGCTGACTGGTTTGGGGGAAGGCTGTTGACGTGTGCGCGCACACAGACACACACATCATGAATCCGTACCATGACAGCTTCAATTTCACGCACGCAAGACGTGGAGGACTAACCTTAAGCTGTCCCAGGACAGCTTGTTTTACTCTGAGAGTCTGCACAGGTCCAATCAACATCGCGTCTATGGCTTATGGCAACATGCCTCCTGACCAAGCCTACATGTCGAAGGACAGCTCAAGATGCAGAAACACCAAAACACACCTGTCAGCAAGGCGAAAACAATCAAAGACTGGAAGTAAGCCAGGTTCCACGTGATGTGTCAGCCGTGAGACGGTGCAGCATCCTTTCCACTTTCCAGTCAGTGAGTCAGTGGGCCGTGTGTTGGCTCTCAAAGCAGTCAAGAAAGCCCATTCCTTCCTATGGGTGCGTCTTTGTTTTGAGGGGTCTCTGACGGCACGCGCCAAGTCCAAGACTCAGATCCAAGACATTTTGCTCACGCCCAATCTCTGATAGCAGCAAGGACTGCAGAAGGAAGTTCAAGAGGAAGAGTATATACACCTGAGTCACAATCGAAAATTCAAACCCCTGTCTTGAAATGGTCGTACTCCCAGAACCATGCTTCAAGAATTGAGAAGGCGGATATCCGCAGCGATTTTTATGGCAAGGGGATTGTCCCTCCCCTCCAAAAATCCCCGAATCGGTTTTGATTGCACGTGGCTCTGGGCGAACTAAGGACGGACCAAAGCAGGCCAGCGAACACATCCCATAGATCCGGCCATAGGTCAAAACCCAAAGCGTTACCCGTGAACATCCGATTCAATCCAACCACTCAAATAGGAAGCCTAAAATGGGTGGCGAATTCACCAAAAGCCAAAATGGGATCCCAAAACGGGTTTGACAACCACAGCCATGTAACCTGGGCTGAAGAACCTAAGCCAGACACCATGATCCCTGATTCATTCGAGATCTGTGAGTCGAACAGAAGTTGCATCAATGACTTGCTTCAAAGAAATGCCCAGATGGTTGGGGGTCAAAAATATGTACCCAACATGGAATCCTGGTAGGTAAATGGAAACATGGACCAACACCTGCGGGCCCCTGGTGGTTGAATTTTGACTCATACCCAGATGTCAAAATGTGTGCAAAGCAGCAAGCTAATGCCCTCGGCGCCGCTTCTCTTAGCCCAATCGGAATTGGATCAATACCGTCACAGTCGAGAAACAAAAAACACATTTTGCGAACGCGGATTGAAAGTGAACAGGTCGGATATGGCCGTGTGTCAAAAACAATGGGAGGGTAGGTGCACCACTCATTTTAACACCTATAGTTTTGTTGGAATTGGGATGTTCACTGGGGGGTAACTGCGGTTTTGACCCATTGCCATATGAGACTCTCGGTCGATCCTGGCCTCTGGTTCCGTTTGCGTGTGGCTCTCTTGGGCAGACTCTAGGCCCATCACAGGTGCAATCGCAACAAACCCTCAAGCCTTTTGATCACCGTGTATTTCCGGGTCCCTGAGGGGCAACTTGCCAGAGAGTTTTATAAGGATGGGCCGGTTGCACTGTCTGGCTTGTTTGGACCCAGTGAGGCCACATGGCTGTGGGTTAAAACCAATGGTATCATTTTTTGAGGTAGGTGCACCTCCATTGTAGTCTGTTTGGATGTTCACTGCGGGTACGGGGTTTTGACCCATGGCCACCCTTTGGGACCTTTACTAAAAGTGGACCAAAAGGAGGAAGCCAAGAGATGAAAGGTTGGCGATGGACAACGCCAAGGTCCTCCAGTACAGAGGTTAAGGGTACCAGCTCTTCTTTTTGCTGTCTATTTTAGTAGGGGAGCCGAATCTCCCACCCAACAAAGGGGAGAGACGGGCACCTAGCTGGGGGACCTGGACGCTTCCACCTGAGCCTTTGGCAGCCTGCCAAGGAGCTCGAACGGTGACAAACCTCAGGCGGAGGAAGCTTCCAACTTCCGGCCATAGGTCAAAACCCAAATCGTTACCCGTGAACATCCGATTCAATCCAACCACTCAAATAGGAAGCCTAAAATGAGGGGTGAATTCACCCACCCCAAAATGGGATCCCAAAACGGGTTTGACATCCACAGCCACACCTACTAACAGCGGCGAAAGCGCCCACACTGCGGGGGAAAGCGGTGAAAAGGAAGGTATGTCTATCTGGACATTTGAGGTGACTGCCATCGATTTAGGTTCAGCACATGCCTGCAGTTGCCTCAGCAACGTCGACTGAAATGGACATTTAAGTCAAACTATGCATCTAACAGAACCAATGACTCTCCATCTGCATCCTAGTTTTGACCGGCCATACTAGACACTCTACCTCCAAAAAAGTGATTATTGTCAGAGTGACGTGCTGGGTGGGGGGGTGAGAAATCCTACAGCACTTTGAAACCATGGGAAACCATTGTTTGGTGGTGCTTGCAGGGGAATCATCATTCCAGGGGTTCCTAGGTGCGTCGATCCACAGTACTGTGCTCTCAGGTACCTTTTTTTGAATGTGGTCCGGGACTTGAAGCAACAAGGAAAAGACGGGCAATTGAATTGGTTCACCAACCATGTACCAACGCCATCATTTACCAACCATGTACCAACCATTTACCAAATCTTCCTGTCGCCATCTACGCCATTTCGAGCGCCAACTTTAAAATGGACTCGCGAGTGCTCCGTGTATGCGCTGGGGTACCAGCCGCATTGGCCAAGAGGCGACGTGTTTACCCTTGACTAAAGAGCCGATAGCCAAACTGGCCACTCTCCATGGGTGTTTAGAGATTAGAGCGTTTCTTGTGGACTCGAATCACAGAAAACCCGACAGCAAAACCACATGGTTCCCTACTCTGCACCATGAGTGTTACTCAAAACCTGGTCTTCAAATGATTGTGCTGCCCTTACTAACCTTCATCTACCCTGATTTTTTGATGGCTCACATGCCCGCAACTTTACTTGCTGGTGCGATAGGCAGGGAATCTGGGAATGAACCCAGGAATTGGTCCCCTCAAAGGAAACCGACAGTTGGATGGGACTCTCTCGGGGTCAGACTCCGTGTCTCGTTCCTCAGTTGCTTTCTGCTCCCCTGCTCAAAGTTTAACTTTTAGTGGTATAATACGGAAAACCCATTAGTTGGTATTTTTCTGCTCCCCTGCTCAAAGTTTAACTTTTAGTGGTATCCGCCGACCCCTTCTCCTCAAAGGGGAGGCGCACGGGAAGGGTGGTTGCAGTACAAGCGCATGGATTAATCTTTGAGGCAAGCATATGACTACTGGCATCATACGGATGCCCATCATCATCATCATCATCATCATCATCGATATGATCCTTCATCATTCTTATCGTCAACATCATCATCATCATTTCTATATCCTTCAACATCATCATCTCTTGTTAGCCGGCACTGGTGATGCCGAGGATGTCATCATCATCTCTTATTGGGCAGCACTGGTGATGCAAAGGGTGTTATGATGATAGTTGTCATCATAATCATCATCATGATCATCCTTATTATGATGTCATCGCTCTTCTCATCATCATCATGATGATCATCATCATCTCATTCTTATTATTATTCTTATATGCATTTCTAAAGTAACGCTAGGCCCCATTGGCAATGCAGAGGATGCTACGATGATAGTTATCATCACAGTCCTCATCCTTATCATCACTATCATCATGGTCATCATCATCTCTGTTAGCCGGCACTGATGATGCCGAGGATGCTACGATGATAGTTATCATCACAGTCCTCATATGCAAAGGGTGTTACGATGATAGTTATCATCATAATCATCATCATGATCATCCTTATTATGATGTCATCGCTCTTCTCATCATCATCATGATGATCATCATCATCTCATATATGCATTTCAAAAGTAACGTTAGACCCCACTGGTAATGCAGAGGATGCTACGACGATACTTATCATCACAGTCCTCATCCTCATCATCACTATCATCATGGTTATAGCCGGCACTGGTGATGCCGAGGATGTCATCATCATCTCTTATTAGGCAGCACTGGTGATGCAAAGGGTGTTATGATGATAGTTGTCATCATAATCATATCATCATCTCATTCTTACTCTTATTCTTATATGCATTTCAAAAGTAACGTTAGACCCCATTGGCAATGCAGAGGATGCTACGATGATAGTTATCATCACAGTCCTCATCCTTATCATCACTATCATCATGGTCATCATCATCTCTTGTTAGCCATGATGCCGAGGAGGCTACGATGATATATATCATCACAGCCCTCATCTTTGTATATAAGAAAGATAGAAGATGATGATAATGAGATGATAAGGATGATGACTCTTATGATAACTATCATCGTAGCATCCTCTGCATTACCAAAGCTGCGGATGACTGTCATGATAACTATCATCGTAGCATTCTCTGCATTACCAAGGGTGCCTAACGCCACATTTGAAATGTATAAAGAAGAAAGATAGAAGAAAGAGATGATGATGATGATCATGATGACAATGATGAAGGCGATGACTATGATGACAATCATCGTAGCATCTTCTGCATTACCAAAGGTTCCTAACGCCACATTTGAAATATGAAGCTATTATTTTATTATTATTTGTTTACTCAGGCTGGTTAAAAGTGTGTGTTTGTCATCAGAGTTTCATACGATTTCATTGAGGGATTTGCTCAAGCTGGAGCCATGAGATGTCATGATAACTATCATCGTAGCATCCTCTGCATTACCAAGGGTGCCCAACGCCACGATTGAAATGTACATAGAACAAAGATAGAAGAAACAGATGATGATGATGATGATGACACTCATGATGACGATGATGCAGGCGATGACTATATGACAATCATCATGAAGATGATAAGGATGATGACTTTTATGATAACTATCATCGTAGCATCCTCTGCATTACCAAAGCTGCGGATGACTGTCATGATAAGTATCATCGTAGCATCCTCTGCATTACCAAGGATGCCCAACGCCACATTTGATATGTGTATAGAAGAAAGATACAAGAATAGAAGGAAGAGATGATGATGATGATGACAAGCATGATGACGATGATGACGGCGATGACTATGATGACAATCATCATGAACATGATAAGGATGATGACTCTTATGACAACTATCATCGTAGCATCCTCTGCATTACTGTCATGATAACTATCATCGTAGCATCCTCTGTGTTACCAAGGATGCATTTCAAATGTATATAGAAGAAAGATAGAAGAAAATCATGATGACGATGATGAAGGCGATGACTAGGATGACAATCATGACAATCATGATGACAATGATGAAGGCGATGACTATGATGACAATCATCATCTTATGATAACTATCATCGTAGCATCCTCTGCATTACTAAAGCTGTGGATGACTGTCATGATAACTATCATCGTAGCATCCTCTGCATTACCAAGGATGCCTAACGCCACAATTGAAATGTACATAGAAGAGTAGAAGAAAGGTAGAAGAAGAGATGATGTCATGAAGATGATAAGGATGATGACTCTTATGATAACTATCATCGTAGCATCCTCTGCATTACCAAAGCTGCGGATGACTGTCATGATAACTATCATCGTAGCATCCTCTGCATTACCAAGGATGCCTACTACTGCATTTGGAATGATAGAAGAATATCATGATGACGATGATGAAGGCGATGACTATGATGACAATCATCATGAAGATGATGAGGATGATGACTCTTATGATAACTATCATCGTAGCATTTTTTGCATTACCAAAGCTGCGGATGACTGTCATGATCACTATCATCGTAGCATCCTCTGCATTACCAAGGGTGCCGCGATGATCATGACTACGCATCACTGTCGAAACGGCACCTCGCCTCAGATGCCATTTGGGTCAAAAAGAAACCAAAGAAACCAAAACCAAGGGCACTGTTTTTGGTTGCTCGAAAACCACAACTAAATCCAGGGGTCGGCGGCACTGGGCGGCAGCCCTTAAATAATACGGAAAACCCATTAGTTGGTAAAAAGTTAAAGTCCCAACATCCGAGCACCATGCACCGCTGATTCCCATTTGGCCAAAAAAACGCCCCCTACCAACATAGACAAAAAAACTGGAGGCGCACCTACCCCATGGTGCCAAAACGTTTCTCGAACCATGGTACCAAAATAGACAAAACTGGAGGCGCGCCCACCTCAAGATGCTACCAAAAACGGTTTCGCGAGCCACGGCCACGTCTCCTTCCCCGCCGCCTCTCGCGGCAACTTTTCGCCCCACGTCCGACTTCCAAGCGCCGAGACGCACCAAGGCCCGCGGCCAGCCGCAGCTTCGGCTGATCTGAGGGATCAGGATCACAGCCTGTGCCCGAAACCCAGCGGAGTCGCTGCCTTTTGTTGTGTTTATTTGTTCTGTGTGTTTGTTTTTTTTTCTCTGGCTTCTTCTTTTGTGCTTGTTTTTTTCTGCTTGTTTGTTTTCTTCTTTTTTCTCTGGAGACCCAACAAGAACTGCATGTAAAGCAACTGGGGCGCGACAGTGGCTGTCAGGAATCTGTGGCAAGGGAGACATTGAAGCGGATTGGAAGGCAACAAACTGTGGCCACCTGCAATCTGGCACGGTCGCCTCTCCATTACAAGAGCGTCAGCATTTACGGGCCTAAAAATTCAAGAGACATGGTCCGGCGAGCCCTTTTGTTGGATGGTTTTAAAAGCAAACCAAAAGGAAACCGGCCATTTTGGAAGTTCCCCAAATTTGAGACAAACCCATATTGGAACTAAAGTTACTAAAGTCTTCATGTACCTGTCCTAGGTGTCATTCTGGAGAAAGCAGGCACGGGTAAGTACAAGCGGGCGTCGTAAGTCACCCCACGTCGCGTTAAGTCACCCCAGCCATCCCCAGCCGCTTGGAACTACGCATATCCGTTTAAGTCACCCCATGCGTTTTAACTCCTCCCATTTTTTGCAAAACACAATGGGCACAGAGCTGGAAGGGCGATGTTGCCAACCCCAAGAATTCACCGCACTCTGCGCGAGTGCCGCGCGAGCGCCGGGTGAGCCGTGCCCTCATCCCAATGAAGATTGCTTCCGCTTGTGGCACAACTTCAAATGCTGCGGCACGAGAAGAGAGAACCACCCAGTGGCAGTGAACATACATGCATGCACACGGCACATGGAAGCCGACCAAATGTTGAACATCATACATTTTGCATGCGCACAGCACAGAATTATACGATTTCAGAAAATGACATGCTTGAGACAACTATCCTTACATCCACAAACACAACGGGCACACTCACCCGGGACGACTTAGATCAACCCGGGACGACTTACAGCACTTACCCTGTAAGAACTGAAGTCAAAAACCAGCGCCGAGGTTCAACCAAACTGATCCTATCGTCTGTGGGCGTGGTGGCAAACCGATTTGGACTCCCAACTCCGGCACATGCAAGCACAGCCCCCAAGATTCTAAGATGTGCCCAGCAGCTCCGTAGAGCGACTCCCTCTCCACTCCGTGATGCCTCGGCGGGAGCTCGGGGTTGCATGGCTATCAAGAAGAACAACAAGAAGAATGACTAAATCAAAGAAGGTTTGCACCACCCCCAAACCACTGCCCCTAGGGACAAAACCAATACATACATACATACATACATACATACATTACATTACATTACATTACATTACATTACATTACATTACATTACATTACATTACATTACATTACATTACATTACATTACATTACATTACATTACATTACATTACATTACATTACATACATACATACATACATACATACATACATACATACATACATACATACATACATACATACATACATACATACATACATACATACATACATACATACATACATACATACATACATACATACATACATACATACATACATACATACATACATACATACATACATACATACATACATACATACATACATACATACATACATACATACATACATACATACATACATACATATACATACATACATACATACATACATACATACATACATACATACATACATACATACATACATACATACATACATACATACATACATACATACATACATACATACATACATACATACATACATACATACATACATACATACATACATACATACATACATACATACATACATACATACATACATACATACATACATACATACATACATACATACATACATACATACATACATACATACATACATACATACATACATACATACATACATACATACATACATACATACATACATACATACATACATACATACATACATACATACATACATACATACATACATACATACATACATACATACATACATACATACATACATACATACATACATACATACATACATACATACATACATACATACATACATACATACATACATACATACATACATACATACATACATACATACATACATACATACATACATACATACATACATACATACATACATACATACATACATACATACATACATACATACATACATACATACATACATACATACATACATACATACATACATACATACATACATACATACATACATACATACATACATACATACATACATACATACATACATACATACATACATACATACATACATACATACATACATACATACATACATACATACATACATACATACATACATACATACATACATACATACATACATACATACATACATACATACATACATACATACATACATACATACATACATACATACATACATACATACATACATACATACATACATACATACATACATACATACATACATACATACATACATACATACATACATACATACATACATACATACATACATACATACATACATACATACATACATACATACATACATACATACATACATACATACATACATACATACATACATACATACATACATACATACATACATACATACATACATACATACATACATACATACATACATACATACATACATACATACATACATACATACATACATACATACATACATACATACATACATACATACATACATACATACATACATACATACATACATACATACATACATACATACATACATACATACATACATACATACATACATACATACATACATACATACATACATACATACATACATACATACATACATACATACATACATACATACATACATACATACATACATACATACATACATACATACATACATACATACATACATACATACATACATACATACATACATACATACATACATACATACATACATACATACATACATACATACATACATACATACATACATACATACATACATACATACATACATACATACATACATACATACATACATACATACATACATACATACATACATACATACATACATACATACATACATACATACATACATACATACATACATACATACATACATACATACATACATACATACATACATACATACATACATACATACATACATTACACACATACATACATACATACATACATACATACATACATACATACATACATACATACATACATACATACATGCATGCATCCATGCATACATACATACATACATACATACATACATACATACATACATACACATATGTAGACATATATATATATATTGTACACCACTACACGCCTGTCCGTTTGCTTCGGGACTGGTTGGGGACTTGCTGTGCGCAAGGTTGGTGTAGCTTACGGCGCACATGCGTTGAAGCAATCACGCTCGACAAACATACTGACAACTAATGTTGACCCCATATTAATCAACCGCACTTTATTAATAGCGGGGTGTTCCCCTCTTAAAAGTGATGGTTCCCCACTAAACCCAGGGACACCCCCGAATTAATAAACTGGGATTGATGAATATGGGGCCAACAATAGACACTTCAGACGGACGAAAGACCACACACTCAAACACACACACACACACACACACACACACACACACACACACACACGCGCGCGCGCGCGAAACAAACAACAAACACATACAAACAAACACGCAACCACAAACACACAAACACGCAACTACGAAGCACGCAAACACACCGTAGCCGGCACGTGTCCCCACACACACACACAGACACACACGTGCGCAGGATGTGTCATGCACACAGGCGGGCATTCAAGCACACGCAAAAGCACCGGTGCCTGAAATTCCAGACAAGCCACCTGGTTCTTTGCACATGGAAGTGCTCCATCATGAATGCGGCGGCCTTTTTCCGATTCTGCGCCGCCTCCTGAGTTGTGGCAAAGCAATGCCCGAATCAAGCTCCATGGATGTGACACCCCAAGGCATGGGTTTGCGACAGTCCACAAGCTGAACGCCAGAATCCTCGAAGCATTCTAGCCTTCACTTCTCGATTTGAGTCCGCCGCAACAACCCAATCCTTCCATTTGGTTAAGACCCCTGGAAAAAATATATTTCCCCTTTGAAACCAACAGGGGGAAAATAACAAATACTCGTAAGCAAATGGAGAATCCAAAAGCTGCCAATGAAAAGGTCCCGGCAGATGAGCTCGACTTGAACTCAAGGCAAAGATGACTTACCATTTGGCTGTGGCTCAAAAAACCGGTACCAAAATGGAACCCTGGTAAGTGGAAACGTGGACCAAAACCTGCGTAACCCCTCCTGTTGAATTTTGAGCCACACACGTTTCCCCCCTCCAACGTGGCATCGTGCCCTGTGAAACGTATGAGTTGCATTGCAAGGATATACATGTCATGCAGTGTTGACCCGGATCAACAAGCCCCAGTTTTGTTTTGGGGGGAGTCCTGGGTTGAGTGGGGATCCATCACTATTGGAGGAGAGCGCCTCTTTTTGATAGATTGGGGTTGAGTAATCTGGAATCAACATTACATTAATATCTGGAATCCGTGAACTTCGAAGTAAGCCGGCCTACCCCCGCAGCCAAATCGCAATGCCATCAGCCCAACAATAATGACCCATCTGCCAGAGCCAGGGCCCGCTTAACGTTGAAACGAAATGGACAGACACAAAAACAAACAAACAAACAAACAAACAAACAAACAAACAAACAAAGACGTCGGAATCCATTGTCTTGTCAGAAAAACTACATTTACATGGCATTGCATCTGTTCTATATTGTCTGGTGGCTTACCGATCTATTGCGATGAAAACAAACAAACAATCAAAACAAAGAAACAAACGCCGAACCACGTAAACACGTTGCTTTGCTGCAGTCCTCATCCTCGTCCGAGTCATCCGAGTTCTGGATGTTGCCAGAGTCGGTGTCGTCTGTCACACTGCTGAGAAAGCGATCACGCGGATTCCCGACAAATTGTCCCGCCCTGTCCAATCCCGTGCCTTCCGATCCCATTCCGTCGAGGCGTTGCATCCATCCCCATCTTGTCACTGCATCCGTCCCTCTAAAACTCCTATCCAGCAGCAGGTGTATTCATCAGCCATCTCAACACGATCAAGCAACCTAACATGCGATGCTTCAAAGTACTGGCTGCTAACGTTCCAGGTGAATCTCTGGCAACAGCGCAGCAAACTTTCGGTCTCCCGGTCTCCCTTAATTACCGCTTCTCCAGGACTTTCCATTGAAGCCCGTGGGACTTGTGTCAGCGTTCGAACCGAACTCGGGTTCAGCCCTGGTGCGAACCGATGAGTATGTCGCTGACACAGAGAAAAGGTCCGCGCTCCTCGGCCAAAGCTTTCGGAACAGCGGCGAGTCAAGACTTGGCCCGACTCTTCGGTACGCAAACACATATGTTGAGCTCCTAACTCACCAAACTCGAGATCATTGCAAGGCAGTGGTCCAATGAGAACTCAGGGAAGAACTCTGCTCAGCCCCTCAGCACCATATGGCTGTGGGTCAAAAAGACGTGCTCAAAGTGGCACCAAAAAGTAAATGGAAACAAACACAAAAACCCTGCGTAACCCCAGCTGCATTTTGAGCCACACCCATATACGGTATGTGTCATTGGAGGAGACCATCCTCGCCCTGAAGTTTTGAGGATGTCCAAGTTGAACAAATCCAGACCCCGGGGTCTTTGCGCAATCCCCAACGCTCTTGGCCGATTTCAATGGGCTGGAGATGTCGACCTGCATTTGGCCGCAACATATTTTCATAAACACAGCTGTCCCTAAGAATTTGTGCACGTTCCATTTGTTTCAAGCCAAGCGTCCTTTTACCTGAACTGTGAGGCCTGACCCCAAAAAGGTACCCTAGCACGCACACACCCACCCACACGCACACCCACACCCACCCACACACACACACACACACACACGCACACACCTGTCTTGATGTCTGTTAGTTGTTAAATTCTGTGGACTCTATGAAGCCCACCCTGAAAGCAGGGGCAGCTGCATTTATAAGTTTTTACAAGTGCAATGAGATTGCCTACTACTGCACAAATGCCGAGATTCAACCCTGACCTTGATGCTTGCCCATTCCAGGCTTGCCAAGCACTGATCCAAATCAGGTTAGGGCCAGAACAAGCTCTCAGGCGTTTATCGCAGCACAAAACATATAAAATATTGGTTGCTTTCTGCACCCCTGCTAAAAGTTTAACTTTTTTAATGGAAAACCCGTTAGTTGGCAAAAAGTTAAAGTCCTAACATCCCTTGGCAAAATGCAACAAAGAAATCAACTTACTCTTCAGCAAACCAATCACTGGACCAAGCGTCCCAATGCTGCCAAACCTTTGAGAGGCGTCCTCAACCACTGTCAACCCGGCCCCAAGTGGTCACGGCTCACGGGCAGGTGGAAATGTGTGTCCCACAACCACTTTTGAGGAGGTTCCCTATCAAAATCTGTAGCCACTTGGGATTGGGTAATGCCCCATTTTCGTTTGGAACCTTTTTGTTTCCGCTAATCCTTGTCGATTTGCAGTACTTTGCAAACCCGGGTTGTAGTATGCAGAATTGAGATATTAAGTTCGAAAGGGAGAGTGGGAGGGACCCATTCCTACGACCTCAGCCCTCACCAGCATAATGGTTGAAATGTCTTGAATTGCCTTCTGGCTTAGAGACCAGTCCAAGAGCTGCATGGTTCTCTCCTTTCTAGCCAAATACACTTCTTGGGATTTCGGCCAGAACAAGAATTGCAGGAAAGTATGCTGAGATTCACAGGATTGACCTGCTGTTAGAATACTGCCACCCAAATGCAAAGCAAAGCTTCCAACATGCCGCCCACAATCATTCCAAAGCCCACGCTGTGTGTTTTGAGTCATCCTCACTTCCGGAGGTCCCGATGGGCGATGGCTTGAACTAAACTTCATTCGGAAAACAAAAGAGAGAAACAAAAAGAAGAAAACAAAAAAGACTCCAAAAGCAAACGCAAATAAATAACAGCGTGTCTGGCACTGCGTTGTTCCCTTGGCTTCCAAAACGCAGCACACCGACCCGCCGGCGGCCGCACCAAGCGCCCAGATCTCCACCAGGCGGCTTCTCCGTGCCGACGTGAAGATCCCGAGCATCGGCGGCCATGAGCCAATGGCTGGGGCTCGCCAACCCCCAGCTCAGGGAGTAAGAAGGGACTTGGCTTTCGTGCGGAAAAATGGAACCTCGCCCAATAAGAAAACCAAGGAGTCAAAAAGGAACCTCACCCCCCAATAAAAAAAAGGAGACAAAGGACTTGTGGTTTTCGTTGGGCTACTTTAGTCATGATCAAAATGGGACCTGGTGTTTCGTTTCAGCTTCTCTATTGGCCTGGTTCATGCCATGGCTCAAGGAATTCCCTTGTCTGATGGCCAGATGCAAACGATCGCGACCTAAATGTAGCTTACTCAGCGCCTCGTACTGGAGCCTATGACGCTATTCTAGTTTCATATAGTGATATGGTGGATGGACGAAATCCTGCACCACCTCAGCGACCCTGAAAGCATGATTCCCCTGTAAATCCCAACAAACAGGATTTTGTTCATCCACAGTGTGGGTGTGGGGTCAACACGCTGTACCCCCGGTGAACATCAAAATAGGTGGCAAATGGATGTTCATCCACCTCAAAATAAAGCCATAGGTTTTGGCCCATGGCCATATGTACATATGAATATAGAGTTCATGTATCACGACCAAGGTGCTGTCAATTCAATCGATTATCTACAGAAGCGGTTGTTTTCACCCATCTTTTGCCGTGCCTTGATGGCGCTTCATGCCTGCCAAAAAGGTCAAAACCATGAGTGCAGCTTGAGCCTTGAGCCAATAATATGCTTCAGACGCAGCTGACACAGCCCTCGCCCAGCGTGCTGAGTTTTGGTTCCGAACTCGAACGAGAGGAAACTCATCGCTGCCCTGGGTGAGTGGCGGCCGAATGTTGGATCACGCTGCAACAAGTTTCAAGGCCTTGCCACATGTACCCAATTTGTTGCTTATATGGCCATCGGTCAAAAGCCCGGTTACAGCCCAGTGAACATCCCAATCCCCAGTAAAATAGACTAACATGGGTGGTGCACCTACCCACAGCCATATCCGCTTTGATGCTTGCCCAATTGCAGGGGGAAAAGGTGCAGGAATGAAGGTGGTCAAAAAGGCGGTTGGGCCAAAAGCGTCCCGAGTCCGAAAGTTTAAAATGTTCGAATGCTGGGTCTGACATTGCCAGTTGGTGCACCTATGGGTTGGATACTCCACAGGATTCATGCGCTCGACGGGCGGCATTTTACTCAGCTTCATCCGTCTAACATTTGAAATCCGATGTTGCTTGTCCTTTCCGCTCAGGGGTAAGCTCATGCGATCTTGCAACTATGGATGGACGACATCCTGCTCCACTGAAGAAACCCTCGAATGAGGATTCCCCTGTAAATACCAACAAACCATGGTTTCCCATGGTTTCATAGGTGGCCATGGGTCAAAATCCCGTACCCCCTGTGAACATCCCAATCCCCACTAAAATAGACTCAAATGGGTGGTGCACCTACCCAAAATGGGATCCCATTGGTTTTGACCCACAGCCAGGTGCGACATGGATTTCGCCCATCCACAGTACTCGATTGCTTGCCTCTCCCCTGCCAAAAGTTTAACTTTCGGTGGTTTAATACGGAAAATCCATTAGTTGGCAAAAAGTTGTCCTAACATCCCTTGGCAAAATGCACCAAAGCGGGGGAGTTGCTCAGCGTAGAGAGCTCCTGTCTCTCTTTTTGGGGGTTTAATGGAAACCCCTTGAGTTCCCACAAAGTGAAAGTCTAAAGATCCAACCCAATAGCACCAAAAGACAGCTTGTGCCAGGCTCGACCTCTTTGCCCCGCTTCGACCTCCGCTGCTTTCTGGCGCTCCGCCCGTCTCCCGCGGAAGCTGCCGCCGGAGCCGGAAGGCAAAGGCGATGGCCTGGTCGGCTTCGCGAGGTTCCCTACAAACTTCCTCTTCCATTTGCTGAAATGAACATGTTTTATTTCCCCCTGCTGGTTTTCAAGGGAAGCTATCACTACTGGAAATATGTTCATTTTTCCAGTGGACTTAAGCAAATGGAAGTGTTTAAACACACACAACGAACAACTCACTCTAACTGTCTCCAAAAAACAACTTCAAGGAGAATTGTCAGCATGCTTTGGCCTGTGGTTTTGGCTGTCTTAAATTCCGGGTTTCCGCGGAGGTGGGGCTGTTTGGTATGCTCCTAGCAAATGGGGTGTCAATCATAAAGAGTTTGAGTTTGGATTGTTTTAGGGGCAGGGCTGTGGGGAATGACCACTTCTGTGATACAACAGAAAGGGCTTCCCAAAGACTATTTTCTTCATATAAAGGGGTTGATCCCACAACCCTGTTTAGGGGTGTCTAATGATAGAAAGCAAGAAAAGGGCAAGCCTTCTTATTTGAGGGCGGGCCGTCCTGGCGGCTCCGTTTTTTCAGATGCCTGGGGGCCGCGTGTAAAAAAACGCCTGGGGGCTGCATTTGTTCCCTCTGATTGGACTCGCTCCTTTTTTAGTTATTCTCAGTTTTAGCTAGAATTTACGTTGAACTTGATACATACACTAAGTAGAATTCATGAGAAATAACTTCAAGGTCCCAAACATGCTAAATACACGTTGTTTGAATGTCTACTGATTTGCAAAGCCATCCTGTGTAGCATGTGTTTTGACATAGAATTGAATCATCATTAATTATTTAACATATATTTCAAAAAGCCAGGTTGGCTGCTGTCCTTATTAAATGCCATTTAATGTCGGATAGAAACTAGGTAGAACTTGATACGTATGTTAAGTAGCTTTCAAAAGGAAATAAATTATCGGTCCTGAAAAATGTTGAATACATGTTCCTGTGCAACATTTATTTTGAAGTATAATAATCCATATGAACAGTCTAGTTAACATATAATTTATGATTGGAGTCTGTCCTTATAAACGTCCACTTGAGTTCAGTCAGAAATTTGATAAAGCTATTAAGTCATAAGGAAATAATTCAGAGGTCCCGACATCGTGTTTTTTTGCTTACTAGCCCCAGCAGTACCATGGTCAGAAACACCGTAAAACACAGTGTTTTGTAGCGGGTTTCGTACTCAATTCACATCTCCAATCACAGCCGCTCTTTAAAAATCAGTTTGAATTTAAAAACAATCTAATTGGGACTCAATAAGGAAATACTTGATCAGAATCCTACTGCGAATTGCATCGTAAATTTAGACTCCAGACAGAGATCCTTTCCCAATAGCACTTTACAATTAAATTAGAGTTTAAACATAATTTGAAAAATAATGAAACCAATCACTGACAAGGAATGAATCCAAACGCAACTTCTTCGTTTGAATAGAAATTCAATTAGAATGAGTCTATGTAAAAATGATAGTTCTAACCAACCCCAGGTCTCGAACGAGCAGAGGAACATGATGGGCTTCATTGTTGAGCTCCAACAAAATACTTGGTTTTGGTTTTGAGCCTCCCAAAACCAAACAACACACAACAAAAACAACCCCAGGTCTCGAACGAGCAGATGAAGATGATGGGCTTGGTTTTTTGTTTCTTTTCGCTTTCTGTGTTTTTTGGGTTTGGGGGGGGGTTGTTCTTGTTGGTATTCTTGGTCGGTTCTTGATGGAAAAACGCAGCCCCCAGGAATCTGAAACACGCAGTTTCCAGGGCGAGACTGCCGTGAACGCTTAGACCTCTGCTGGCCTTAAGCCTGGAGCAGCTGAGCTGGAAGCTTTTGGGCTAGGAGCTGGATGGGAGGATGACCGTGCTTGGCTCCTAGCTTTCTGACAGGGGGTCCGTTGAAGAGATTGATCTTCCGGCTACCTTGTCACAGATGCCATGTGTGGGTGGGAGGAAGGAACAATTAGAAGCGTTGATTCCTTTTCCATTCTTTTCAGCCATGGTTCTTTTCAAAAACCGATCGCCAAGCCATTTTTTCAGGGTGTTTGGTGGCTTTCTAGAAAGAAGGATCCCTGGAAAGAATGGGGAAATTACCCCTAGAAGCTTGCCACAAGTGCGAGGGCTTATGATGGCTTTACACGTGCTGCATTGACGTTACGGCACCTGGTCCATGTCTTGGTTTGAGGTACCCTTTTTCGTGCTTCGATCAAAAGAAAACCCCCATTTTTTGTTTGGGGGGGCACCCTCAAAAAACACACACCATGTTGCAACATGGGAAGGTTCAACAATTTACCCTCTGGCCAATTTTGAAGAAGAATCTAAATGAGGCAACCCGGGCATCAATCGAGCCCTGTCTCTGTTGCAGACCTTGAGGGGCTAGGGTAGCGATATACTTTGAACACCCTGATGTCAGATGGCTGATTTGAGGGCCTGAACCAACCGCATCTTCCAAGGAAAACTTGGGGCCGCTTGCACTGTTGAAATTCCAGCAGAACCCACCGCAATGGCAGTTGACTTGGCCTTGTGAAAAACAAAGAGACACACCCTTCTTCCCTTGCCAGAGCTCACCATGTGTCTGCTTCAAGAAATAATTGTGGGCATTGTTTCAAGTCGAATTCAACGGGAAGCCACGCGCAGGGCGTTCCTTCATTTGCCAAATAGCGGCGAGGGGAAGCAAGGCTGCTCAAAATTTGGGCAGCCGATTGTACACGGAAAACCCCTCCTAAAGCCTTAAAGAAAGGAAGAATTTGGCGATTTGGGCACCACTGGGTGCTCCTTCATTTTCACCCCTGCACTTTGACGTGAAACCCAAAGAATGTCATTTCTAGAGGAAGCCCCTGGGATTCCTCCATTTGCTCAAGTCAATTAAAATCCACATACAGAAACCAAGACATATTTTCAGAAGTGACAAATTCCCCCCCAAAAAACATCATACTCCTAAGGAAATTGATGGATTCCTGCACATGTTTACAGTACTTAGTGACCAATTCCCTTTCAACCAGGGGAGAGCAAAAATCGTATATTCCGAAGCAAACGGACGTATTCCCTCAGATGCCCAGTGGCCACGGGAAAAAGGAGCATCCTTCTTTCTGTTGGTGGACTTTAAAGGGGAAAAACCCTCACCCCCCAGAAAAAACGGGGGGAGAAAACGAAGCAACAAAACAAAACAAACAAGCAAACTGGGCAACTCCGAGTTCCTGTTTCCCTCGACCCCTCCCTCGCTCCCCGCGATTCCCCCGGCGAAACGAGACGAAAAGACCCGCGGAAACCGCCTTGCCGAAGCAGCTCCGCCAGGATGCGCGCGAGGTTCCGGCTGTCGTCCAGGCCGCTGTGCGGCCTGCGATACCGTTCCCGCGGAAAGCCCGCAGGAGGACATCCATCCGCGTTAAACCCCCCGGATGGAGGAAATCTGCTTTTTTTTTAAGACACCCATCCGCAAAAAAAAACTTTGGATGGAGGAAATCCCTTGGCTTTTTTGAAAGAAACCCATGGTGGGAATGGGAATGGGAATGGGAAGAAACTGAGCTAGTTTCAAGAAAATGTGATCGAATTATGCCAAAGACTATGGTTCACATCGCTTGCAACTAAGTTAAGACACTTGTTGGTATCTAAATGGGAATCGAATCATTCCAGGGTTTCTGAACAGTGCAAAGGGTTTCCGTGTTTG
>CAUJNA010003335.1:352053-387053 GCA_963377175.1 Effrenium voratum
TTCTGCCGACTTCCAAGCAGCTGAATTAATCAGACGAGTCCATGGCTCACTTTGGCACCCGACAAGCCGAGCTCTGGCGATTTTTTTCGAGTCATGGGCTTAACCCCGAATTCTCCTCCGTCAAGAGCTCAAAGCTAAGAGCCACTACTCAACAAGCTGGGGTTTGACTCCAAGATTCTACTCAACTAGAACCTTCTTTTCTTTTTCTTTTTCGGAGGCCAACCACATTTTCTCCACCAGGCAAATGCCCCTGGAACCTCCAGCTGGGGGTCCAAAAGCACGCGCCCCCGGCGCCGCGCTCGCGCGCGCTCGCGCCCCCGGCGCCCTCGATCGCCGGCCTTTGCGGCGGCTCTCGGGGCGCAGGAAGCCCTGCAGATCCATCGGCCCATCGGTGCAGAAGGTGAAGCGCTTCTGGCCTCCGGTCTCGACAGGTGTTTTGCCTTTCTTTTTCTTTTTCCGACCGATTTGTCCCCGTTTTCTTTTTGTTTGTTTTCGTTTTTCGGGGGGAGCCCTTTTTTTTGGGATGGTTTCAAAGGGAAACCAAAGGGGACACCTTCATTTTGGGGGTTCCCCCAAAAATAATGTGCGTCAAACGGGAAAGACACCCCTGCATTTGATAACAACACTGTTCTGAAGCGCCAAATATGTCCAGCAAAAGGTGCTCGGTTTGGCCTCCGGTTCACAATCTGAAAAGAGAAGAGGAATCTGCACACTCTCCGCACCACAGCCAACATTGCCCGCAAGAACTACAATATTTATCATTGGACACGGACATGGAGAACTCCATCATACCGCGCGAGGAAAAAATGGAACAAGGGCCCATGCAGAGTGCTAGCGCAGCTTAGGACTGTCGTGCAACATCTCCCGACTCAGCAATATCTTGCGTGCAGCTCGGTCTCTGCTGCCAACTTGGATTCATAGGCCATTTTCGGCTGCTCATTATTTCAAACCCAAGACCACATAAACTTTCTAGATTAGATGGTTTTAACCCAACAGAAGAATCCTTTTGGCCAACAAGAAGCGACTGGCAAGTCAATGATAGCGCCAACCGGTCGGATGGGCCAATCATGGCACAGCATCGCACGTAGGTCCCTTCATGGACCATCTTGCAAGAGCTTGATTGGACACACTGACACACTATTGGTCGACCAAAATTTCATCCATGGCCGTTCCATTACTCTGAATTCAGCCACTCGGATCGTCGTAGTCCTGAATTCGGTCCTCTCAGAGATGTGAGTGAGTCTTCAAATACGGAACCCCCAAACATGCGGTTGTTGCTTTTGGTTTGCCTTTGAAACGAAAATAGAAGGTACCCGCCGAAAAAAACAGCCCCACACTATGCCAAGCAGCCATCAATCGCCTTGTGAGCGAGTCGGTGCTCTTCCAGAAACTCGTAAAACTCTCGGAGCACCACGTCCAAGGGATCTGCCTCAGCGCTAGCTTGAAGCCACGCCACGCGCTGTGTGAGTTCAGCCAAATTCTAGGTGAAAGGACATGAGCCTCAAAAGAGCAACATTCTCTCCAGGTCATTCTCGGATTGCACTCCAAAATCAGGTTGCAACACAGTGTGCATGTGCTGGCCTCAGCGGACCCGGTTGCCCCCCAAAAAACGGATATTGAGACAAAGCTTGACTCTGGGATTGACAACTCCGCAGGGAATTGCCTGTGGAAAAACGGGCAGCCTAGGAACACGCAAAAAACCATAGTTGAACCAACTGAACACTAAGGAACATACCACTGAACACCGACTGGGATGCTTTCTCTTTGATTGGAGCTCCGGCCAGACACCCCTACCATTAAATCAGGCCGGCCAATGACAAATTCCTGCAATCAAATGCATCGGCTGCACAGCACTGAGAGAAAAGAGGTCAAGCTTGTGAAAAGATAAACGGCCATCCCCCCCGAGGCAAATACAAACCACAGCAAAACAAATGAAGGTGATTTGGGGTTCCGAGTTCAATGCTAAAAGGGGATCTGAACGAGTGGCCAAACAGACATTTCATATCTGGCAAGGCCTATTGATATGGGCATGAATTCTAATTCGGGACCCTCTGGACATCATTTAGGCGGGATGTTATGTCCACCAACCCCTTTCCAGGTGGTTCCTCACTTTAAATTCATGGCCACACATAAACAAATACAACGAACAACCAAAACAAAAACGGAAACCCAAAAAAAAGCTGCCTTCCGTTTCCGGGTTTGGCTTAATGGCCAAGAGGCATCGTCGACCCAGGACTGCTGGATGCCGGTGAGCTCCATGCAGAACTCCTTCGATGGATGCGTCGAGACTTAATTACGGGACATCCAACTGGTTTCCCGGCACCAAAGCCTGGGCTCCAGCCGACTGCCGTTTTTTTTTTTGCCTTGGGCTCCAGCCAACTGCGTTTTTTTTTTGTTTTTTGTTTCTTTTTGGGGACAGCCTGGGTTCATTCCATTTTTTTTATTTTTTGTTCGGGGACCAAAGCCTGGGTGAAATCCCATTTCACCTTGCCCACCGATTTCGCCCCAAGTTTAGCAGCTTTCCTGGAATGAGTCGGAATGAGCCCAGAGACCATCCCGGAGTTGTTCTTTGTTGGGGAATCCCGAAAGGTGAATTCATTCCCAACACCCGGAAGGGTCATTCCCTGCCCAATTTTAGGATGACAATCTTTTTGGTAAATCATGGGTGGCTGTACGCACCCCCTTTGATTGAATCTTGGCTTGAACCCCAGGGCGAAGTTTATGGGGTAACCTCCTTTGTGTTAGGCCGAGCTCTGTCCGCATCCCTGGGTTTACTCGTGGATATGTGACACCCACCTGTTCAACGCCATGGGTTTCGGGATATGAGCTAGAGCCACAAACAAATGTGGTTTGTTCTTGGTTAGGCATGTTGGTTAAGCATGGTGAGCACAACTTAGCAGGGGATTCACATGCTTGAGTGCTTGGCTGTCGTGATTTCATGACCCAGCCAGAGATCATGTTGTGCAGGGGTTCCAAGGTGCGTCAATCATGCAAGTACACACACGCGCAAAACGTTAATCGTTGTACATATATGCATGATCAAAGAAGTAAGTACATTGGTCCATGCATGCATACATGTTTCAGAAAGTTAAACATGAGCTGCACTGTTTGAAGGCTGTGCCACCTGAGGCAAGCACTGTGGGGATGTCAAAGAAATTTACCAGCGTGCCTTTTGCATGTGTTCAGAGCTGGCCCGAGAGTGCGTGCGAGCTTCAAACCAAGGCGCAGAGACCCGAAACACAAGCACATGGTTTAGCCAGTTTCTCTGCCGAAGACATGAGCTGGCAGCATGGCAGCATGGCCCCGAAATGCGGCGGCTTCTGCTCCCGGAAGCTGCGACTTAGGCACGGTTCTGACTTGCTGGTGCGATCTCCGTTCTTTTAATCTGGGTGAATTGTAATGTTTCACCAGCCTGAAATAAGGTGCTTGGGGGGCCATTCCCCACATAAACCACCACTTGGGGTGAGGTCGCGTGAGGGCGATATAATTCACCCAGTTTAATGGGCGGTGAACCCTGCCGTAATTCGGGGGGGTCCCTAGACATTCGCAAGCCAACCCCTGGCTTTCCGGGTGCAATCCCTCCCCTCCCCTTCGCCGCCCATTCGCGTCCGTAAGCTGCGGCCTCTCTGTAGGCCGCACGTAGCGGTGGAACTCCAAATCCACCTAGCGACAAGGCGCGCGACGCGCAAACTTAAAGGGGCGAGCGGGTGCGTCAGGTGGGTGTGGGTCAGAAATAGGTACCAAAAATGGAAAATGGAATCCTGGTAAGTGGAGACGTGGACTAAAACCCGCGGTTTTTCTGGTGGTTTAATTTTGACCCATACCCAGGCAAGGGGCGAGTAAGCCTGATAACCCACTGAACCCGAGACTTATATCCATGGCTTTTACCCACCTAAGTACCCTGCCCCTTTAAGTAGCTGCTTCGAAAAAGACACGTTTCAGCTTCCCTCCGCTTGGTTTGGATTGGTTTGGAGGTTAGGCCGGCTTCCCACTACAAGAACCAAGGGTTCAAATCCCCAATCCGCAAAGCCCACGCCACCAACTAAGGGTTACCTGGTTACCTTAATGTTGGCTTGCGTTGGATGTTCATACACATTTTTACGCATTTCAGTGAGGTGATGCTGAGCACAAACCACCGTCAAAACGAGAGGATTCGGAGAATATGAAGCAGGGAAACTTGAGAGTGCATGCTTAGCCACTCAACACCTCAACACTTCCTTCTCACATGGTCGCTCGATTCGGACGTTGACCGTCAAGGAAGGAATATTTGTCCGTGTTGCTTGGTAACGAAGGCGACCAAAGGAGTTGCCTCCGTTCGAGGAAACCAACTTCATGCATCCGGATGCCCAGAACGAGCAGGAGCCCTGGACAAATCGATTGGCAATGACTCAGCAAGAAATGCGCAGCCTCTGGTGCTTCTTCATTTGTCGCGGCAATGTCAAAAGAAACCGCAATCATGCAGAACCACACGGCCATGCCAGCGTGGTTTGGATGAGAACAACCAAGGCCATAGTCAAGAGCCAAAACGGCGCCGCCATAAAATCCACAAAACTGAGCCAATAGCGGTGCCTCCAAACATCTGCGGTGACGGACGAAAAGTCATAAGCTCGTGCCAGTAGTGCAGCTTCGTGGGACGCATACAATCCCTCCATTTTCTGAAAGGGTACAGAGCAACATGTCCCATGGTCCAAATCATTATGCAGATGTGGCTCTCACAACGTAAGCTAAGAACAGGCACTCGAGACCTACCGACAGCAAGGCACGCCTACATGCTGGTTCAAACGGAAACCAGCCCAAAACACTGCACGTGTGTAATTTAGTGTTGAACACAAAGTTCCAAAAAAGGCAATCCAATCAACTTTGAAAATGGCAAGCACGACTTTAGCCATTGCAAATGCCAGCAACTGCAAATGTCGATCACGGATTGAGGAACCTTGCGATTTTTGGTAAGATGCTTGCCCAACAGGCTACGGATGAATGGGACACCCCCTCATGCCCAGTAAGGATGAATGGGACACCCCCCTTTTAATGGTTTTAATCCTTTAATTTGGTTCCTGGCCTCAAGGGTTTCAGAATTCAGGAAAACCACCGGGAACTCGATGATCTCGTGCTTGTACTTCCTCCGATACCATCCGAAAAACTTGAGCGGCTGCGAGAGAGGACACAGCTGGAGCCCTACGCCCACATGGAGAAATAGGAAAGCTGCTGTACCATTGAAGGTTCAATCAAGTTCCCTACAACTGAAATAACGGCCGATTGGTTGCACGCAAGCCGAGCTGTGTCGATACCAACCACAAGTTATACAGCTTTGCTCTGAACCAAATTGTTCCTGCACACGAGCTACTACAAACGTCTGTAGTTCTACACATGTACAGATGTGCGTGTCAGCGCATAGCTAAGCCGACACATAGATATACATGTGCAAACAGCACAACACACATCAATATTCACGTGTCAATACCAAGCGTTAAGAGTCACATACATACATTGTTGAATGGCAGTACTATGAGACCATTCACACAGCTCCAGCATGGACAAAAGCAACACACATGTGACAGCAGTCGCCACGCGTGCGCCATCTGCAAGCAGACATCGCATCTGCTCCTTGATAAGCAAAACTGCTACAGTACGCAACTTCGTAAGTGCTACGATGCACATGGCCGTAAGCACAATTTTGGGAGGGTTCCCTAAAACAAGACGCCCACATCATGATTTGTCATAAGCCCTGACCAAAACTTCAACCTGGGCCGTTGGCCAAGGGCCTGTTCACCCTAAACGATGAGGTTTGACATCAGGAACATGAAACAAGAATCACCATGGCCCCTTCAAAGCTTGAGATGGCCCAGTGAAAGCACAGCCAGGCCTGACCATGGTCGTCCGATCGCAAGTGCACTCGAAGTCGACCACTGCAAAGTAGTCTGGATGTGCCTGGCCAAGTAAAACTCGCAGCTTCACCTTGGCTGCAAGCAGAGCATTTGATATGTGGGTGAAAAAATTAACGAGGGGACCACCGGATTAGGCCAAATGTGTCCATTTGAAGGATTCCCCTTTTTGTACCTAATTTTGACCCACAGCCAGTATGTTCAAGGAGCAAGGGTGCCTTGAAGACAAGCTATCTTCGCTTGCAGTGAGATCTTGCGGAATGGTGCCACGAGAATTACATACAAGATCCTGACTCTCCTTAGGCCACGCTGATGCGTGAAGGCTTCCTGATGACTCTGGACCCTTGGTCGTGTGTGGGCTTTCCAGCAGCCTTTCCCGCAGCCAAGGCCTTGTTAAGGGTAAGGGCTTGTTTGGGCTCCCTCCCCCTCCCCTTCCCCCCCCCCCCCAGCCCCCATGAGTTGTCACTCTTGCCCTCCCCAGCTGGCTTCGCCTCTTCGGAGCTGTCGAGGCTCGCCTGTGAAAAGGACTCGGTTCTCGGGTTCGTGCGGAAAGCAAATCGCTCAGGTCCAGCGCGGAGCATCAGCTAACATCGTGTGGCTGCAATTTTGGCATAGGGCAACAGGGCAAAAGAACACCACAGGACTGAAGCTCCTTCTATCATAATATTAAGATTGACATTGCCATGTCTCAGGTCGCATTTCACAAGTGGGCGGTGAAGAAACCTATTGCACCCCCTCCTCGTTTTTGACGGCGGATTGTCACGGATAGGCAACCACACCCGCGCAAATGTGTGCCTAACTTGTGCTCGTACAGTTAGAACCGAACAGCAGTGACATTCCATTCCAATATTGTAGGATGTTGCATGGGGCCTGCGGATGATATGAACGTCTTTGAGTTGCATCTGTGCTGTCGTCTGCCAACCATATCTGCAACCCCATCAAACGCATTCTGCGTCCCAAAGCTGGGCTTGGATGAACATGAAGCAATAATCAACAAATGTGTGAGCACACCAGACAGACAAGTTGGGTCTCAGTATTGGACTTTGCTTGTTTTTGAAGAATGTCTAACCTTTACCATCTTGCAATGGACTTTTTTCTCAAGCCTTCCTTCCCACAAGAGAAGGGAAGGCTAAAACCCAAACAGCCAGAGCACAAAGTGCAAGGTTGCAGCCAAGGCAAGGTACAAGAGTGCGCAGCAAATGCAACTGTCTCTTCTGAAACAAAAGATCTCTAGGAGCTATCATCAGAGGGGTGGAATTGCCCATGCGGGGTCGCTATGTGCCAATTGCGTTGACGGACACGAAATACCTCTCGTGGATTTCTTTGCAGTTTCCACAGGGCCATCCAAGGTGTGTCTTCCTGCGTTTCGCAGCAGCTGACCTAACTCGGTTGCTTTCCGCTACCCCGCTAAAAGTTCAACTTTTAGTGGTTTAATGAAAAACCCATTAGTTAGCAAAAAGTTAAAGTTCCAACATCCAAGCAAAATGCACCAAAGCTAAGATGTTATTAAAGCTGCAGGCACTTCCGTGTCTTCACGTCCAGGTGATCGTTGGCGGCTATGGAAGCCACCTCTTGCGTAAAGGAAACGCGTGAGGACCGTGGATGCCACAATCAACGCCTCACTCAAGCAGTGTCCAAGCCAAAAAACGGCCTTTGTCTCTTTGAAGCAAACTTTGTATTTACGTAGAAACAATGCCAGATTGTATACTATTATAAATACAACAGGGATCCTTACGTTATACACCTGAAGATTGCCTTGTAAATGGTGCTTTCCCTTTATTTTGATGGAAAAAGTTATGTTTCAAATGGGCAAAATGTATCTTTTAAGGAGCCCTGTGTTACAACTCCTTGATAAATGCTCAGGCCGGCTGTGGGTCAAAAATAGGTACCCAAAATGGAACCCTGGTAAATGGAAACATAGACTAAAACCTGCGGTCCCCTGGTAGTTAAGTTTTGACCCACACCCATAGGAGACATCTATGCCCCACAAAAAACGAAACCGTTTCGGTTTCCCCGTGTCGCGTTTCGCGCGCTTCGGCGCTTCTCAGCCTCCCCCACCTCATCGAGTGGCGCATCGCAGCTTGCCTGCAGGCAGCTTGAGACCGAGAAACGAGCGAGTCGCCTGAGGGAACTTGCGATCGGTGGGATAAGTAGGGAATGTGGGGAATGAACACAGGAATAGGAAACCACCAGTTGGATGGCTTGTAATAAGGGTCATTCCATTTCTCATTCCCTGCTAAGAACCAGCAGGGAACGATGAAACAAACTTCTGCAAAAAGTCACTGAATTGAATGCCAGAAACTGTTTACTGCACCTGGTTCTCTTCGACCCGTACTGAAACACGAGCAAAGGAGCCTAGCACACGTGCAAGTCGTCGGGCGGCAAGTCAATGAACATAATAAAAGTGACTGCTCGGAAGCTTTGCTCTCGAAACCGACTGATCAATTGGGAATAAGTTTGAGCCAAAGAGTCCCGATCAATGTTGAACTATCCGCGCGAACGGAGATGCGCACATGGTTCGTCATACATGCGGGTATTCGAGGCGAGCGACTATTAAAAAAAAAAAAAATGAACTATCTAAGCTGGTTCCTTCCATTTTCCTCAAACATGCTGGAGTTGAATGGGTTTATCAGGTGAATGACATGATTGGAGGAATTGGAGGATGCGTTGTCTTCAAAATATGGTCAAGCCTTAAAATGGGTGCTAGAAAGGCCCGCACTGCTTGCTTCGTTGAACTTCTGGGATTCATGCCGACTCTGATCCCCAAATGCCTTGGCCATTTGATCTGCGCGCCAATCAGTCCACCGTCCCCATAGCACACCTGCAACACGAGCTCTGTTCTTGGTCGACGTTGGAAGGGGAGCAAAAGTTCATTTTTTAGCAGTTAAGTGATTTCCCACTAAACCAAAACAAGCGAAAATGCAAAATGTTTCCCCAACAACAACCATGTGTTCAGCTTTTTGGAATCACATGTTTTGAAATCTCGCCTCAGGGGTCCCGTGATTCATGTCCCCGTTTTTGTTGGTCTTAATCACGCCTGGACAGGCGTCCCGGTGTCATTTTGCTTGAACTCCCGCGCTCAAACCATGCCACCCACCGAGCGTCGCCGTTACCTTCTGGCGGCGGTGCACAGGATTGGGAGTCCACAGGCTCCGAAGATCAGATGTTCCACGATTCACAGCTTCAGATGGCTTCCAAAAATACATGCGCCCAAATTCAAGCCGAACAAAACTTAACAGCTTCTTCAGGTTTCATATGTTTGTCAAAGTTCATATTCGAAGCGCAAAACCTATGCCGCCATAGACGTCCAAATTGGACCTCTCCATAGATCCGGCCTCCGCCTCGGCTGCCATCTACCGCGTCCGCTTTAAAAGAAAAGCGCAGCGCATGGGAACCATCACCTGTTCTCCAATCGAATCGTGATATGGCTGTGGGTCAAAGATGGGATATGGCTGTGGGTCAAAGATGGGTACCCAAACTGGAACCCTGGAATCTGCGGTCCCCTTGTGGTTTAATATTGACCCACACGCACATGGCTTTGGTTGTCCTTTCGGTTCCCCTGCAAAATCAACCACCGTTTGGGGTCCCTCAAAAGACGCATATAAGAGTCAATCAAAGACAACAAATCGTGAGAATGACACAGATACCTTTGGACAGGCTCGGTAATGTTGTACTACACAGTCGTTGTGGCTCTGCGAAGTGAGGAAATGGCGGTTCGATGGGGTTCAATGCGGTGCCATTGGGCTCGGCGCCCGTCCACGTGTTGGCAAACATTGATCGGAAGAAGCCAAAATTGGCTGCGGACGACCAGCGAAACACCAAACCTGAAATCGATTTACACCGATGGCCTCTGGTGTCTTTTTTTGGGAGGGCAGGTAAGGTTGCGATGTGTTGCATGTATTCTTCCAGACGAGCTTGTCATTTCTCCTTGGACAAGTTAGCCGCCTGCCGGAGTGCCCTCTTTTCTGATCTTGCGATTCGCGGTTTCTTGGAACGGGATCTTCTTCTGGAATTCAATGGCCGAGGAACAAAAACATATTCCACGGAGGCGGGAGTGGTTGGGCAAGAGTCCATCGCAAGTGCAGGACACAGCAGAAACAAGGAAGCCGTAGAAACGGCATGTTATTCATCTGCTTGACCAAGCCTGGGCCTTGCTTTCCACTGTCAAATAGAAAGCTCAAAGAGGATTTTGCGCACAAGAAACAATCTCACCCCTCCCCAGTACAGCTTCTGAACTTGCCTTTACCGCTTCGACTCCTTTGCATGCTTTTCGCAACTCTGATTCCACGACAACAAGGAAATGGCCTGGTATAGTTAGCCATAGTTTCCCATACAATGCCATACAACTCGCTTGCTCGCAAAGAATGAATCGAAACACAACAGGTTCACCTTGCGGAACCCGAGGGTTTGGTTGAACTGCCAACAACACGTTTGCGACGTGTGCAACATCCAGAGTTGAACACCTCACATGCTAGAAAATCGATTGTTAACTCTTCGTCTTGTTGCTGTTGCAAAGGACCTTGAGAGCAAAGAGTAGGAACCTGTTCGACAAGTAAGCTGAGTCATATCTGTCGCTCCTCGTGCATGCCTCTGTTCTCCGAATTTCAAGACAAACACCATACTATGGTAGCATCACTTAGCAGGGTTGATATGAAACCCGAAAGGAGAACACAACAACATTTTGGAGTCTCGAAACAGAGGACCCCACACAACGGTTGCTTCCTTTTGGGCTTCCGGAGTTCCAAAAAACATCACCCCACACACACAAACCATGTTAAGGTTCCCTTTGGGAAGCCTCCTAAATCCCGACCCAAAAACATCAGCACGTCCTTAAAAAAACGAAGACACCCCCATGGCACCGTCCCTCCCTCGTCCCTCCCCGCCCCCACCGCCGCCCCCGGTCCAGGTCGCGGCCCAGGCGGCTGAGATCCTTCACGAAGATGGGGCCCCAGGGCAGCGCGTGCTGGCGAGATGCAGGGAAGGAGACACGGTTAATGACCCTTATAATGTGTTTAATGTGATCCATCGAGCTGGCTTTGTTTGCTAGGGGACCCCTGGGTTCATTCTCCAACTGGTGGTTGGCTTTAAAGTGACCAATTCCTGGGTTCATTCCCTCATTCCCTCCTGAGCAAAGGCCGCCGAAATGGCCAGGGCGTCCTTCTGATTTGTGTTCCCATTTTGCACGCCAACCCGGCGGTTTACAAAAACACACACCCGAGGTAGGGAAAGAATCCCATCCAGGGCTTCGATGTGAAAGTATTGTGTAGGTGATCCTGGCTTCTGCTTGGCTCAGGCAGGAATGGCTAGTTTGACTTAGTACAGAACTAAGTATCACAAGTTGTGGTTGTGCTTTGAAGGAATATGCGAAGGCTTGTGAACAATGCGTTGGGACAGCATCGGACAAACGCTAACATCATCTAATCAAAGCTGACACTTTGTGTCTGGAATGCTTTGCGAATTTACCAATACATGATTGCAAACATCCCCAAATTGTGTTTTTTGCCCGCGTGCAGTTTCGAAACCATCAACCTATTTCGCGCATCGCGGGCGCAGACCTGAAGGAATTTGGTCATTGGAACAAATGCTATACAAATTGTGAATACTAGAATGGACACGGTTCACAACACGCGAACAGCTCGCGGCCGAAATCCTCTATCTCCAGCAACTCGCTTTCGCTCTCTCTTGATACTTGCGAAAAGCAGCATTTGCGAGCCATGAACCAGTGAGGTTTCCCTGCAAGATGTGCGTTTGCTTTGACACTCATTTGTAGTGACAATTCCCCCGCCTCAAAAACCAGGGGGCAGCAAACACATTAGCCATGTTTGCGCAACATGATTCACTTTCATGACCAACATTGGGTCACTTTGTGGTAACTGTAAAGCACCCAATGCATAGCAATGCGCCCAAACCCGGCAAATCCATAGCGGGCGAAGCCCGTACCTGGCGATACAGACGATGATGAATCAGACCTTGGCGACTGGCAAAGGTTATCACCCGCTACCAGGAAAATGCTCAGTCTCCAAACAAGGCACTGCCTCTGAGTTTTTGCTGACAGACGCACGCTTGCACAAACCTGTTGGACTTCAATTGTTGCTTTGTTGATAAACTCATATAAGACAAGGCGCGACAATGCCGTCCCCCATTCATTCAGCAACACGCCTGCTGGCTCCCTAGTCTGGGTCAGGATTCAGAAATCATCCCAATCGAGTCAGAAAACAGGAAATCACAAGTCACCACCAAATGGTAGGACCTTTGAGAAAGCATCCGCTGCATCACCTAGCTGCGCCCGTCAGCATTGGCTCCTTTCTTATGCAGCCTAGTTTGGTTACATGTTATATTTCCGGTTGCTATTTTTTATCTTACCGTTCATCTATCTTTGAATTGACTAGGCGGACCAGTGGTCTGCCTCTGTACGTATGATGATCACTACTTGCATACACTACTGTGCATGTATGGGTATAATCTATGCACACGACAAATGCCACGTGAGCGGCAGTTGCTTGCTACAGGGTAGATGGTCGGGTAATACCACCTCGTTCTCTAACCCTGCACTAGTTGCACTAGTTTGGACTCATTAGCCTCATTGTCCATCGCTGCATGTGTTTGTGATCCAACCGCATACATGTCATGGCCCTGCCTCGTTTTGGGAGTGTTCCCACCCTGTTCTGAACCTCATTCAGTATGCTACCCCAAAATGCTCTCGCCCCGCTTGTACTGTGAGTCTTCTATTAATACAGGCAGTCACACATAATATGCGCGAAATATGTTCTCAAGCATGAACCTCGTCGCATTCACAACGACCAAACCTGCTGAGCTGGTTGCTGCGTTCTACATTGTGCACGCAAACACTTTATAAACACATACACGCAGTGTGCTTGACACATTGCCGAGTGCAGCGCGAGGGTTTATATCCGTGTTGACATATTCCACAGTGGGTCGCACAACACAATTCACACAGCGGTTGCCTAAAGCATAGCTTTCGATAATCTCCGCATTCGTACAGTTTTTTACCATAGTAGTGAAACCTGTGGATAAAAAAACAAAAAAAACGAAAGTGGGGTTGATCAAAAGGTCCTCTACATGGGATGACCGTTGGGGAAGACCACTCAAAATACTCTATTTCCCACCAAATGGGAAAAGTTACTCAAGGTCATTTGGGGGCCAGGAATATTGATCAACACCCAAGTATTCATGGAACTGTCTGTTCAAAATGAGCCTGGCGCTCACAACCTCCTGGCTGGGTCCTCCGGACGGTCAGGGTCGATCTGGTCGATCACCCAGTCAGCATAGTCCTGTTAGCAGGCCCCTAGGTTGGCATCTGCCACTGGAGAGAAAGGGGTCAAAGGACCGGGTTTTGCATGGGTGTCGGGTGTCAGACACAAGATTATTTTTGCCATGTGGGTGTGTTCTTCTTGAGGGTAGCTTTTTTTCGTGGTGCCTTTAAAGTGAAACGAAAAGCAAGCAATCGACCTTTCAGAATTCGCGCGCAAGAATTGCGCTCAACTGCAACACATGAACAGCACATAAACTGAACAAACCGAACTCTGCGCTAAGCTTGCTGATGACTCCCCGGGGAGTGACTCGGGCCCTTCACGTCTGCGCACGAATGATTTCGCTGAACAATCCGAGGTCCATCTGTCAAGAGAGTCATGGTACTATCCTTCGTGCGTTCAGCTGCTAGAAGCTACCAAGTGCAGCCCGACACTGTAAACAAACGGCCCCAAAAAGCTCCCCCCCCCACCCATGTCGGCTGGCCCAAAATCCTGCGCGGCGGGCCTTGAAATTTTCGGGGTTCGTCGGCGTCCAGCTCCATGGGTCCATTTTTGTCGAAAATGTGCTCACAATTGCAAAATCACTAAAAAACTTGCTTTTTTGTCCTGAAAAGCATGACCTCCTGAGACTAGGCTCAGGCCCAGCCCAACCAGCAACCCGCCTGCTGGCTGTCAGCCCAGCCCAGCGAGCCTGAGGCCCAAGCTTGTCTGAAACAGGCAGCAACCCGCCGAAGCACGGCCCCAAGTCCTCCAGCAAGCCCAGCCTGCCCAGCCGGCGCATCTCAGCGCATGCCAGCCACTAGGCCGGCCCCCAGCTGAAGCTAGTCTCAGCCACAAGGTGGGTTGCTGGCTGCCGGGCAGCCTGGAACTTGGGCTGGGCGGGCTGGGCTGAGCTGTGCTTGGGCGGGTTGCTGGATGGGCAAGGCCTGTTTCATACACACTTGGGTCTGAGGCTTTGCTGGCTGGGCTGGGCCTGAAGCCAGTCGCAGACACGTAAGACAAAGGGCCTGCTGGATGACTTGGGGCCAGACGCGAGCAGGAGGTCAAGGCTGAGCTGCTTGGGCAGCCGGACTGAGGGGCTGAGGCACGTTAGACTGGTCGTTGGCCTGAGGCCAGTCTCAGACACGTTAGCTGGGCTGAGCCTGTTGGTGGGCTGGGAGCTGGGGGCCGGCCTAGTGGCTGGCATGCTCTGACATGCGGGCTGAGGTGGGTTGCTGGTTGGGCCTGAAGCTGGTCTCAGCCACAAGGCTGCGGCCATGGGTGGGTTGCTGGCTGGGCTGTGCTTGGGCAGTGGGCAAGGCCTGTTTCATACACACTTGGGCCTGAGGCTGGGTGGCGAGTTGCTGGCTGGGCTGGGCCTGAGGCCAGTCGCAGACACGTAAGACACGCCAGCAGGCGGGCTGAGGGACTGGGCCTGAGGCTAGTCTCAGGCTGGCATACTTTGAGATCAGTTTGAGACTGCGCCGAAGAGGGGCTGGGCCTGCTGAAACTTGGGGCCAGACGCGAGCAGGAGGTCAAGGCCTGGCCAGCCGGGGCTGAGCTGCTTGGGCAGCCAGACTGAGGGGCTGGGGCACGTCAGACAGGCTTCGTAGCTGGCGTAGCTTGAGGTCGTTGGCCTCAGACACGTTAGACAAACCTGACCTTGGCACGCTGGGCTGAACCAGCAACCCACCTCAGCCCAGCCTGCCCATCTCAGAGCATGCCAGCCACTAGGCCGGCCCCCAGCTCCCAGCCCACCAGAAGGCTCAGCCCAGCGTGCCAAACGTGTCTGACACTGGCCTCAGGCCAACGACCAGTCTCACGTGTCTGAGACTGGTCTCAAGCTACGCCAGCTACTAAGTCTGAGACTGGTCTCAAGGTATGCCAGCCTGAGACTAGCCTCAGGCCCAGTCCCTCAGCCCGCCTGCTGGCGTGTCTTACATGTCTGCGACTGGCCTCAGGCCCAGCCCAGCTAGCAACTCGCTACCCAGCCTCAGGCCCAAGTGTGTATGCCCGCCCAGCCGAAGTTCCAGGCGCAACCAACAGCGTAGTCCGGCTGCCCAGCAGCCAGCAACCCACCCATGGCTTCGCAGCCTCGTGGCTGAGACTAGCTTCATTCAGGCCCAGCCCAACCAGCAACCCGCCTAAGCAAACCCCACCCAAGCCCACCCTGTTTGAGACTCGCAGGCCTCAGCCTATCTAGCGCCGAGACTGGGCCTCACCAGCCTGGCCTCACCAGCCTGTGTTTAGATGAATCCTTGCTGAAATGAATATTCTTTATGTCCCCCTGTTGGTTTTACAGGGAAACTATCACTATTAAGGATATTTTTCCGGGGTACTTAAGCAAATGGAGGTTTGTATTCCCACCATGTACCTGTCTTGGGCTGAGCAACCGAGCAAGAAATGTATGTCATGGCAAGCCGCCAGCCACGTGAAATGGAGGTGCCCAAACACCCAAAGTTGGTCTTGGTTGTTCAGTGACACCAATTATTGTTCCCCTTTTTATGGAGGCCAAGCCCCACTAAAAATGCTCATCCCCAGAAAGAGGTCCTTTTTTTTCCAAGGGCACTGAGCAGCTGAGATAGTCTTGGTTTTGGATTTCAAACCTTCCGAGCAGGACGGCTTCCGAACATCGAACTAGCACGGGCGAACTGGTGCGGTCACAAGCTTTCAGTAGGATTCGGACCTTCCCAACACTGGATTTCGGTGTTCCTGACCCTTCCCTCAAGCTAGGCTGGGCCGAGGCGGGCAACGCGAAGCGTTTACAATTATTGGAGCAACAATTGAACAAGGTCAAAAAGATACAACTTAAGTTTCTCAAGAATGATAATAATCAATAACAATCACGTAAACAAGCGCTGCATTCAAGCGCGATTGTTTGAGCCAAAGCGAAAGCTCTTGCCGAGGTCATGCTGAAAGACACACTCACAGGCAGTCCACAGAACTTTGACAAAGGCATCCGAAGTACACACAAGGTGAGCTCCTGGGTTGCCGCCGTGAAAATGATGAGCTCGTAGCCGTTCTGGTGCATGCGCTGGACAAACTCCTGCATGCCAGGCCTGGAGACGGCAGCAAAGAAGCGAAAGAAGCGGGGTGGGTGGCTGATTCACTGAGAAATCACATTGGTTTGGATAATTACTCGGTTGCTTTCTTCTCCCCTGCTAAAAGTTGAACTTTTAGTGGTTTAATGAAAGACCCATTGGTTGGCAAAAAGTTAAAGTCCTAACATGCAAGCAAAATCAGGGATCCTTACATTATGCACCTGAACATTGCCTTGTCAATGGTGGTGTCCCTTTTTTGTTGTGGAAAAAACATGTTTCAAATGGGCAAAATGTATCTTTTAAGGAGCCCTGAAAATGCACTTCTGATTAGTTCATTCCAAGCCAATCGGTTCTCACTGTCAATACTAGAATTGGATCAACATCGGAAATTAAATTGTCAAAAGGTCGATTTGCTTTGGACAACTGAGGGTTTGAATGAGTCGCCCAGATTCCACACCGCAATGTTGAAGTCGTCATTCTCATCCCTGAGCAACTGCAGTAAGCACTGCAGTTGCTTTGGATGTGTTCGGGCTATGGACACGTGTCCAACAAAAGGGCTGCAAGCTGTGGCCGAAACACACCTCCTGTGCTCGGTTTCACCTCTGGACAGGACTCCAAACAGCGGAGGTGTCATTCAATGAAGACACACACTCCAAGGTCCCAACTGCGTACCCCTGGCTAGGTGCCCCTGCAAAATACCGCAGAAGCTTTAATACACCATGGGTACATACATGGTATGTAGCCATCTTTTCCAGTGGGATGCCAGGGGTACCTGCCGGGCACGTGGTTTGGCCCCCAGACACACGGACACCCAAGCTGATGAAATCGTAGGCTGCCCAGATCAGTCAGTTTGAAACGCAGACAGGAACAGTTCAGGATTGAAGGACTCCAGAAACCCTTGTTGCCAATCTCAAAGGGAGTTCAAAGCGTATACCAACCACCAAGGCAAGTTGCAAGATTCACCAACCTGAACTTCGAACAAAGAAGTAGACTCCCAAAACAAACAGAAGATACCTTCAGAAAGCTCGGAAACTCGGTCTCCATGTGCAGCCGGAGGCGGCATCGGCCTGATCTCGTAACTTCCCATGCCGTCGTGCTCAGAATAGTGCACCAGAGTCTCCTCGGAACTCTGAGTCGTCAAAAGCTGACATCTCCCAAAGACCTCTCCCCATAAAGGCCAAGGTCGATGAGTTCTAGCCGTTCTGGCAACAGACGCAAAATGACAGGTCTGAGATAGAGAAAGGTGGCTTGGAGAGCAACAAGTCCAACATGGGTGCTCGCGCGTACAAAGTACGAATCAAGGCCATGGACAGCAAAGCCTCGTGTCTCCCGCGCCTAGACAGACTCTTTGATCACAGGCAGAGGCAAACCCGCGAATGGAAGTTTTACAGGGAACTCTTGGCGGAGCAACGAAGACCACCCGCTCCAATCAAACACACTTTTGGCCTGGAGCCATCACCAAAGGAAGCCGTTTTGATGCAACACATGCAACTGACCCTGTCAGGCGTATCACAAAACACACACACACAGGAATTTTGCACATGTCCAACAACACACTCACACACTCACCACAATTCACAAGTTGCCGCCAAACAAATTAAGCTATGTTGCGTAGACCTGTGTTCATATAAAGATACTTGTCCTGTTGCATAGATTCATAGATTTGGGGACCAGGCCTGGAACTCGAGTTGCCATCAGCTTCGTAATGGGAATCAAAGGGAAAGCCACCATTTCTAGGGTATGTGTAGGGGTATCCTGCTTGCGGTGAAGCGAAATCCAAGGAAGACCGAAGCCATCTGTCGGATCTTCCTCATTTGACACCCATAGGGCCATGGACAGAGGGTTTCAAGCCTCAAATGAACTTCTGCAAACCATGGTATCTATAATTGCGACATTGGCCTTCATTGAGGAAATGGTAGGGGGGGTCGGATCTCCTTGTGCGATACGCCCACGTGACGTCCACGAACACCTCCATTTACCCAAAGGTTTTGGCCAGACCAATGTGATCAGCCTTTAGCTAAAGGCGTGCAGAGATCCGCATAGCCACCAAATAAGGTCCAATCGCATAGCACCTAAGGTCTACTGTTTGGCCTTTCTCCAATGCTCGGACCACTCAAACACACTGCCCACATTTGTCTCAGGCCGCATGTTTGCTGTTCCAACATGATTTTTATCTTGTGGTGTTCGGACCATTCTCGTTGATTCATTGTCAGCCAGGTCTATCAGTATAGTGGGTTTGATCAAGACGATCAGTGCTTGATGTAACGATCGGTGTGTATTCAAAAAGAAAACCAGACCACTGCAAACCACAAGAAATAAGAACAAAGCTGCCAAGTCCAAAACCTTTTTTTTGAGGACCCCTGTCCTTGAAGGAGTCTCGGAGTCTCGGAGATGCGCCGATTCACACAGAAAAGCTTTGGGGCTGTGGGGCGGAACCCCCCCCCAGCCAAGGCTCATCAAGGTCGAGGACCAGAGAGAACGCCTGGCGTTGAACGCCGGCAGCAGCCAAACGGGCTAACAGTCGTTGCTGGGCTGCAGATCTCAGATCCCCTGCTAAAAGTTTAACTCTAGGTCCTCCAGATTTGAAAGGATAGAATAAGTTGGTACCCGATGTTTTTGTTTTTTCCGGTTTTGTCTATTTTAGTACGGGAACCCTCCCCCAATAAAAAGGTGAGAAAGGGCACTACTGGGGGACCTAGAACGTTTAGTGGGTCAAATGGAAACCCAACCACTAAACCAACTAAAAAGCCAAAAAGCTAAGGGAATGGTTGGGAGCCACCAAGGCTAGTATTTTACAATGTGCTATGGTCAAAACTGCTGCTTTGCGGCCTATGGTCATGGTTCCCCCAATATGAGTCATTGGGAAATGGATATTAAGGATTCCTACCATGTGCATGACCATCCCTAACGGCGAGTAAAGGGGTCTTTTGACCATGCTATAGTCTTACATATCCCTTTCTCTTTCGCTTTGTGCTTCTTTGTGTGTGTCCATGTCTGGTATGCGCCAAAGAGTTGCTGGATGTCATCCACAGAGTCGTGCCACATTACTTGACCGGTTATGAGCAAGAAAGGTCTCAGGCCATTCAGTCAGAGTTCCTAAGACTTAGAAAAGGCATCTGCATTATTGCAAATGGACAGGAAGTCGTAGCATCTCTACTTGTTCCTTTTACAAGTCGACATGCAAAGCACTGAACACAAATCCTGGGAACATGAGGACTGCTCCATGCAGGTCACTGGCCGCTGGAACGTTGTGCAAGGTGAAAACGCGACGTGCCCCGAAGGATAAACAAGGGGAAGCAACACGTCAAGCATTGAAAATAACAATCTCATATCACCATCATCTCAGGGATCTAGACCTTTTAAAAGGGTAACTTCAAGAGTTAGGACCACAATTCCTGAGAGTCCCTTTGGCAACCCGGGCTGAGTGCCAGGCGTCCGGCATTTTGGAGGGCGGCAGCTTGGGGTTCGAGTCCAAGATCGGCAGCATGGGCGGCAGCGGCTCGAACCTCTGCGAAACAACCAAAAAAAAAACGCTCGTGTACCCCAAACGTGCACGTCTAGGGGGTGTGTCTCTGGGAAGGCACGACTCGGCTACAACAAACAGCTATGTATATCATGTGTCTTATGTACCATACATTGTATTCATACTATATACTGCGCAACATGGAGGGTCGGCCGGCTGGCCTTTCATTATCCTTGATCCCTGAAAACAAACCACGAAGCTAACCCCTTAGGTAACCCTCGTGGGAAGGATTACGGATTGCCTTTCAGCCCGGATACCTCAGGGATACATCAGTTCTTAAGACTGTAGCGGTGACGAGGGTCTCTTTAACTTCTTTGTTGGTCAACGGGTGCAGGTGGATTCCCATGCCCACGAGAAAAAGAAAAACAACAAAAAACATGGGAGGTATTCAGGCATTCCTCGGCTTCAAAGTGTGTCTTCTGTTAAATCAAATTCTGGCACTCGATCTTACTCTTCCACAAGTCAATCGCGCGTATGAGAGGAGTTTCTGTTCGAACCCCGAACGTCATGCCATGGGCCGTCAGGTCGAATCATTCCACCCGTGGCCTTGGCGCCTATGCGGCTATGGTCCAACGTGACGCGACACGTTGGAGTGTTCTTCACAGTGCGGTGAAGGAACCAGGCTTAGACACACTCTCCAACCTGACTGGTGGCTGGTGCTTGCAACCATCTTCATGCGCCGAGCACGTTGAAAAAAAGGAGGCTCTTCGATATGTTGGTGTGTCAGTTGATTGATTTGTTGGGGGGGAGTGGTTGAACATGGAGGTTGATCAAAAGCTCATTTACACGGGATGACCATTGGGGAAAACCGCAAAAAAAAAGAAGGATCTAAACAACAAATGATATGTTCCACTCAATGGGAAAAGCCACTCATCGGGGGCCCATTTCAAATGGAATATTGATCAACCCCCACGAGCCAAATTTGGGAAAACCACATGGTTTAATTCCCACTAGCTGGTGGTTTGGATGGTTTGGTAAAGGAGGGGTTTTCCATTAACCCTCCACAAAAATCAGGGGTGCAGATCCCCAAGCCACCAATCCAAACCACCAGCTAACTAGGCTGGAACTAGGACCCCAGCAAAAAGTTATCTTGTTTGCCTTGTCAGTCGAAAACAAATGGGACCCCAAAAAAGGAGAAACATAAAAAGGGGGAGCTAATTCTGGGGAAGCTAAGGGTTGCCTGAATGGGTCGATTCCCCGAGAAGTTTCCCTCACGCCGCGCAAAAAAACCCACACCGGGCGCGGCGCCAAATGATGGCGCCGTCCCGCGCGAAGTGCTCCGCGCCGTAGCGACGGTAGGGATCCTGCGCGCGCGGCCAAAAAAACATCGGGGGCTGTGGGGTGTGTGTCCCGTGTGTGAGGCTACACCTGTTGATTTTCATGGGAAATCGCAAAAAAACAAGAGGCTACACCTTTGTGTGCGCGGTTATGGGAAACCGCGAGAAAACCAGGAGGAATGTAAGCGGTAGAATTAGAACGGCCCATTTCAGGGGAGGGGAAAGCCTGGCGACTTCGCAGCCCTAGGGCCTCCGAGACAGTCCTTTTTTGAGTCTACACCTTTGTGTGGTTTAAATGGGGAACCGCAAGAAACCAAAACACAATTTGTTAGGGGTCCTATTTAAAAAACAAGAATAAGAACAAAAAAAAACTATCATGTGTCAAAATAGGGGTACCTCCAAAACGGTGACTTTCCTTTTTGTTTCTCCTTGAACCAACGCCACAAAGGGAGCCTCAAACAACACACACACACCGCATAGGAGATTACCTCCATTTGCGAGTATGCCCACCCCCAAAAAAAAACGGACATATTGCCAGCAGTGATAGATTCCCCTCGAAACCACCTCACGGGAATCATGCTTCTGAGGGGTGTGCGGTTTCTGAGGGTACCCTTTTGGGGGTTGGTTTGAAGGGAAACCCAAAGGCAACCGCCCATTCTCCGGCCCCCTTGACACATACCATAGAAATTCACCGCCAGGGCGGCCGTCCGCCAAAACATGAGCATGACAAATTCTGCAAACAGGGGCTTTGAGTGCACCAAGGCCCAAAGAACTGGGCAGTTAGATCCCCTGCCAACAGTTTTCCACTTGAGCTGGACACCCTCACGAAACCCGAATCCTGGCCCCAAGCTTTGGCCTTGCAGGGACAACACCGGGCAGTGCAAACGTGCGCGCCCTGCAAAGTCTTTCAAGCCTATGCTCGGGCATGCCGAGCGAGCCGCAGTGCATGAGCTCACACATATCAAAGCCAGGGCTAAGGTGCACCCTAAGGAGGCCTATGCCAGCTCCCCTAGCCTGGAAGGTGCTGCCGTGGAAGAAAGGATCCTTGATAGCATCCAAACAACATGAGCGTTGCATCAGGGGATCATTCAGCAACTGCACGTAACTTTGCACAATGCCGAAACGTGCCCTGAAAGGTGTGACCGTCTGCGCGCGCGTCGTCGTGTGTGCGGCGTGCGTGCAGTCACACCTGGTTGGTCTGCGATTCCAGAGAATCAAGTTGCATCATGTGGTCAGCACCCCAAACACAGCCAAGAAACACATCACTTGCTGGTTCAAACCCAACGCATGCATCATTCTCCCAAAATCTCTTTTGGGCCCAACCGATTCAAAGCAGGTGTCATTCTCCAAATATTAATTTCTGAGTCATGGCGACCTTCCATCACTTCCTGCCAAACACGTGTTTGCTTCCCGTAAAAACCCCGCCCTTGGCCCTCCCGTCCCACCCCGCGCCCCGCGCCCCGCGCCTGGGTAGGCCAGGGGCAGTCTGGGTCGCCGTCGGTGTTCAACAGCGCCTCAAAGCGGATGCAGCTCAGCATCTTGGACCTGGCGAGGCCCAAGCCACAGGGCAGGCGCTCACCACTACACACCCACCAAGGCACCCAAGGCCATGGGAAAAAATGGGTGCCTGAAGTCTCCACTTGAAAAATGGGTCCATGACCCCATGGCTGTGGTGGTCAAGACCGTGTTGGGGTCCCATTTCGGTTGGTAGGTGAATGCACCACCCATTTTGGAACAAATTTAGTGGTTGGATTGGGATGCTCGCTGGGGGGCAACCGGGCTTTTGACCCATGGCCACATGCCAATGGGCCCAAGGTACCCGCAACCAGGGCAGGCGCTCAGAACTACACACCCAAGGCCATGGGAAAAAATGGGGGGGTGGTTCTCAAAGCGGTACCCGGAAATTGGTTGTTGCCATTTGGTTTGCAGGCCCATGGACGTCAGGGAGAGGCCCACCCAAAGGAACCTGAATAGAGTTGCAGGCCTTACTAGAGTTGCCACTAGCCCTTTTGGGATTGCAGGGGGCCCTTGAAATTCATAACACCATTTGGCTAGGAACTTTAAGAGTTGAAACCTCAGCGGCCGAATTCTGTTCACCAACGGCTCAGGGTCCCAAGTGCAACCAATATGAAGTCAGCCTCAGATGCGCATTGGCACAGGAAGACACCGTCTCGGCGGGGCTATTTATCCACAAAGCTTTGCGTGTGGGGTGATCTTCAACCAAGTGATGGGTGCAAAAGCTGTTTCCTGAATCACAACAATGTTGTCTCAAGTCCTTTCTCTTCAAAGGTCCGTGACCAACCTCAAAGGTTTTTTTTTGCCCTTTGCCACAATCAAACCTGGCAAAGAGGGGCCGACCCCAGATGTCAAGAATCAAGAGTCGGCACCGATTTCTGGCCGGGGCTGCCCTTTCACCTCCCCGGTTGTTGCTTGCTCCAATTAGCTTTTGGCTCAAAATTCATATCGTTGATGGTCCAAAACCCATACTTCATGAATCATAAAATTGTAGAATCTGAAGAAACAGATCCGAGGTGAAAGGTCGGCAAAGGTCAAAGGTGGAAGAAACCGCTGTTGATCGCTTCAACTCCGAGTGTCCATAGCCTGGTACAGGGTGTAGGAGCCAAGAGAAGGGCACTTTGCAGGTCAAAAGGTCAAAGGGAAAGCTGGTTCGCGAAGAGGTGGCGTGTCTTGTTTGTTTGCTCTTCCTTCTTTTTCTCCCTTATTTTCTCCCTGATTTTCTTCTTTGGAGGGGGGGGGTAGTTTTGCTGTACCCCATTTTGGATTGTCCCGAATCTTGAAACTCGCCCAGGTGCTTGCGTGTCTGTTTGGTCAACGGCACATAAAGACCCCGGAGTGGCTCCGTCTGAATGTCGCACTTCCCAAAGCCTCGGGTAAGAACCATAGAGTCAGAGAGCGCCTCGCGAAGCCCTAAGGGGAACCCAAGCCTCAGTTTGGTGTCCTTTTTTTTCGGGGACACCCGCTCCCCCCCAAAAAAACATATTAATCTTGGTTTGCCTTTTGGTTTCGCTTGAAATCCCACCAAAACAGGGAGAATCCTCAAACACAAAGCCACGCCAGGTAGTTCTCTGCGAACCTTGCCCTCTTAGCGAAGCCGAGCGAAGAAAAAAACAACTGTCGTGCCTAATGGCACTGGCCCTGAGACGATCCAGCGGCACCTCGGTTCAGAGTTTCAGACGTCAGACCCCTGGGGCAAAATCGATCGGTCGTCAGCTTAAACAGGTGGTTTTGTGTTTTTGAGACCGAAACGACCCATCTTACCTTAAACTTTGGATGGATCACGCACCTTGCTGATGTCAAGCGATTCCCCTTTAACATGATCAGTCTTGGTGGCCAGTCTGGTACCACAGGATGGTCTAGGGGTTGATCTGCACTATGTTCAACCATTGTTCTTTTCAAAACCAGATGTTTTCGGCTGTTTTGGCACCCACTTCAACAATCCGGACACATACTTATACCATCTAGACAACGAACTAGCTAACGAGCTACCAAGCTCATTGGCCAACAAGCTGACTAGGTAAGTATCTGACTAACTAGCTAACACACTAGCCAGCTAACAACCAAAGCCAGCTAACTTAACCAGCAAGCTAGCTGAATGATTTGCTTGCTTTCGAACTAGATAACTACCTATCCACTTGCCCAGCTAAAAAGTTTTGCGAACTCGCCCGGCGGACTAGCCCATTAACTTGCTGACTCTCTAACTAACCTGGCTAACTGAGGTAGTTGCTGAACGGGCGAACGAAACAGCTAGCAAACTAGCTGTCTGGCGCAGAAGCTAAATGTTGCCTAGCAAAGTAGCTGAGCAAACAAGCTAAGCAGCTCACCAGCCAACGAGCTAACTCTCGAACAAGCTAACTACCTAACAAGCTAGCTATGCAATTGACGCACTAATTGAAAGCTAACTATCCAATTAGCTAATTTGACTCCACACACGCAAGTCACGCACTTGAAGAGAGCGAGGCAGACAAAGCCGTGCAGGCATGTCATGCGAACCGCTAGCTGCTCAATCATTTGTTGAATCCTCCGCTGCCGGCTCTGCTAAAACTTTGCGGGCATTCATACTGAGCTCGCTAGCGTAAGGCGCGCTGATGAGTTTGCCTGTTCACAAAACGGCAACGTTGCTAGCTATAATCCCAAGCCCATCCAACATTAAACAACTGCGAAGGCAAGCCCATTCTGCGAAATGCAGGTGGAACAATTATATCAAGGAGCTTCTTAAAAGGGCTCAAGCCCCCTTCAATTCTGTTGCTGAGAAATGCTTGGACTCACCAACTCGCCCAACCGAATTGAGCTCCAGACACGGGAGGCCAACGTGGAGTTGACCTCTGCCCTGGCGGTTCCGGCGAAATGGCAAGTGCAAAATGGTCGGAACCTGCCATTTGCTTAAGCCCCCTGGCAAAAATAAACATATGTCTAGTAGTGATAGATTCCCTTCAAACACCAACAGGGGAAAATAAAAAATGTTCTTAAGCAAGTGGAAGGAACCCCGCCTCCCATTTGCAAATGCATCCTCGGAGAAAAGTTTTTTCTAGATTCCCTTTGCAGCCAACAAAGGAATATACACATGCCAAGCAAATGGAAGCAGTGGAATGTGTCGGCCATCTGGCTGCAAAGGGACCCCGTCACGATTTATGTCCTTTTGGTTCAAACCCAACAGCAGGGCAAAGTTGTATTTCCGAGTGGCTCACATACCCCTGGGTTTCAGTGCCAGACGTAGCACAATAAGCACACCTCTGTGCAAAGTCACGTGTGTCACGGGCAAGGGTTCCTGCTCATGTTTGGCCCGTGCTTACCTTTCTATCTCATCTTGCAATGGGACACATGCTCAAATTGCTGCTTGTTTGAGGATGCCGAATCACTGAAAACAATGTTGATCGCCTATGTGCCCTTCGGTTGGGGCCTTCTTGCCAACATCCAAGCCGCCAAACCTGCTGCCTTCAGCACATGACTCATGCGAAGCCGTACAAAAACGAAGGGGATATCATAATTTGAAAGCTTTGCATATGCTGAAGAGGATGCGAACCAGCACAAAACTCAAAGTGGTTGGTTTCGTTTTGCAAGCTTTCCTTTCAAACCATCCCCATGTTGACATAAACCCAAATGCCTTGGAAACGCCTCATTTCCACAGCTCAGAAGGCTGAACTCCGGAGCTAACCCCATCACCTTACCAACAAAACAAAAGTGTTCAAACCAGGGCTGTGGGAAACGACCACTTCTCTGATACAACAAACCGAGACGCAATCAGCTGAAGCTGATTTGGCATGCCCTTGTCCGGAAGGAATTGCCTGCGACTTTCGTTGGACAGCTTCTGTGATCTCATAGTGGTAGCCGGGAAGGTTCAGCTTGGTCGGTCGCGTGAAGTGGGCGCCGCAAATGCGACATGGCTACCAGGCATAACCCATCTCAAGGGCTGGAGCGGACCAGGTTCAGCAGGCACGCCTCGAAAGAGGGCCACTTTGTGTGAAGCCATGGTGCAAACCCGTTCTTGAAAGTGGCCAAGCAGACTTCCCGTCTAAAGCAAAAGCGTCGTGGCAAAAGCAAACGCTGACCAGGCGACGCTCTCCGGGACCGGAACCCTTTGGAGACCTTCACGGGTCGATTCGGCGAGGCTGCCCCGAGCTAACGCTTCTCCTCAGAATCCACGGCAAAACTGAGCCACGGCAAGATCCACTGCCCCTTGCTCCCACCTATCCTTGGCATTTTTTTTGAGGTCCTCGATGTCTTCGAAGAACTTAGCATGGGCTGCTTCTGACGCAGCTTACTTGGCATTCGCTGCTTCTGACGAAGACACCTTCATTGTAGGGCTGCTGGCAGAAGTTGCCAGCCACGCGCTTGGAAGAAGTGCAGCTCAAGCGGTTGCTAGCTTGCGAATCGTCGCAATTCTGTAAAGGGACATTGGAAACAGGGAGACGCATCTTCCAAGTCTAGCAAAGGTCAAGTGCCAAATACATGCCATAGGAGGAAGCAATGTCCGTCAAGTCAGAAAGCCGCGCCGCATATAATACATGGAATCACTGAACAAAGCCCCACATGTCAAGCAGTACATTCCAGGCAACTTGCTGTGCCGAGTCCGAAAAGCACACGCTGCTGATTGCCGAGTGACCCTCAGTGTTGGCCACGGAACTGTCTGAAAGGAAGCCTCGAATTCTGTGCGGCTATCTCCATGGTTCGCATCCTTCGCCTTTGCGAGAGGCAAAGCAATTTTCCAGTAGGCGCGACCCAGCCTCACTCCGGGGAATCAACGCTCCCAGATCCCAGTCAGTATAGTTGGCAACCAGCCAGTATCCCTTTCATATTCAAAGAATCGTTCTCTTTGCTACTACAAAGAAATTGGTTTTATAGGTGCACCCCCCAAAAAAAACTGCCCAAATTGGTGGCTTCCATTTGCTCTCTCTGAAAATTTATCTTAAGCCCAAAAAGGGTGCCGAAAGGCCTCCAAAGAAGACCAGCCCACAGACGCCCAGAGGGAAGCCAAAAGCCGTGGGCCCATGTGAGACTTTGTCGCACAAGGTTCGACGACATCAGATCCCCAACAAATCGCAAGAGATACCGAAACTAGGTCATCCAGTAGAGAGGTTAGAATAAGAGTACCCTTTTTTCTGTAGTCTATTTTAGTAGGGGAACCCTCCCTAGAAAAAGAGATACACAGATTTCCTTGAAGAAGAACTCAGAATTGCGCCGGCAGCGCAGCACGGAGACCTGAGATGCAGCCCCGAAGCCTGGCACGGAGAAGACGAGGAGAAGGCTGAGACGGCGCAACAAAATCGCGGATGTTGGTGGCTTGGCAAAAACCCAACCAACCAACCAACCAACCAACCAGCCAACCAGCCAACCAGCCAACCAGCCAACCAGCCAACCAGCCAACCAGCCAACCAGCCAACCAGCCAACGAGCCAGCCAACCAGCCAACCAAGCAACCAAGCTGGATGCTGCGTTGGCCACAATCGGTCAAAGCCCCCTTTTGTTTGAGAAAAGGATGGCGCCCCACGGAGATTCGCCAGGATCGATGGGGAGCCAGCATGAGCCACATAGGTCGTGATGGGACATGTGAAAGGCTTTTCGGATTTTCGCCATGGCCATTGACTCCCATGCCTTTTCATCCCCTTGTAAGAACCTGGAATGCCAATCCTTTCCAGAGGCAAGCAGGGCCGGTCGCCAAAAATACCTCCAGCCCATCTGGGTGTTCCCTGCGTGACTGGATCAGACCTGGCCTCCCACACGCACAAGATACGGCTGGACCCCCAAAGTTGTGGTGCTCCTCTTGGTTTCCCTGTAAAACCAACAAGCAAGGGACCCGTAGCCTCCAAAAGGAGACCCACAAAAAGCCGATCCTCAAAAACCCCTCTCTGGATGGTTTGTCCCAAATGCTAGCATAGCAATATGTCCGGCATCGCAAACTACGAACCCATTGTCACCTTTTCCACCATCCGCCAATTGACCTTAGCCAGAAAGGTAAGGCATGCACACAACATCAGACACGGGCTGCTGCTGAGGAATCAGCAAAACCCCTTTGGTCGCCGATATCTGGTACTGCCGGATCCGCCTTAGCTTTTGTCCAACCAAAAAACGAGTTGTTCAGCTGGTCCATGTTTGCTACACCTCAAAATGTAAATCATCATTTTGAAGCGACCCCAGACCAGTTCCCAGTTGCCGCAAAAATAATGGGGGTGACCATTTGTTCAAGGGGGCACCCAGCAAAAGAAACTGAGAAGGCGCCACTGATGAAGTGGCAGACTGGGCACCCGCCTCGCGCCGTGCCCGGGCTGCGGTCGCCCGAGGGGGAGCGACTGGCACGGAGGAGTCAGCTTTGCAAACTTATCGAGCTTCAGTTTTGACCCCTGAAGTAAGATCCCACGCTTTGGGACTCATTCCAGGTGATCAGGCTGCAAGGAGATCCATTTTGAGCACGGCTACTGAAACACAACGCCTGTGCTGTGGTATTGCTAGTGAACCAAACGCATGTGGCGTAGGCAACAAAGAAATACCATGTGTTCCTTACATGCACAGCACGAGCTTCAGGTGCTCTGGGATGCAAACTCAAAGTTGTTTTCACGGGGTCCGGGTGGACACTGGTCTCTCCCTTCACCTGGATCTTGGTTCCTAGATTCAGCTTGTCAGCTGCAAATGAACCTCTTCAGCTGAAAAGAATCATCACGGCCCTTGTGGGGTTGACCCATTTTGACTGAAACAAACAAAACGTTCCCGTCATGGGCTGGCTTGGCATGGCCTCAATCGAGCTTGCGATGAATTGACATGAATCAGGCAAATGCGCGGCATGGCTGTCAAAACTGGGAATCCATGCGGGGACAGTTTTCAATCAAAAACTCACATGACATTGACATCATCCTTCTGACGGTGATCTGACGGTGTCTAGTTCGAATACATGTCCTCATGAGTGGGTCTCAAAATTGGAAACTGGGTCCTGTCTTAGAAAATGTCCGGCCAAAGCGGCCCAATGCCCCTGGATCTTTCCCCATGACTGGGCGCCCACGGCTGAACGGGCGACCTATGACCCCCGACAAACTCAGCTACGGAAGGCCCCGAGGGGGTCGGGGCCTTCTCCCCACCTTTCCCCCCTCCCGCCCTCCCCCAACAAGCACCAACCTGCCCAGCACCAACCTCCCCCACACCTCCCCCTTGCCACGCCCCTCGACTTCCCACCCGAAGGCCTGCTGAGGGGCACCCTTTTGGTGGTGGCGCCGCGGCAGAGCTGCCGCACCTCTGGCCCCCGGAGCCACCGATCGTTTTTTTTTTTTTGGTCGTTTCCACCATGTGGCTGTGGGTTAAAACCAATGGGATCCCATTTTGGGTTAGGTGCACCACCCATTCTAGAACCTATTTTAGTGGGGATTGGGATGTTCACTGGGGGTTACGGGACTTTGACCCATGGCCATGGAAAGAAAATTAAAACGGCGAAGGCACCGTGGGTGGGGGATTCTCACCTAAGCTTCTGCCCGAGTTTGGATTTTGTGGCCGAGGTGGGAACCTGAGCACGGAAGATGGCCCAAAAACACGAGGGATGGGAGGGGGCTGCACCATCCCCAAAGCTGTACTAGGGGGGTTCTGACAGACCTCACCTGGGCCTGAAACTGTCGCGTCAAATCGTGTCTCTTACACATCGGAATCATAGACAAAGCGTCCACCATGGACCGGTGGTTTTGGAGTTCCTCGCATGGTGTGTGTGTGTGTGGCCTCAAGTCTCTTGGCTGAAGTTGGGCAGAGCCAAAGACATGGGGCTATCGATCCCTGAGCTCCGATTAGGCGTTTTCGACATGGCGTCTGACGAGGCCCTACCCACCAGTCTCTCGATGTTGGCCAATCTAGGTCAAAGATAGGAGTGCAGAATGAACCGTGCATCAGAAAAAACAAGGAAGAAAAACGACATGTTCTGTGCCTCTCTCTCTCTCTCACACCCACACCCACACGCAAACTCGTCACACTTAGTTCCACTCTGCCAGGCTTCTCCCGCTGATGAAGATCCAACGTTGCCAGAAAACTGGAAGCCTGAGGCCCATGGCCTGCCAACTCTTGTCCAACGCACAAGGACAGACAGTCTTCCACAGCCCTGCCCACTTCCACGATTCTTGTTACCTGAATAATTTACATAGATACATTATTCTCCCATGATCGTGAAGCAATTTGAAGAAGAGTACCCCGCAACCCCGTTCCAAAATGTTAGGCCTTGAGAGAATGTCTCAAAATACGGGTGCCCTCCAAATGACCGCTTGCCTTCTGTCCGATCAAAACGCTCCAACACATTCCAAAACGGCCTCCCCTGAGCTCCCGGCCACGTTGGTGATCATCTCATTGTGCTGCCTTCCAAATTGGCCGTAGTGACCGAAAGAAAAAGAGGCTGACATGTCGTTTGTGGTGGCCCAATGGGACTCCGCCAAAATGCAAACCTGACCAAAGCCCTGAGGTTCCTGGTCTTGTGGCTTGCAGGGAACAAACGGGAAAACCGACGCCATTTTAGCGAGTCCCCGAAAAAAGAAACACACCCGGTGGCCATTCCAATGAAAATCATACGCTCGGGTCAAGGTTGACGCTGCCTCAACGCCATGATGTGCTCGCCCCGCCGCAAGCGTCGATACCGCTTCACGCGCACCTGCGTGAGGCGCGGAACAATTTTCGGCCTTGCAACTGAAAGTCGGGAAACTTGCAAGCAGCCTGATAGTGTGTCTGCTCTGTGATGCCAAGCGTTGCTCAACTTTCATGAAAATGGCCCACAGTGCCTCGCTTGACCATCGGCTGTTCAGGTTTGCCTTTAAACACCACCCCAACAAGGTACCCTAGCACACACACACACACCAGTCTTGACGTCCGTTAGTTGTTAAATCCAGTGTACTCGATGAAGCCCACCCTGAAAGCAGGGGCAGCTGCATTTATAAGCTTTTTCAAGTACAATGAGATTGCCCGCTAAGGGTTTGATGAACCCCCCCCCAGAGACCCAGAGACGGGGTGTTGACCAAGCGGCCCAAAACCCGCTGCAGATGTTAGGCGCCATTCCTTGAGGCGAACCCAAGGGCTTCGCAACTCTGTGAGAGGTGCTGTCACGCAACCGACGTACCCACGAATTTTGACCCAGGGTGGCCCAGCCAGCACAATTATGGAGGCCAATGAAAAACGGCTCGATGTATGTCGTCGCGTTGTCTGTCGCGATTTTGCAAACGCAACTGCTGCAACCACCAAGAAATGTCTTGAAAACAACTGGAAGTTATGGACCAGAAAAGAGCCGCAGGCTCAGTCCGACATCTTGATCTAATGTGTTCAGCACGTTTGGCTAACCGCCGCGTTTCCCCATTCTCCAAGACTTGGCAGTGGCTTGAGTTGAAGTGTCCTGGCTGCTGCCAATGCAACCATGCAAGGCTGAAAGGTAAACCTCGGGCGTTTCACTGCGTTCAATGGAACATACATTGTTTGAAAAGCGGTCCCACAAAGCCTTTCTTCGTTCGTTGGGGTTGCACTCCCAGCCTGCGCGCTTCCGGAAAACTGCAGGTTCGCCTTTTACACTGCGTGCGGTGTGGATGGAACCGAGTCGTGTCCTCGAAGACAGCCCGTGGCATGTCTCAGAGCAAGCTGCGGGATCATGGCCCTCGGGACGGCCTGCCGAAAGGCACGTTTTCGGGGTCCAGCGCCAAACAACCCGGATCTCCCCCAAGAAAAATAGCAGAACCTTTGGACCCATGCCAAAAACCATCTGCTTGGCTGGGCGGGGGCGGAGGGGGCAGAGAGTATAGACCCGTTTCATGCGCGGAACATACAGGCTCACTAGCTTCACAGCACGCGCAGGGTTGTGGCCACGAAAACGCACGTGTTGTTGCACGAAGGCAGGTGATGCAAATTCACAAGACAGGCATTGTTCCATTTGTTTGACAGCTGTTTCTATTCCGTGCGTCGCGGACACTGGAACCCAAGGCTAGCAAGAGAACGCAACACAGTTCTCCTGTGGCAAGGCCGCATCAACCCAACGGGTGTAGCTCGAAATTAACAGCTGGCGTTACACAGGCATTATCTGTTTCCATACACACAGATGCCATTGGGGGTACCATTTCCCGAGCCAAAACCCCAACGTGTTCCTGCGTTCCTGTTGCGCAAACTGCATTTCGAAGCGGGCGTGGGCTGTCTGTTTGGTGCTTTTTTGAACTAGCAAGTGGTTGATTGCGGGAAGCCTTGCAAATCCAAGTCTTGGGGCTCCAAGAGGGCATGGTTGCAAAGCTAAAGCTTAAAGGTAGTGAGTCCTGACACTTCAGAGCGGCCAGCAGCTTGATTTGGCTCGCGCATTACCCGGCCCAAACATCACGGGCAGGATGATAAATACGTAGATTGTTTCTTGCTTTGGGCATGGCCGGTCTTCGTTCATTAAACTGTCTGGCTATTTGCGGTGAACAATAGCACGATCTTAACATGCTAAATTGCGCTGGCGGCTTCTTGGATTCTCTGATTTGAGGGGAGTGTATCGTGTTCTCGCAAATCGTGACAGCATGCGACAGCCACTGGACTACGGTCTGAACAGTGGTGGCTGGATTCGTTTGTGTTCGCTGGACCTCGACAATCCTAGCAAGGATGGGCTTGTAGGCAGTGCTATGCCTGAAATGGTGACTTGCCGACAGAGCGACTCGGAAGTCGGGTACTCGGGTCGAAGCCCGTTTAAAGCCAAACAAATCGAAGGACGTTTTTCGTGTTCCGTGCCACTCGACAGGTTGGGACACTCAGTTGTTCAGTGACCCTGGGAAAAAAGGGAACCCTTTTTGGGGAGGACCATTTTTGGTGGGGCAGCCACCAAAAACAAGGGGACAATAATTGGTGCCACTGAACTGAGGACAGATCTGACAAGATGAAGCTCCGCCGCGGGCCTGGAGTCCAACCCGCCAGGCTACTCGGCTCCGGGCTGTCGAAAGGCCTGGCCAGAGTCAGCCAGCGAACCCGAATGCATGCCCGTCGCTGGGAAATCCAACTGCCAGTCCCCGAGCCCCCAACTCAACTGGCCTGGGGGGGGAAAAGGGGAAAAGGGGCAGTACTTGCCTTCACAAAAACGTCTTTGGTGATTCCAAGGGCACCTCTTCGGCCCAAGCGGTGACCTGCGTCGCATTCTCTACCGAACAGGTCAGCGCATGTCCCAAGCCACGGAGCCACCAGTTAGCTACTCGTCGCTCAGAACAAATTTGGGTGTGTCTTTTTTTGGGGACCCCCCAAAATGAGTGGTTTCCTTGTGTTTTCCCTTTAAACCAACCCCAAAAAGGGTACCCTCAATATGGGTATGAGTCGTAAAATTAAACCAGCAGGATATGGACCGCAGGTTAAATCGTCCTTCCATTTACCAGGGAAGCCATTTTGGGCACCCATTTTTGACCCACAGCCATATGAGAACCGGTCTGCATGTCAAGAATCCATCTAAACCAAGCGGGTGAGCTTCCGAGTGGCCACCACCCCCCGCCATGGTGGATGAAGAAAGCATCATGATCAGACTGCAATTGTGCCTCATAAAACCCTAATGGGATCCGGCTTGAGCATCCGCTGACTGTGTCACATATCCCCAACTCATACATAAAATATGACTCTCCAGAAAGGGAACCGGTACACTTCCGGCCTGGAAGCTTTCGGGCTTGGACCAATCAAGCCATGCGGGAAAACGAAAGCCCCAAGACAGGTTGAAAAAGGAGGGGGCAACGGGGACTGTTAAGGCTTCAGGATCTTAGCAACAAGCACCACCGACATGGCTGTGGCTCAAAAAGAAGAGTACCACAATGGAACCGTGGACCAAAACCTGCTTAACCCCTCCTATTTAATTTTGAGCCACACCCACATGCGAAGCTTGCGCGAACGCATCCAGCTTCGCGCCGCCGTTTTGTTTTTTTCTCCACGAGCGCTGGCTTTCGGCAGGCCCCTGAACGCAAGCAGCTCGCAGCCAAAGTTGCATTTGCTCCGGGCGCACAACACCAGATAGCTGCCAGTCATGGCTCCTGAAAGCACAGTGACGAAAAGAAGTCACCTAAAACCGTGGAACAATTCATCAACGTCCCTTAACCGGACATCTTAAGTTGTTCATACACGGTTGTTTTGCAGACTGCACTGCAGTCCAACGTGCGCTTGTTCCACCATGTTCTCGTTGCAGAACTTGGTGAAACACGCGCGCGGAGATAACGGCGACAGCAACAACAAAACAGCAAGAACAGCAGCGGGCGCTTGCGTGATTGTCGCAGCCAAGCAGAAGCCCCCTTCAAGAACATTCACTATCAGTTCATAGCAGCATGTTGGATCAACAATGTTGCATGTTGTCCCATCCCCCTGATACACGCAAGCATGATGGAACTGATCGTTTAACGTTCACCTCAAGCATGATGTGCTTTGGACGTCTGACAAAGCAGATCCGTTATACGAGTTGCAGCTGAAGTCGCGTCCTGTATCGCTCAAACGCCATGCCAGGAAGCGGCGGCTCACTCCGAAGTTGCTCTTTCCGCCTCGGGGTGACAACGCCATGCTCCACGCAAGCGTCCGATTTTTTGGGCCTAA